>VZTM01018592.1:371660-477048 GCA_013400555.1 Jacana jacana
TTTTTCCTGCTTATATATTTGTTAGGAGACAGCTACTATTATAAAAGGAAAAAAAAATCTAACTGAAAAAGATAACTGACTTATGCCAATAAAAGTCAGGATCTATACATTTTTTGTGTGTGTTGTGAATGTTGCACCTAAGTGCAAAGTCATATGTCATAAGACTACGATGTTTAAGTCCAGATTCTTCCCTTTGCTGTACAAACATCTTTGTTGTACATATATCTTGACAGAGTTGTCTATGATAAAGTGATTTAATCTTTACTTCACTCCCCAGCAATTGCATTAATGTTTTCACACCCAGTAGTAATTTTCTTGCTTTTTGTTGCTTAATATCCTTTTGTCCTCACTGTAGGAATATCTCAGCATCACGTCTAAGGGGAATAATACTACTTAGATTTTTTCCCTTGGGGTTCTTTGCATTTCTTGTTCTTTCTTTCCTGTTTTATGTTTAGGTCAATAGACAAACAGGAGACACTACATACAATCAACAAGCCTTACCTGCAATCTCTGAAAAAGTAATAAAGAAAAGTAATAAACCATAATAGTTTCAGTTACAAGTGGCCATTGATATCCAGTTCTTGTACATGGTCTTACTACAAACCAGACAGTGTAAAATTGCCTCTTGTCTTTTACAGACCCGGACATGCCCTTTGTTCCTTCTATACCAGAAGACCAGTTCATCCTAGTAGAAGAAGGTGATCCCACCGCTATCCCTTGTCGGACAAGTGACCCAGATGCCCAAGTGACTTTAACTAACAGTTTGGACAAGGCTGTCTATGCTTTCTATGACAGCAAACAAGGCTTCATAGGGAATTTCCCTGCGGGCTCATATACATGCAAAACAATGGTTAAAGGTGTGGAGTTCAAGTCTGATGAGTTCCTCATTTATATTTTAAGAGGTATTTATTTTTGTTCATTAAAAAACCCCAAACCCAGAAGTAATAATATTCAGCCCAGTTCTTTCCTCATACTGTAAGAGCTGCATTATCACCAGTATCATATGATTATATCAGATACTTCTCAGATGATGAGCTCCTTCTTCCCCTGGCAGTATCGCTTGATGAGAATAAAGTGCCTTTAACTTTATCTCCTATCACAAATGGGTACAAGAAAAGTAATCTGTGATTCGTGTGTTTTCATCCTGTTGACTGAAACATAACTTAAAAGACTGGTGTTTCCCAGTGGCCCCAAATCGTAAGACTTTGAGTAGTCTGAAAACCAGCATGATTAAAATATTTTGACAATAAAGTTTTTATTGGCCAGCAATGGATTCTCAAAGAGAGTCACCAATTAGCAAAATGGGAAATTGCTCTTATACCGAGTGCTTTTTCACAGGGGCACTTGAGGTAGGAGCTTCTAATTTTAAGCATATTTCAGTCTTTGTGGGATTTAACTTAATGTCTGTATACTTCATGCTTTGAAAACACATTGTTTATATCAGTATAAACCAACAGGACTTTCACTGAATTTTCCAAGTAATTCCTCAGTAGAAGAAGTGAAATGGAAATCTCATCCTGAAATCGTACCATGTGAAAATTGTGTATTTTTTAAAACCAAATCTGTTCTCTTTCTCTTCTCTTAGCGACTTCACAGCTGCCGGTTGAAATTGAAGCTCTTAAAACTGTGTACAAAACAGGCGAGACCATCGTAGTAACTTGTGTGGTCTTTGACAATGAGGTGGTTAATTTACAGTGGAATTACCCTGGGAAAGTGGTAAATATCTCTCTTTTTAGTTCATTTTTGGTTTGAATGTTTGTAGTTACTTATTAGGGAAGAAGGTGGGGTGGACAAATATTCTTCTCTTGTCTCAATGAGGACAGCTGAGGAGAGCAAACCAAGTATTTTGTTTACTTTTAGGTTACCACAAAAGAAAGTCAGTCCCAAAATTTAGAGTTTGCTGTTAGTAAGTATGCAAAGTATGAGAGGAAGGTGAGGTGTGACTAGGAGTCCATCCTCCGAGGGAGGAATGCTGTCTCTCAGGTCTTGGGCTACTTGAAAAAAAGAAATGTTGTGGAAGTAGAAAGGTCTAGGAACGCGGCAGACGTTTGCACAGAGCTCTGCTGATGGGGGTCTGAACCTCTGAAATGGTTCTCTTAAACCTTGAATTCTTGGACAGAGTGGAGGACGATGAAGAATCAAGTTCATAGACTTAATTGCTCCTCATTATGCAGGTGTTAATTAAAATGACTTTTACAGTCAGTGTAATTGATGAGAACTGCCTAGTAAGAAAACCTTAAAACTTTTGGAGAATCTTGGAAATTTCCAAACTGGTGTTAACATCCTTCTGGAGTAAAACTTTATTGGTTAGAGCCTGTCTCTGTCAATGAAGAACTGCAGAGTATCCCATATAAAAAGTCTGGTCACTGAAGGGATGGAGTAGTTGAAGTGACTACCTAGTTGTGACCTCAGATCCCCCTCCTTTAAGTAAGTTGAGAGCCCAAGAGAAAAAAATGATTTAAGAAAGTTTTGTTCTATTTTCCATGTTGCACATTCCATGTTGCACATGTATGCCACCTGTGAAAACTGTCCCCAGCACATTTTTTGTTCCAGCCTCTCATGAAAATATGGTCTACCATTCTCACCACCTTTTTACTAGCAGCAGTCTTCTCCTGGACAGTAAAGTATTCTTGTTTTGAGAGATGGCAGGGCACAGCATCTCGCATCTGTTTACATTTTGTCTGATGGAGGGGATAAAAAAATCACCCTACTTCATGGGAAATGAACAAATAAAGTTCAAAATAAAAACCCGTAGCTTTTATATCTGAGGTGAAGGTAGCACATAAGCAGTGAAACACTTTCAGGCTGCTCATCCAAATTTTGAAAAGTGTTTTGTTTTGAGTGAGAAAAATGTGAGTTTTCAACCCCCTCACCCTTCTGTGCCTGCTCCTGAAAGGGGGTACTTTTATAGACACACTTCTAATGCCTGTGGCTGAATATACATCCCTGACTGAGTAAAGCCTTCTGCTATGCAGGGTTTAGATGGTTGCTCTCACTCCAATGGCATCATAGATCCTCAATGGTGTGCTTTCAGCTCAGTTCTTCAGTAAGGTTTTTTTTTCCTTCTCCAAATTACAGAAAGAAAAAGGTCTGATAAAACTTGATGATATCAAAGTCCCATCGCAGAAGCTGGTTTACACCCTGACCATTCCCGAGGCGTCAGTGAAAGACACAGGGGATTATGAATGTACTGCTCGGCATGCAACCAAGGAGGTTAAGGAAAATAAGAAAGTAGTCATTACAGTTCATGGTATAGTCTGCTTTTAGTGTCCAAAAATTACTAACGTGTTGGAAAACACCAATCTTCAATGCTGCACAACATTGTATAATGCAAGGCTTTTTCACTTGCAGACAAAGGGTTCGTTCACCTGGAGCCCCAGTTTAGCCCTCTGGAAGCTGTCAATCTACATGAAGTCAAAAACTTTGTCGTCGATGTGGAAGCATACCCAGCACCAAAAATGTACTGGTTGAAGGACAACGTGACTCTGATAGAAAATCTTACCGAGATTGTTACCAGTTCCAATAGAGTCCAGGAAACGAGGTAAAAACATTCTTCTGGCTCCGACTTCGCCCAGTTGACTTGATCTGTGCACTGCTCCAATTTATAGTATTATCTAATATTAAAAATAACTTATTCATTTTCTACTTTAAAGGGCAATGCCTGGTCTACCTCTTCTTATGCCCTTCATAACATCAACCACTCCAAACCATAGGAATCTTGGTTTCTGAGCACTAAGCCCCTTCAGTCCCTCCAAGATGCCTCTGCTTCAGTAATTTCTGGCTATTTCCAACAGTATCAGAGACTTTGTTAGATCTCTGCAGAATATAACTATGCCTGCTTGTTTCTCAGGTGTATTTTGGCAGTTATTTACCATTTGAATAATTATTTTAGTGTAAAGGCATGGTAGAAATGCCAAATTATGATCTCCATGTACCCATACTTCTTGTTGCATTCAGAGGGATTATTTTGTTGGTTTTTTTTTTTATGCTTGCTTCAAGAAAACAAACAAACCCTCTCATTCCTGCAGATTTCAGAGTATACTAAAATTGATCCGGGCCAAGGAAGAAGACAGTGGATACTATACTTTGGTTGCTGAAAATGAAGATGAGATTAAAAGATATACCTTCTCCTTGCTCATACAAGGTAAGGAGCCTTGCCCACCAGAACTGATGGTGCACAGCAAAGACTTGATCCACTTACACATTGGGTTGCCTGGAGTATTGAGATAAGGAAGGTGTGAAGTGGGGTGTCTGGAGGAGTGTGTGTGTGTGCTGAGTCCTTGGAGCTCTTGTAGTCTGAGTCCTTGGAGATCCTGGTTTTTGCTTCGGCGCTGGTCTGGAGCCAAAAAGAAACTTTATCCTCCTGCCTAAGTTATTCCAGCTGACAGCAGGGGACGATAGCTCATTTAGTATGACATGAGGACGTGGCATAACCACAGCACTTCCTTTCCCTGGCTCTAGCCTCGGATCTGCTCTGTCCTACAGGAATTAAGGACCTCCTGGATGAGTCCAGGTCTCTAGCTGTCACCAAGCTGTTGGCAAAACAATACCTGTCCCGGTTTATCTGAAATTTCAGGCTGCTTTTGTAGACCCTGATGACTATTTTTACAAAATCCTGTCTCCTCCCCAGTTCCAGCCCTTATCTTAGATCTTGTGGATGATCACCACGGCTCTGCCAGTGGGCAGACAGTGAGGTGCTTGGCAGAGGGGACCCCGCTTCCTGACGTGGAATGGCTGGTTTGCAAGGACATTAAAAAGTAAGAGGAGTGGGTGCTTTCTTATCTAAAATATGACTGGCTGTGTCCTTAATTAGCTTAACATTATTAGCTATTGTACCACTCTTTCCTCATTAAGGACCAGTAAGCTACAAATTTGAATTGTCTTTTTAGAGGTTTGTATTTTGAGAGAGGTTGTCAGTGCCCTTCCCAGTGATTGCATCCTGTAAGAGAAGGCACGATGTGTTGATTCAGGAGGTTTCTCTCATATATCTTTGTGCTCAATGAGCACAGATTTCATAATCCCATGTGCATCAGATTTCATAATCCCAATTTGAGTAAAGATCTTGAGGAGTAGTTGTCCCTCTATTCCCAGAGATCTTCCCATTTCACAGCTCTGTCTGCCTCCCTAACACTCTTGTGTACTTCTAAATTTTAACTTGTAGTTATTGCCCCCCAGATTATAATTTTTACTTCCAAAATATTTTAGACACGTGGGGTAGTTACTTCCAGTTTTTGGTAGTTCTAGGCAGGCTCTTCTAGCTGCTGGGAGGCAGGATATTCCACCAGGGAGAGGGAGACCATGCATGGAAGGAGGAATCTCCTAGTTTGTGTTCTGCTCTCATTGTGCTAAAACCTCTTACTGCCTGGTGTGATGAGCGTTCTCCTGTCCCTGCCCTGGGGAGCCTTGTGCAGCACTAAGTATTCAGGGAGAAACAGAGATCCATCCGGTACTATAACTGTATGGGATACATAGAGACACCAAGGTCTATCTATACCAGACCTTCTAGGCTGCATTGTCAGGCCCTCAAAGTGGCAGTGCTAATGAGGATCAGAAGGCAAATTATTCTGAGGGAAACAAGATGTAGGCTTTTCACAGAGGTGGTCTTAAGTGTTTCTGGTCTTTAAAACAATTGTTGTCAGAAGAAATAGGGAAAGGTGATTGCTGTTCTGTTCACTCTGCTTTATTCATACCTGTGCCCAATGCCTGTTTCCCCTGTTATCCTTCTCTGCAGGTGCAGCAATGACACCTCATGGAGTCTTTTGACTAACAATATCTCTGATATACACATGGAAGCCCACCTAGATGAAAAAAACATGGTGCAAAGCCAGGTGACCTTCCAGAAGGTAGAGGAAACCCTGGCTGTACGATGTGTGGCGAGGAATGACCTTGGTGCTGTTACTCGGGAATTGAAGCTGGTGGCTCCCAGTGAGTTTGCTTTGTCCTTTTGTGAAATTAGAGCAGACAGATGGACCCCTCTCTAACACACCCCAGTTCAGTCTTAATAGATAATTGTTGAAGATAGAAATAAATGGAAAGTTTTATCTTTCCCCCTACACACTGGGACATCTGAGGATGAGGCCTTTTACAGGTCTTTATGGCGCATCTGTTTTTCACTTACTATGTGGTTCCATGATTCATCTTATCATTTCATGGCCACTAGCTATAGGATGTTCTTCTAGACAGTCTCTGCATTTGGTTTTGAAACAGGAAGGCAGAGCAGCTCTGGGCTTGGCAAGACCTTACAGTCACCAGCCTCTGGAACTGCTCCTGCCACATCTGCAGGACACGGGAACTGAGATGGTTCGGGAGGTGAATGTCTTGTGTGTGTGTCATATTCCTCGTGGTTCAGGAGGAAAATATGGTCTGGCTTTTTTTTTCTTCACAGCCTTGCGATCAGAACTAACAGTGGCTGCTGCAGTCTTAGTGCTATTAGTGATTGTGATAATTTCACTGATTGTCCTGGTCATCATATGGAAACAGGTAATGTAGGAAAAAAGCCTAGTTCAGTTTGGATGTTTGATCCCTGCTGGATTTTGATCCTCCCTGAAGTCAGGCACAGAACTAATGGTTGGTTTTGTGTTCAACGTGCTTTGCAGAAGCCGAGGTATGAGATAAGATGGAGAGTCATTGAGTCTATCAGCCCTGATGGCCATGAATACATTTATGTGGACCCAATGCAACTGCCTTATGACTCCAGATGGGAGTTTCCTCGAGACGGGTTAGTGCTTGGTAAGTTTCCCCTAAGGGACTAATCCCACAATTTTTAGGGGGGCAAAGGATGATTAAGGACAACTCTGAGGTTTCTGCTACTGGGATTTGCAATGTAACTCATGGCCATGAAGTCCAGAGCCTCTCCATACCTGTCTGTTCTCTTGCATTCTCCTACAACATCCTCTTCTTGCCCTGCAGTGGTGTCATCTCCTTGGGTTAGTGTCCCCCACACCCTTGATACAGCTCTCCTCCACATGCCTCTCCTGCAGTGCCAACCTCTATGTGGCTTAGGGGGCCTCTCCCAGAATTAAATTCCCTCTTCAACACTCACTTCTGTGAAGGCACCCACAAGAAGTGCATCAGCATTTTTTGTTTACAAGACATTTGCACACTTATGTGTAGAGGCCAAGGGAAATCTGCAAGTAGTTATGTAGTTTTATTAAATATATTTTCTGAATTATAAATCCATGATGTGCATATATCAGTGGTGAGTATCTTAATGACTTATTTTTATGGCTACTGTCCTTCTTCCCTCCCCTTTTGCTTTCTTGCTTTGCTCTCCCTGCACTGGAGTCCATATAGATTTCAGTTAGTAATTACTTCTTCAGGGCTGGCCCAATCTTGTCACTTTTATCAATTGAAAATGCAATGATTATAGACAATTTTAATGTTCTATCCAGATAGCAGTTTAAATTCACTAGGCGTCCCTCTCTTGGAGGTATCTGTGCACCAAGTTGCATACACAAAAGAGAAGATAACAAAAGATGTTTTCTGTTTGATATATTTTTAGAAACAGATTCCCTTAGTGCAGTTCTCCCTCCCCCACTGCAGAGAAAGAAGTGATGTTAATTCTTCAAAGAAGCAGTGCAAAAATTTTTGGTTCAGGAACGATATCCTTTAATTAAATTCATGCTGCTAATTGAAAACTAGAGGAGGGTGGATATTTAATGGAATTATTTTATTACAGCCCAGACTTTAATTATGTGCCTAAATAGGATTTGTCAGATCTGAGCTGTTAACAGACCACCACTGTGACTTTGTCTCCCTCTGACTCACGAGCACCAGCCTCCCTTCAATGCCTTCCTGTTTACAAGTATATTCAGGAAAGTCACCATTTAAAAAACTGACGCTACATGCCCTTTTAGCAGTCTGGATCCTAGAAGCATTCTTCTTGACACAGTTAACATTTACCCACTGGCAGTTTTGCCGTGTAAAATGCTTGCTGGTGGGGACCTCTTTTGTTTCTGGGGCTGATGACTCCGGTTTGTGCGGGTTTTCTCTTGTCAAAGAGGGAGATGGCAGCAGAGCAGTTACACCGTTAGCTCAGAGAGGCTCTTGAAGCAGGATACAAACCCGTTTTGGCTCAGGCAGACAGGCATTTCCCATCCTAGCTGTGTAAGCCAGCTGGCATTTATTTGTTTTTCTAGCTAGTAGTGCCTGGAGTGCAGCACCGCGTTAAATGCCAACTCTCAGCGTTGGCTGGCTGGAGTTTCAATTGATAAATCTGGGTTACGCTGCAAAATTTCCCTTTGCTCTCGCCGCTCCACAATGTATGTAGTGTTCTGCTTTTACAGCATTCAGCAGCCAGCACAAGCCTGGGAAACGTGTAAAGGAATGAGAAACGCGGTAATGCAGTGAGCTGCTTGCACACCACTGCCTTCTCCTGGCTCTGCTGAGAAGTGGTGAGGTCCAAGCAGGACTTGGACTTCCTCCTTTGGCTGAGATGGCCAGGGGCAGGGGTTTTTGAGGAGCAGGGTTTCTCAGGATCTTGGGGCGGCTATAGAGAGGTGGCAGAGTTGCTCCCATCACTTCCCAGCAAGCCACCCATTTGTTGTGGTGGCCTTAATAAAATGAAATGCTAATCTGACGCAGAAAGGCTGATCAGGCCCATCCCTTCTTGGAAAAGGCAAGTGAAGATTCAAGTTACACAGCATTTAGGCACGCGATACCTGATTTCTCATGAGACTAGGAACTGGATGGAAATTATAAAACTTGTCACTTCTTCGTTGTTTTTTGATAGAGACAAGAGAGTAATGATCTAATTTGGGGTGGGCTGATAATCCCAGCTCAATTTTAGTTAAAGAAGCATCCAGTTGAGAAGGTTGTATCTGGAACAAATTCCCAGACTTCACCTTTGTATTTGGGTCCTCCCCCCCCGAGCAGAAAACCATTGCCTCTCTGACAGGCTCAGCAGATGAGCTCTGTGGATGGGGGAGAGAAGCTGAAACAGCTCTCACCCCAAAGGGTGGTTCCTCTGCTAGTTTGAAGAGCCTTGAGCTGCTGGTGTGTCTGCACAGTCCCTCTGTGGTGGAGAAGCAGTGCTGCTCTTCTGTGCTAAGAAAAGTAAACGTAAACTAGAATTTTGGGCCCCACTGAAGGCCTTGATGACATCACGGCTGTGATGGCCTTACATATGCCTCCAGCTCTTGAGCAACCAGCTCCCACCTGGCTCCAAGTTTTAAAAACACATGGGGCTTGGACTACGTCTGTGGAGAGGGGTGAAAAGGGGAAGGAGCAGCGATGGCTCCCCACCACTCCGGAAGTGCTCTCACCATCTCCTCACGCACCCTGGCCCAGCAGAGGTGATGGAGGGGGGGATGTGCGCCTCCTGCTCAGCCGACAATATGGTTTGGGGAGGAACTGGCTTGTGAAGACAAGAAGATCAAGGCGCATCAGCAGAAGCCATCACATTCTGAAGGGCTGCATCCTGCCATGTGGCTCCCAGACCCTTGGTCTGAAAAGTTTCAGGGGCCAAATTTCAGGCTCAGGTTGTTTGAATTAGCCTGAAATTTAGTGGGAAGCTTTCTCACATCCTGGCTAGGAAGAATAACCTTTGGAATCTTGAAAAGAAATCACATAGGGTTTTTTTGTGAGCATGACAAACTACACTGTCATAGCCTTGGAGAGGTTCTTCAGTGGCAGCTGAGCTGAGCATGCTTTAATTGTCTCTTGTGCTTGTATCATTTGGCTGGAAATTGTCTTTTAAAAAGCATTTGTACAATAAAAGTGGAGGCTGTAGCTAAAGGATGCCAGAAACATATGGCACCACATGCCAGGTAACACTTTCAGAAGCTAAAAAGGCAGCAAGCTCAAACTGCAAACGAATGCCAAAGACAAAAGCCGTGTATCTCCGTAGTAAAAGTCACTGCTCATTCTTCCTGTGATGGAGATTAAAAAGCAACACAAAATAAAATACAAAGCTTGTCAGGAATATGGAAATATCCTGGCATCTGGAGTTCCCGTACAGGTTTGTTCACAGAGCAAGCATTGCCTTAGTGAACTTACTCTTCAATATGGAAACTAGGAAATACAATATTTTGGAGTATCTTTGTACAGTTCATATTTCTCTAAAATCTCGCTCAATCTGCACACAATTCTTTTGCACACTGTATCCATATCAGGAGACAGGATATGATAATCCAAAATTTTTGTCTAAATTGATTTGTGGGAAGGGTGAAGTGTGTATAAACATTAGCCATTTCATTACAGCACTTGGAAATTTGCAATAAAATTTATTCAAGCATATGAAACACACTTGCACATTAAACTTCAGAGAGGTTTCCCCTCATATGTGGTCAACATGTATTTCAGCGTCTTGCAGCTCACTGATGGTCCTGCCTGTCTATTTCTAAATGTGCTGCTGATGTGCTTCAGCCTATCCAGCATCCAGATGCATCCAGCATTGATCTAACAGCCCAACACTACAGCTAAGGAGTTCAACTCAGATTTTTAAGCGATGGGCACAACTGTGCTGTAGTCAGGTGCTGACTGTGGCAGGGAAGTCAATTTAAACATAGGAGAATCAGTGATTAGAAAAGATAAATTGAGTGTGGTAAGGCAGAGTTGGAGACGACTTTGAACGAGTCGAGCTCCTGTATGCAGATGTGCTCCTGAGGTTTGCTTGCTTGTTTGTATTTAAGAATTGTACTTAATGACAGCATTTCTTTAAAATATATTTTCCTTTTCTATTTAACAACAACAGCAATAATAACAGTACCACTGGTCTGGCCGAGTGAACGTGCTCTTGCCATACAAGAATCACAACCTGTAGAAGGATGGCAGAGGGAAATGTGCAAGAAATTGTTCTTGCTCTCTGAAATAAATAATCCTCTCCCTTGTGTTCAGGTCGAATCCTTGGTTCTGGTGCCTTTGGAAAAGTAGTTGAAGGAACTGCATATGGATTGAGTCGCTCTCAACCAGTGATGAAAGTAGCTGTGAAAATGTTGAAACGTAAGTGTGGTGGCTCCGGTTCCCAAGCTAGGTAGTGCATGTTCCCACGGGGTTATTTAAGTATTGCTTGGGCATAAATAGTTTCTCCACATCCCAGGTTGAAATTGTGCTGTGGAATGACTGAAATTTAAAATTATATCTTAAAGTGCTTTGTGGTGTTTTCATTCTCAGGCAGTATCCAGGCTCTGAAAACATCCAGAGCTTGGTTTTAGCTGCATGGACCATAGCAGTCATGATAAGTCAGGAAGTTCAGAAAAAGATAGAATTACCATGAATGTTTATAAACAAATAAGCAGGAAAAGTCAGGTCTTGTGTGAGAATCTTAAGTTCGTTGAAGGTTTCCCAGTTCATGAGCTGAGAATCTGATGCAGTGATTCTGTAGGATCCATGAGTTTTCTTGTGTTAAAACTAGCAGCTTGCAGAGTGCCTCTGTGCCACCTGGGCAGCCCACTGTAACCCTGGAGAAGGACAAGACTGGGTCAGCTGTTGAGATGCCAAGTTACTCCTCTATTTGTGATATGTGACTCCTCTCCAAACCTTAGTAAAGCTCCTTGTCAAGTAAAGAACACAGCCTTCTTCAAGAAACCATGGTTGTGATGCTCTAATGAGGCAATCAAGGAGAAATCGTTTGTTATTGGAAAAAAGGTGATTGCTCTCACTGAGTGGCTGGCATGTTTTTCCAACAGCTACAGCGAGATCCAGTGAAAAACAAGCACTTATGTCTGAGCTGAAGATAATGACACACCTCGGGCCCCACTTGAATATCGTGAATCTGCTTGGAGCTTGTACCAAATCAGGTGGGTTGGTTTGGTGTTGAAATGGAGGTTTGCTGTGGAGCTGTTGTTCACTGTTTTACAAGCACACAAATGTCAAGGGAAGGATTTAACAATAAATATAAACAAATAAAAGGTTTTACAAACCCACTTGATATTTGGGACTGGCAGTCATAACTTAGCAAATAACAATGTATTAACCCCCAATACTTTTAATGTTTTATATCCTATTTTCTACTATTTTTGGAGTCTTTTTGTGTGTTTGTTTTGAAAGACCCCCCTCATCAATGCATTATTTTGCTTTATTTAATCAGGTCCTATTTACATCATCACTGAATACTGCTTTTATGGTGATTTGGTGAACTATCTGCATAAAAACAGGGACAATTTCCTGAGCCGACACCCAGAG
The DNA here is from genome assembly GCA_013400555.1 of Jacana jacana. Taxonomy (NCBI): domain Eukaryota; kingdom Metazoa; phylum Chordata; class Aves; order Charadriiformes; family Jacanidae; genus Jacana; species Jacana jacana. The sequence goes on from VZTM01018592.1 coordinate 383,784, forward strand.
AAGCCAAAGAAAGATTTGGATATCTTTGGGATGAACCCAGCTGATGAAAGCACAAGAAGGTGGGGAAAAAGGGAAAATTATGGCCTGCAACTTAAGGAAATATCATTACTAACCCGTACTCCATTCCTCTCATTCATCAGTTTAGAGCCCTCCCTAATTCTCATTAGACTATTATTTATGAGGTTTCATACATCTGGGAAGGTTTCAGCACTTTTTTCGCAGTCTCCCTGGCATGTGACCTAGATCCATGTTTCCCCTATTTGGAGATGCCTGTCCCAGGACCACTGTGGGTTCTCCATAGATGTCCTGAGGTCCCAAAACCCATTTCTATTAACCAGACATGGCCCAGTGTTCCTCTTTTCTGTAAAAATATCCTGTTGCTTCTACTCACCCAAGTTTTAAAAGTAAAGCACAACTACCTGGCTTCCTTGTTTCCCTTCTTGGGGAATTTCCACTGTCTAAAACTCCTTCCCTTCAAACAACTGGGCAGTGTTTGTTCTCCAAGCTCTAGTACTCTCCTGTATCTACCAATGGCTTAGCCAGTCTCAATAGTTTCCTTATGGTGAATGTTCACCCTATAACCTTTTCCAGATGATGGTGGAGGAAGCTTGCCATCATACATTCAAGGAGAAAGCAATGTCATAAAATTAGCTAGGATTTAGAATTTGAACAGAGATTTCGTCAAAAAACCATGCAAGCAAGTAGAGCAACTGACTTGGTACCTGAGGACAGCTAGGACTATTCATCTGAGCATGAGTTTGTTCAGTGGGACAGGATTTGATGAGAACTCTTTGGGTGAATAAATTACATCTGTAATTTCACAGAATCACGGACTCATCATGGTTGGAAAGAACCTCTGAGGTCATCAAGTCCAACCAAAAACATACAAAAACCCCCTGTAATAGTGGCCATTAGAGCATGCCCTGAGGCGCCGCATCTACATATTTTTTAAGTGCCCTTGGAATACCTTGGAAAGCCCTAGGTAGTAATACCTGAATTCAGTGGAGGTTTGGGAGGTTAGACAATGCATGTTTATATACGTGACTATTGACAAAATTGTAAGTTTGGGGCCTTTGTGTTTGCCTGCAGTGATATGTGGTTAACGTGTACTAATATGTGGTAGCACATGGCTATGTTGTAATACATAATCTTCACATATTCCCTATCACAAAGACAACTCTTACACCCTCAGGTTTCACAGAATCACAGAATATCAGGGATTGGAAGGGACCTTGAAAGATGATCTAGTCCAATCCAATCAATACAATTGTATAACTGCAAGAGAACTCTTAGATCTATAGGATGCCAGGGCAGGGAAGTCACCTGGGCAACAGTTAGCTGATACACCTGTATTTTTTTCCAATTTCAGTTATGTGATATTATCATTTGAAAACACTGGAGAATACATGGACATGAAACAAGCTGATACCACTCAGTATGTGCCAATGCTGGAGAGGAAGGAGGGATCCAAGTACTCTGATATTCAGAGGTCTGTGTACGATCGGCCTGCTTCATATAAGAAGAAATCTATCTCAGGTAACATTGACTTGTCCCTTCTGCATATGTCATTACTACTCATAATTCTTGCATAGAGGCGTATTTTATTTTTGCCATCTCTATGGATGTAGACTACTCAGCTGTGTTCTGTAAATGTGTAAGGTGCATGAGTTCATGGCAATGAAACTGGTGAAGGGCCTGGAGAGTAAATCTTATGAGGAACGATTGAAGGAGTTGGAACTGTTGAGTTTGAGGAAGAGGAGGCTGNTATAAGCTAAAAGTTTATGCTTGTGACCTTTGTTATTCTCTGGGGACAGGAGTGCATGCTCCTGGAGCTGAAGTTATTGAGCAAATTTGCTTCTATGCGGAAAGGTTGAGGGATTGCGCTCTGCGGTGGGAGCTGGGGGCACTCACTGGAGGCAGTGATTTCATTAGCCTTGTAGTTTGCAAGATTTTGAACAACAGCAATGAATAATAATAGTAATAATAGCAAGTATCTATCGTTGTTTCCACTTACATTTCACATTAACTGACACTTAGCAAATGCAGAACACTCCCAAATACTTTCCTGGATTATGTAATGAAGATAATGAATGCGTCCTATTCCCCGGCCCTCTTCTCAGAAACCAAATAAGCTTTGCTTTAAAAATAGGCACCGTCACTTCTGCCTCTAAGCCTCAGAAACTGAACGTGATCCAGTCCCAGATTTACATGGCAGACTAATGTACTCATATTGTGCTCTAGGACAGTTGGGGTAAATGAGTCACTGGTTTTGACTGGGGTTTTTGCTGATATTTTTCATTAAAAAAAAAAAAAGAAGAAAAACTGTTGCCATAGAATTCCTAACCCTTTTTGCTGGTATTGGATTAGTCCCAGTGAATACTTGCTGGGAAACATAACAGTCTTCAGCAGAAGTAAAGGGATAAGAATGTACATGCATGTGCAAAAATCTAATGAAGGCACCACCTCGAAATAAATCTTTTCATGCCATACAGTGAGTATTGTAAACAACCTGTTAATCACTTCAATGGGCCTTTTTTAACTTCAACTTTTCCTTCAGTTCTCTGGGGAAAAGAAAAATACAAACAGGAGCAAAAACAAAACCTGTATTTATTACTGGATGTTTTGAAGAACGCAGTAAGTGTCAGTGACTGACATTAAAAGCGGTTAGTTATTATGAAAAGACTGGTTAGGTCATGGTATTCTGTTAAAATCATCAGCTCAGGATCATGATAGGTGGGAGGAAATGGATGTTGCTTTCACACTCCAGAGCACAAACACATTTTTCTCTCTTTTTCAATAGAATCAGAAGTCAAAAACCTTCTCTCAGATGACAGTTCAGAGGGCCTCAGCCTACTGGATTTGCTGAGCTTCACCTACCAGGTTGCACGAGGAATGGAATTCCTGGCTTCTAAAAATGTAAGTAAATAAAAAAAGTAAGTAAAATATAAGGAAGTGTAGGAATGTCTTCATCTCCAATGACAGGTTTCAATTTGTATTCTGAAAATATGGCACAATATAATACTCTTTTTGGGGCTGTAGACAGCTTTCTTACTCACGTGGCAACTGAGATCACCATGGCTGGAAAAATCAAAGCAGCCGTCAGTCCTCTTCTCCCACGGTAGCCACCACCATTCATGGTGGCAGCAGACCAGGGACAGTGGTGGATCTAAGAAGGGTCCAGGTGGAGGGTCCATGCAGCCACAAGCCAGCATGGTCAGCAGCAGAGTACGTGATGAGTGGAAGGGGAAAGGATGGCATCACCTTTGTCTTCTCCCCGCTGCAGTACATCTGCATGAACCGTCGCTGTTTCTGAAGGCTGGTGCCTTCCTGCCCCTGCCAGCTGGGCAATAGAGGTGCTGCTCAGTAGCAGGTCTTGTAAAGACTGTGCCCAGAAAGTTAACAGAACTTTTTTTTCAGGGATATTTGCAAGGGACATGGCCCTGGTGGAGTTAGCACGTCCTTGAACAACTTGTTTTCTCTCCCTACAGTGTGTGCACCGTGACTTGGCAGCTCGTAATGTCCTTCTGGCTCAAGGAAAAATTGTGAAGATCTGTGACTTTGGGCTGGCTAGAGACATCATGCATGATTCCAACTATGTCTCCAAGGGCAGCGTATGTACTTCTTAAACTCCTGAGCTCTGCTTTAATTGAAATGAGAAGTGTCAGTTTTAAATGCTGTTTAATGTTCTTGCCATTCAGTGTTAGTTACACTAATTGACCACTGGGATGAATGCTCCTGAGAACAATTTTTCTTCAGTTCATTAATTCCTGCAAATTTCCTAATTCTGCTTTAAAGCTGAAAAGTACTTGGCCACATTTTGTACTTCACAGGCTTACATTTTAACAGGCAAGTTTTGCAACTGGATAAATTATTAAGGAACTGTGTCTGTGATACTTAGAGTAGTGACACTTGAGTCAATGACATCTCAGGCCTAGATCGACCGGCAGTACCGACTCTTGTATCAGACTTTCAATCAGCCTGGTCGTTTGCTATTAATAAAATGAATACAGTTATGGCTTAATTAGTTTTTGTGTGGAGCAAATTCCTTACAATCCTGGTACCTCTGTCTTAAATGCAACTAAAATTAAACACAACTGATCTTATTAGAGAGAAGTTAATCTTGGTCATCAAACAGCAGCTCTGTAATGGGAAGCACTTCTTTAATGACTAATCTGTGCGGTTTGGGGTTTCTTTCTTTTTGCTACAGACTTTCCTCCCAGTAAAATGGATGGCACCTGAAAGCATTTTTGACAACCTGTACACAACATTAAGTGATGTCTGGTCTTATGGCATTCTGCTGTGGGAAATATTTTCTCTTGGTATGTACTGTGAACACTTATGTGCAGTGATTAAGCTTTTTCAGTTCAAGCTGTTCTACATGAAATATTTCAAATTCTACACTAAAAATACGTGTGAAATCAACTGTTAGTTATTATTCTATATGGGGTTCCAGATCTCAGTGCTGGCTGTGAAGTAAAATGTCCAAACTCTCCCAAAGTTCTCTTTAGATTGGTTTTTTTTTTGCAAGATACCTTTTTTACCCCCCCCTAGAAAACTGAAAGTACTGAGTAAAAAGCTTTTGTGAAGAAGTATTGGTGTGTCGGGCCAGGATGGATTTCCTGGATAACAGGAGAAGGGACGTGCTTCCACCTTGCAATGGGGCACTCGGGTTGCAGCCCAGCCCAGTGTCTGCTTTGAAACAATCTCTTCATATATGTTTCAAAAGAGCCCGTCTTAGTCCCATTAGAGAAAGAAAACAAATGTCAATCTTCTGGGACGCTGGTTTCTCATTTCCAGGTCAGCACTGTTCACACAGTTGGTTTATGGCAGCGCAAAGTGGTTATGACAACCTATAGCAGTTACAGACAACGTACAGTTCCCAGCTGGGACCAGCCTGGCTCTTTCCTTCAGGCTGATTAATTAGCCTCCCGGGTGGGTGGCTGGCCTGCTTCAGTAAGCCTGCATTGCCCAGATTTACTCCAAGCAGAATTAATCACGCCTGTATGGTACCTACTACTGCCCCACGGCAACCCCAAGCCTAATGTTATTTTCTAGAATAAGTTGCCATATAGCTGCTTCTCAGAAAACAGCAGTTGCAACGACCCTTCACGGTATTGATTCCTGTAATCTCTGAGCATCATGGGGTCCTGTAAATGTCCATTCATCCGCATCCCTGGGAGGCATGGGAGTGCTGTTGGAAATCTCAGGAACTGAGGCACAGCTCAGCCAGTGTTTCACAGTTCTACCTGCAAGGAAGGTTCTGAAGTTTCAGTTTTAAGTGAAAATCCTGCTTTTGAAAGGGCTGATGTTCCTGGTTGTAAATATTGTGGGATACTGTAGGACTGTCCTCTGCCTGAGAAAGATGATATTTCTCTGAAAGGAAAACAAACCCTCAATGATGTTTGTTGGAAAGTCAACTTTGACATCTTGCTGCAGCGTTGACTTCAGCTTGAATGATCCTTTCACACATCAGCTATGTCTGTACACTGTAGCCCGAAATGATGGCTTAACTGTGTCAGCTCAGGGGACAAGTCCAGGCCTTTCAACAACCCACACACCTGACATGTTAGTTGTTGTCTAAAGCCACCCACCCAGGTGGGAAGACTTGGTCATGGAGGGACTGGCTCACACTAAGGCTTTGCCCTTACAGCTGGGATGAGGAGAATAGCATTCTCGGGTGTCATGCAGGTGCCAAAAGTAATAAAACCAGACAGAACAAATGACTTGCTTAGGGTGACCCAGAAAGCCAATGGCAGAGCAGAGCCATGACCTCAGGTCTGCTGAATGCAGGCTGATGACCTGATCCAGGTATCACCCAGCCTCTGTGCCCAGCCAATGCACTCTATAAACATCACTAAGGGATTTTTTGGGAAGTGGTACCTACTTCAATCTTTCCTAGCCAGCATTGCCAGCATTTTCCGTCAGGGCTTAGTGTGGTCAAGACAACAGCTCTGATCTGAAACATTGGCTAAGAAAGATTAATTCTGATGGCACGTCAAATTACAGCATTAATAATTTTTGACATTAACAGCATGACAGTCTTTGGGAACTCTGCATGGATAGTCAAGTAGGGAATAGTAATTTTTTCTTCTTTTTTTTTTTCTGCAGGTGGCACACCGTATCCTGGTATGATGGTCGATTCTACTTTCTACAATAAGATCAAGAGTGGCTATCGAATGGCCAAACCCGATCATGCCACCAATGAAGTGTATGTGTGCATTTGGCTTTCCTCTACCTGGCCAGTCTCTGGATAATTTTGGCTTTAGTTTCTGTTTAGTTACTCCTTTTCCTTTCCCTGTTTTGGGAATTTAAATTGGTTTCTATCTTATCTGCAGGTACGAGATCATGGTGAAGTGCTGGAACAGTGAGCCAGAGAAAAGACCTTCTTTCTACCATTTGAGTGAAATTGTGGAGAGCTTGTTGCCTGGAGAGTACAAAAAGGTTTGCTCTTTGGAATTTCCCCTGTCCTTTCTATATACTGTTTTAGAGGGAATAATGTATGTTGTTCCAGCCATCAGAGCCATCAGCACTGGACTGGCACATCCTACCCTACATCACTTACATGGTCATTGTGTGCTGGGGGACCATTAAACTAAGGCTACTAAGAGAAGCCATTTGTCAGTATTAGCTGGAAAGCAGAACCCTCCATTTCTAACGAAATCCTATCAAGTCAGTATTTCTACTGAAGAACGGGTTTTACATATTTTCACAGGAATTTCTAGGCAGTCAATGAATTCTTGAAAAGGGAAAATTTGGCCCACATGTATGATTTCCCTCTCTCCCTCTTTGGACCCTGACACCAACAAGTTTTCTGTTCATGCTTCTGATACCTCTGGACAAGTTCTGCCTGGCCCATAATTCAGTGTTTAATTTTCTCACCTACTTTCACTCCCTTCCCCCTCTCACTTCTCCTCTTTCAAAACTATTTGTCTGCTCTCTGCTCTGTGCTATCACACTCACTTCTGCATCCTCAAAAACTGGCTTGTTGTCCAATTCCTAATGAAATGAAGATGTTGGGCTTCTCCATCCACTGTTGATGGCTCACAGGGCGGAATATCTGCTGGGCTAATGAAACACAGCTACCCTTCTGAAGGAAAGATTGGTCTCAGTGAATAGCATCTAATGGGTATTAAAATGAATATTTTCAGAGCTATGAGAAGATCCACCTGGACTTCCTGAAAAGTGATCACCCAGCTGTCACGCGCATGAGAGGGGACTGTGACAACGCTTACATCGGTGTCACCTACAAGAATGATGACAAGTTAAAGGACAGGGAGAGCGGATTTGATGAGCAGCGGCTGAGCGCTGACAGCGGGTACATCATCCCCCTGCCTGACATTGACCCTGTTTCTGAAGATGAGCTTGGCAAAAGGAACAGGCACAGGTATGTGAGGTTTACAGACTGCATTGCCCATACTCACCATTCTGGGTCATGCTTGGTGATATGCACTAACGTTTTTTAGAATCCTAGTCTGCAAATAGTCTCCTTGGCTCTGTTGGAAGGTTCCTATTTGGAAGGTCCCATTTAGGTATAGCAGTATGACCAATTATAGTGTTTTCAATTGGAAAAGCCTAATTTGTCCTCTTTTGTGACTGGCAGGGGAGGGGACTGTTGGCAGGGTGCTCCTGTGTGTCACTGGGACTCCCTTGCTAGTTTGGCCAAGTCACAGCTGCTGTTTGGTGGCTCTGTGGGCACATTTTGTAACATGTCTTCCCCCTACCACTCAATGCCTTGGAGCTGCATGTGAGGTCTCAAGGCATTGATTTATTTTGTGTGAGACCAGCTCCAAAATTCAGGAGAAGTTGTTTCTAATATCTGCCATGGTATTCTTCTAACTGACAGCAGGATATCCAGGGCTTTTTACTGCTCCCTTGTCAGTTTGCATGACCAATTCCACTACAGCACAACACTGTGTAACCCTTTCTGGGAATGTCAGGGGTTTAATTCAGCACTTAATTTATCATATATAGAATTATCAATGCGGAAATGTCCTTTTTTAATATATATTTTTGCACCATTTTCAAGAGGGGCAATGAATGAAGACTCTAAGGAGCACCATCCAGATTAAGATTTATTACCCCCCTCTCTGTTATTATCTTATTTTCACCTGACCTCCCTAGATTTACCTACATGACCTATTGTCATGGTGGTGGCATAAAGCTATTTTTCTAGTGACTTTCTGGCAGAAAGTGCTTGGAGGAAGATATGAACAACCTGCTGCTTTTAATTTGGAGGTGGTTCATTACTCTTGAGATACGAGATCTGCCTTGTCCTAAGAAACAGGTGATCAGAGTCACCTATGATTGCACTATGGTGTCAAAGAGCATGCAAGGAGATAGTTTTCAGTTCTGCTGGAGTACTCACCCAGCCACAATTGCCACATATTTTCTCTCTGAGATGTTTGTCTTTTCCAGTTCCCAGACATCTGAAGAAAGTGCCATTGAAACTGGTTCCAGTAGCTCTACTTTTATCAAGAGAGAGGACGAGACCATTGAGGACATTGACATGATGGACGACATCGGGATCGACTCCTCAGACCTGGTGGAGGACAGCTTCCTGTAACCCCATGGACACCTCCCAGCTCTGCACATGGGGAAGCTTGTGTCATCTGCAGACGTCTGCTCCACAGAGAAAACCACTTTATTGCAATGTCAAGGATGTGAAGAGGAGGCGGATTTGTACAGAGAAGCTCCCAGAGATGGGCAGAGGAATCAGCCTGAGTATGAATGAAAGAGACAATGTCGAAGATGGAGTTTTTTAGTGTTGCTTCTTGCAGTAGCATCTCAGTGTTCTTTGCCATTCCAACTGGTAGGAGGATGAAGGAAAAGGCCACAAACAGACCAGTTTTGTGTTTCAAGGGCATTCATATGACTTTGATGGATCGAATTTCCACTGCAGCAATACTTCGCCTTTGTAATTATGTAAATAAATGTCTACTCAAGGATCTTCTGAGGTGCACATTGAACATATGCCATGGATTTTAGCAGAGGTCTTTCATGAATTTTGTGTACTTCCTCCCTCAATCTCAATGTCAGCTGCTGTTGAACTGTCATGTGAATTGAAGAACATGCGAAAACCACTTTTGGACCAAAACGGTCTAAAACCATAAGGGACTGACCGGTACTACAGAAAATGTTACTTTTTACCATTAATGCAAGTAAAGGGGAATAATAATATTAATAATAATGATTAAAACCCAGTCTATAATAGGTGTTAGAAACCTAGTAAGTCTTTATTAACTATAGAAGATAGGTGTTTTCAAGATAATACTACTACTGTTTTCAGTAACACTAAATGTATATTTTATAATTCATTGTCCTTCAGCAAAAGCACAGTCTCAAGAAACCTTTTTTAAGTACAAGGAAAAAATTTTTGACCTGAAAATTTTTATGAAACAATTCTGTTATTTGGCTGTACACAATACAGTAACCACTCTGGTTAGCTAAAACTGCTTCAACATGGAGAAAAAGGTCACTATTTGGTTTTCTGTCATGAGCTGAGTGGTTTTTCTAATGAGATTAGAATAAATGATTGTCCTCTGATTAAGTGAGGTTCTAAAAAATCTAATTAAAAATATTAATTTATGCCAGATTTTCCAGATGCTCAAGAATGGAAGTTTTGATAAATCACCAGCAACACCCTATTATTATTGTTTCATGGGTACTCCAAAGAAACCTTATCCTACAGTTAGCTGTGAAGAATTGATTTGATATTTGAACTGCTCAAGGAACAAAGACACCTCTCCCAGCCTGGAACTGCAGATTAAATAAGCAGAAATAATTCTGCAGCAAATATTCTTTTCTTAATTTCCAGGTTGAAACAGGAACAGAACACTCTGACTATTATCTTTGCAGGCTTGCAACTACAAACGGCAACTGCTTCCAAGAGTGTTTTTCAGAAGAAGGTGCATGAAAATGAACCTGCTGTCAGCCTGAAATAGTTGTTTTTGGACACCACTTACACGAGCGAAGTATTATGATTACCGCTATCACTGAGATACGACGCTTTGGAAGACTTATATGTGAAAAACAAAGGTACATCACTGCGAAGGGCCCCATCCTTTCTGGTACTCAACTTTCCAACTTAACCTTAATTCAGCACGATGAGCACCTCACAGGAGGTGCTCGGCCTCTGGCAGGACACAACCAATGCAAACGTGGTGCAAACCCATCCCTGTGTTGCAGCGTTTTTCTGAGGAAGTGCAACAGACGGACCAGAAGTGCCCGACAGAACATGCTGCCGTGCTGAGCTACACTTTAACTTGAAATGGCCCCAAAAAAAGCTACACAAGTCCCCTTGACTTCATTGCTGTGGACAGTTGCGGATGAAAGGAAAGCAAATCTGGGTCTGGGTTTCAGAACATCACCTGGCTGAAGCCACATACAGGTGTCCGGCAGATGTGACAATGGGACCTGGAGCACGGTACCCATATTTCCCCACCCCAATGGAGGCTGACAATCAGAATGAACCGTGAGCCATGGCGCCTCCTCCATTTCTTACAGCCAACAAACCAAGACCGAGTGTCTTCCCAGGAGCTGTGCTTCAGCCAAACACGTGTCACTGAGCTCTGTGCGGGGACAACTGTGAAACGTAAAGACTCTCGATACAGCCAGGACAGATGAAGCGATATAAAGTCCCCTCTCCAGCTATGAACTATGAATTTAGGAAACACAAATTATCTGTTAGATATCCCAGATATCTGAATGGCCACTTGAGACCACACGTACCTTAATTTGCATGTGTAGTCACTACAACTGCACGTTCAAATTAGGCAAGGAATTTCACCTGCATTTTTGCACATGGCCCAGTGTTCTTCAGGGTTTAAAAATTAGCCCCAGCACATTTTATCATACCAGTTACTGGAATTTGAGGACATTTTCATGTGGTCTCCCCTTCCCCTCACCGGTTTCATTCTGTATCTCGCAGTGCATCTCGGGGCTAGACCCAAACGGTGGACGTGAACTGGAGCTGGCTCACTTTCCAATGCTCGGTAGTGTTGATTCTCCATCCTGTCACTACTATCATGTAGATGGACTACAACCATGGCCAGGGTCTGGCCATCAAAACCAGCTCACTGTAGGTGTGGAATCAGACAAGCTGGCCTGGAAACTGGAACGAGAAGCAGAGGAAGAGAGGGGGTTTACGAGAGACAGAGACGTGTGAGAGGATGATGTGTTTAGTTTTACAATATTATCAGTATTACAGACTTTTTCTTTTATGGCTTAATTTTTGAGAAGCCACTGGAAGAGATATTCCCAAACCTTTCACTATGGTAATTGTATAACGACAATCAGCGTTAGCCTGCGAAACACAGCTTTTGATTTGGAATGGCCAACCAATTCCTTACAGCGTGGTCTGCAACTTGTACAAAATGGTCCTATTACATGATGAAGGACGTGAGATATGATGATGTTATACATCAATATGTATATAAGTATTTTTATATAGACTTCTAGAATACTGCCAAAACATTTATGACAGCTATATCACTGCCTTTGTTTATATTTTTTTTTACTGTGATATATTCCACAGGCACGTTAACTGTTGCACTTTGAATGTCCAAAAGTTATATTTTAGAATAATAAAAAAGGAAGTGTTTCCAAAATGGTGGCTGTTGTGAAATGTTTGAAGAAGGGCAAACCGGCCTGAGTGATGGTAGGCACAAAATGTATTTCAAAAAAAATGCCCCTGTTGATATTTTGTCTTTGAAAAAATCCTGTAAATTAAGATCTCTATATTTCAATAAATGCTATATAATTTAAGGATATGTGAGAGGTCTATACTCACTTATTGAAAGATGATTATGAAGAATCAATGTTGCTTGCTTTTTTTTTTTCTCCCAGAAGGTTTCTGGTTAATTGGGTGCCCTGCAAAGCTATTGGGCCCTAGTGATGAGCAGGTCTCTGATCCTTTCCAGTGGGAGCAGTGGAGAAGTCCCTCTGACAAATGACCCAAAGAGTGAGTGACATCTGTGGGGAGCCTTGTTGTCCCCCAAACCATGGCAAGCGTGGTGCTCCACTGACTTCTGGCCAGAGCAGAGCATCTGCTCTGAGGTGGGCACAAGGCTCCCTGCAGGAGAGGAAAACCTCCTTGTACTGGAAGGTTTGATGCCGGCTGGTCACCACACACGGAGGAGAGAGGGGACATGGGATGCTGAAACGCGTGTCTGCAATGTATGCTCTTCTGCCGCTTCTAGCACAGGAGGACAATAAAGGGTTTTATGCAAAAGTTGCTTTCACAAAGGGACTAAAAGTGACTTGTGCCAGTCATTAGTCTACAGTGCTTGATGATTACAGAGGATTAGGTGGCCCCACCTTGAAACAGCCATGGTTTCTCCGCCTCTGAGTGCAGAGCTTTTTTAAACCTATGCAGAGATCACCTTCTTTATGAATCAAACCAGATTTTTGTCTTACGGTTCTGTACTCCTGCAGTAATTACTTCTACACAGCAGATGTAACTGAATGTGAATTTGAGAAGAATTGCAAGATTTCAACCTGAAAACAGAGTTAAACTGGTCAGCTGCACTTTCAGCACTGGAGCATATCCTGGTTTGCCAGCAGGAGCCAGGCAAGGCTGGCTGTGGGATAGCCCTGAGAATAAGCAGGCTAGCAACCTCCTCTTCATGGAGTGGTCAGTGTTGTTAAAACATACTTTGAGATGTAATATTTGTGGACTTATTCCTATGATCTGAAGCATCTTAAGATGCCTGATTAATACTAAAACTTCTTAAATGTGGCCAATCCTTCCTCTGCTCCATGTGGACAGTGGCCTTTGTCACTTACTGAATGCTTGATGAGGGTAAATTGGTTTTGACTAACCTGGTTTTATTCAGTTAAGGTAATTGTAAAAATATCTGTGAGCAAGTCTGATATTTTAACACAGGAGTGATACCCTTAAAACAATGTTCCTCATCTGTCCTAAAAAGAATTTGTTGAGTGGTAGCTCAGTGTGAGCCTGTAGTTGCCACCAGGGATATGAACTCTCCATCTAACATCTCCCTCTCCTTCACCACTCCCTCACAAAGCAATTTCTCCCCCTCCTCATTTTAAACAGGGTGCAGCAGCCTGGGCTCTTGCCTTAGATAAGAGTTAGAGCAGGTTCCCTCTCCTTTGTGTCCTTGCTGAAGAGGAGCCTTTATCCTCCAACACTGCATGGACACACAACAATTCTTGCCACCCCAGGGGTTGGAGAAAGAGCTGTGGCAGTGCTTGTGTCCTTATGTCTGTCCTGCTAGGCACCTGCTCTTCTGGAAGTTCAGCAGCTGTGTGAGGACGGATGGACTCTATTCCTGCTATGCATGGTAAAAGGTGGTGGTACCAAAAATCCTTGTCTAGAGCTTGTAGCTGGGTACAGATTCCATTCTCCATCCTCTTCTCCTTTGCAGAGTGGGAATGCTATCTCTCATGTGCAGGGTATGGCTGTGTGTGCCTGTGAGCATGTGTGTCCATGTCGGGGAGTGTGGGCAGTAAATGTCTCACCCTCTTGCTGAAGTAGATGCGTCCTCTGCAAAAGCCTAACCCCTCACTCCACTGACAACTACATTCTGGGTGTCTGGTGGGAATCCTGCTTTTCACCTTACTCCCTGTCTTGAGGCCTCTGGAGTATTTGGCTGGAAAGGGAGCTTAGTGTCACACATCAGAGGCAGTCTGCCCAGTGCAGAAGAGCTGGGGAGTGGGTGGCGCTGTGCCCAGAGCAGCAGAGATGGGTGGGTTCCTGGCCAGGATGGGAAGATGTAGGTAGGGAAGGGCCTTCCACATCGGCTTTGTGGAGGAGACTTCAGTTTATACAGGTGAACAGACCTTTGGCTGAGCTTCTGCATTGCTATGAGTGGTGCAAAAGGGGAGCAGCAGCTTCATCAGCCAGAAGCAAGTCATCCAGCCATCCCAGGGTGGCTCTGGGTACACTGGGAAGTCGAGGGCATGGTGCCCTTGCAGCCATCAGATTTGTTGTGTGGTATGGGATCCGTGTGCTGGAGTAATCCCTGGGAAAAGTCAGAGGAAAACAAAGGAAGGCCTTATGTATGCTCAAAAACGAAGATGAGGGAAAGTCACCTCATGGATCTGGGTTGACTGGAGCTTGAAGCAGAGTCCATACACTGTGGGACTTCCACCTCTGATGCCTACAGTAAGGTGAAGGGTAGGGCTCAGCACTTGTGGGCTTGTTGACCTCTCCCTATCTCTGTCCTACACCCCTTGGCATAGCTGCCTTGTGTATGACCAAACCACAGCAGGCGATGGAGGAGGCACCAACCCCTTCCTCTGCCAGCCTTGAAGTTCAATGATTGCCAAAAGCAAAATTCATCTAACTTTCAAGCCCAATTCATCCCCATCCATAAAAATAGTGGTAAGGATTTGAGACACCTTTAAATATTCCAATGTTACATTTGTTAATAACTTTACTGAAATAAGGAGCCAAACTTTTCTTTTCTGAGTTGGCCACAAGATGGAAGCATCAGACAAAAATCTGTTAAATAGTTCTTTTTCTCATCTCTTTCCTGGTCCTGTTTCCACAGCAGCACAGATGTGCTGCCACTGCAGAGGCAGAGCAGCTGGAGCCTTTACAGCAGTAGGAGGTAAAGGAATACATGCAGTGTCTGTCAGCTCCAGATGTTTTGTTTGGAAGAACTTTGAACCTTTTATTGATAACCATGGTTTTCCATAGGATGAGAACTGCTATAGACACTCCATTTAAAGAATGAGATATGTACTGAAGCCTATTCTTACCAAAGAGAAAATTGAAATAGCATCATGGAAGTCAGGGAAGGTGCCTGGGATTTTTCTGGGCCACAGCTATCCATTTTGTGTGTTACCGCATTCAACCCAAACTCTGCAAAGCTGGAAATTTCACTGGCAACTTCTGGTGGCGCTGAAGGACACTCTGCTTTTTTGCCTCAAAAAACTTACCTGTGGTGAAAAGAAGGAGAGATTTAGAACAGAATAACATTTTAAATATGGTTGGGAGTGAGACCTTAGACATCTCAAACTCAGCTGAGACTGCATCCGTCTCCTCCGCATTCATTCTTGTGTTGTGCTGGTGTTAGATGAGGAGCCAGATACACTCCTGAGCCAAGGGCCAGATTCATCTGCCTTCGGGGTATTCAAAAACACCCAAAGAATTGAGACCAGTCTGATGTGCATCACCAGACCCCCAAACTCTAACTCCTGGAAGTCATGCAGGTTCAAGGGTTAGTTCCTAAACTATTCCAAATCCTGCTACAATCTGATGGATTGGATTGCCGCACCCACCCTGCCATTAGCACTGCTGTGCTCGGCCAGCAGGAGCATCTCCTGCCTCATCATTTTTCCATAAAAGTGATGCAACTTTGTGAGAAGGGGGATGTGACTTATTAGACCAGCTGATACAGCTGAAAACAAACGAGAAGTAACACATCTCAGGACTTGAGTCAGGTTTGGATATGTAAAAACCGGGCTGTGTTCTCCAGCTCTACTAGATTTGCCTCATGAAGGACATCTTCTGCGTAGTACCTCTGGGTGGCTGAAACAACAGCCATTGCTTTGCCAGCAGGAGCATGTGCCAGTTGATGCCTGAGTCTTAGAAATGCCCATTTAAAGGCAGCTCTAAGCTTTGAAACCAGAGCCACCTTGCCAAAGGTAAGCCAAGCACGTGTGTGCTACCAGCGAAGGCTCTGCAAAAAAGTGGCTCCCACCAGCAAGTGCATCTCAGCGTGTTTGAATTTACACCGAGTGCATTTGTGAGCTCGTGGATTGGTTATTATCAAAAATAGAGTTTTGTTTTGCTCACAATCTATTTGACATGCAAAATGATGGGTGCTTTGGTAGGTAAAAATGCTGCTTAAATTGATGTGGGAACGATGTCAATGCTTTAAAGCCAATCTTCAATTATAAGGAAAAAGAGTCTACTGTCGTTATTTAACCTGGCACGCTGTATGACACAGACCAGAGGGTTTTCCCAAATTAATTCCCATTTGAACCAAAGCCTGTCATCTAGAAAAAAAAAAAGCAGTCTTTTCTCATCTCTGTGAATCCTTGTGTAAATATCAGGTTTTTGCAGCTGCTTACATGTGAGACAAGTGTTATTAGTTCAGCACTCTGGGCATGCACCAAACCAAGACTTATATATTTCCACACTGTTTGCTCAGAGGAGCTCAGAAACCTGTTAGCCATCATCATTTCTAGCCCGATCAGCTGGAGGAGCGTGGGAGTGGGAGCGAGATTTCATCAACATACTTCAATGACTTTCAGTGCAATTTCTGGTGGATGTTTTTGGCAATTTTGATCATGTGTGTACAATACTGGGATGCTCTGTGAATGAAACGGGAGTTCCTCTGGTTGGCAGTTGGCGGAGGTGAACTGTCCTGAAGGAGGAAAGATGCCTGTAGCCAAAATAGAGGTATAACATTTCCACCCAGTAAAAATCATGTAGGCAAATTGAGGTAAATATGTTCTCTCTCCCTGTCCCAAGACTTTCCCATGGTTTTCCAAGCTGTGCCTCCCTGTTGGATGGCCTGGGGAGATTGCTCTGGGCAGAGCAGGATGGGTGCCACTGCCGACCTCCCAGGGCTTCCTGTGCGTGGCTTTTATTTATGCAAAAGCAGGAACGGACAGAAGATGTTCTATAGCAATCTGGGCTGTGACATAATGTAGCAACATGACGGTTTGCTCTTCTGCCTTTGGCTGCAAGCACAGGGAACGGGTCCCTGCTCCATTACAGCTTTGAGCTGGTTGGGAGATGCTCTCCCTGGCTGCAAAGCCTGGCACGAGTAGTGAGACAATGCGGGGGGGCATGGCATGCTCTGCTTTTTTTCCTGCTGTCTTGCCAAGAATACACGATTCGTTCAAAGGTGCATCGGACTTGGCTCTTCTTCCTCCCACCCACCTTTTTTGGCTTCTCCCCTGGAGAAGCAGGCTGGGAGCTCTGCCACATCCCTGCCCTGCTTCAGACTCAGATGACACCAAAGGCCAGGGTTGAAGGGGTCCAGCGCCACTCCAAGCTGCTCCTGAGTGTCTGCACAGCTACAGCATTTCCACAGCTCCTCCCTGGATCCTCGGCTGTTCCCCTGGCAGTGAGAAGCCCTCAGAATTAAATACCGTGAGAAAGCGTTGTTGAAAATGTTCAAGAGAAACCGCATTTTGAGAGAAAATGCATTTGAAAATGTCAGCATTCTGTAGAAGAAGAAGGGAAAAAAAAATATGGTGCGAATATATGTTGCTTTACTGTCAAAAACTGAGCAGCCTAAACCTGTCCTGAGCTGCCAAAAATTAAAAACTTTATTTTTTTGGCTTGAATATTTTGGTATTCAAATTTTCTCTTTAAAATGCCATGTTCTTCCATGAAAATTGTAGAAAGCAAGCTTTGGGTTTTTTTTTTCCCCTGGTGAAATCCACTTCTACCTCCTCCCTCCTGAGAAGGGCCCCCTCCCTTCCCATCCCGCGTGTTATGACATCTTGTGCTGAGACCGAGATGGTGCTGCTACAAGGACCTTTCATAGGAACAGCTGTCAGAAGCTGCCTTGCAACTCCAGGGAAGTATTTATTGGGATTTTGCATCCTGGCAGCTTCCAAGAAAAAAGCTACTGGCAGAGGACCAGGGTGTGAGGGGTGCTGCCGAGGCTGCAGGCAGGAGACCATCATGAAAGGTTCATTTTGTTCCTTGCTCTGCCCTGTGGCAGTCGGCTCTGGGAGCCGGTGAGAGCATCCTTTCCCGGAGCATCATTGACATAAGGGCTCGCACACATGAGTGAGGACACAATGGTGCTTGTGTGCAGGCATGCCTCTGCCTGCCTGCTGCCTGCCCGTGGGACCCTCACCTTTATGTACCAAGAGCAATGTGAAGAAGGGGTCTGAACCCCACCATGGCCTTGCTGCTTCATACTGGTCAGAGATGCTGCTGGTCATGCCTGAGATTTGCCAGCCACCGATGCAGGGCTCATAAAAGACATCACCTCTGTCTATGAGCCTACTGCATGTTAATCTTGAGACCATCTCGCTCAGGGGAGCTCTGCTATGCTGGAGATTAATTTTGTCACAACGCTGGTCAGGTTGTCGTCTTCTCCACTGAAGAGAGAGCAGGGCATTTGTGAGAGTGATGTTAGAAGAAAGGAAGGGGGGTTTTATGTATCTGTAGAACAGTGATGATATAGTTCATGGCAAACCTCTCTCCCTCTTTTCTCCTCCCTCCAAGTTTATGTGTCTTGCCCCAGCAGCTTGTTCACCATGCTGTCCCCAGGCTCTTGCTGAGGTGCATACTGCCTGTCTGAATTGTGCCATGGGGGGAGCAGTAGCTCTGGCCCAGGAAACCCCTCCAACAATAGAAGGTGACACTGGATCGACTGCTTGTGAGGGAGATGGACCCCCATATGGTTTTGTATGGTGGGAGAGAGAATAGGGCCATGTAAGAACTGGGACAGGATAAGTGTCATCGTGTAAGAAAACCTAGGATCAAACCCTGTCTCTATTGTCCAGGACAAAGGACCTCAGTTCTCATTCACACAGGAATGCTGCTCAAGGATCTGTCCGAGAACAGTAAGTCTGAAAGCCTGATATTCCTGGGCCACCTAGGGTGACACAGGGACAGTTAAGGATTTGGCCTTGAGGAAAGCACCAGGAGAACTTCAGAAAACCATAAAAGCAGCTACTTTGTCCCAGCACTGCAGTGAAGGATGCTCTTTTAGGGATCAGATAGTTTTGTGGTCCTGTCTTGAAGTGTCTTACTTCCAGGTGTGCTTTCCATCACTCAAGACACCCTTGCTAAGTTTTATGAATTGACATCTCTCTTCTAGGGACTGGCCTAAGAGTTTTTATGCTACTGTAGAAACTGGAAGGATGGGTAACCTGAAAATATTGGAATAGTCCACTGATTCATTTCACTTAAGCCAAAGAGCTGTCAGAAGGTAGCAGTGGCAGTTCCATTATTGCTGTTGGCAATCTGGGCTGGATTTGAATAACTGACAACTGATCCTCCTCTCAACTTCCCAAACCACTAATTTTTCCATTTAGCTAGATTTTTATGTCCAGTAGCCAAAATACTGAAAAAATATGATTTTACAACGTTCTTATGTTGTTGACCCTGAGGTGATGCCATGAGATTGGATGTGCATCTTCACTCTTTGGATGACCAAGCACTCCAAATATTGTTCATCTGCTGCATTGAAGTACATTCTCTGTGTCTTTAGTGAAATGAAAGTACACATTTTGCTTACTTGTTTTATTTCATCGAAATACCTACCAGAAGGTTTTGGAAATATTTGGAAGTTTTTAATTTTTCTCATGAATCTGGAAAAAATAAGACAAGAAGAGAGGAGCTTCAATTTAGTAAAAAAAAAAAACAAACCAAAACCGAACCATACCCAAACCCCAAAATATTTTAATAACAGCAATGGAAAATCAATTATTATCTATCTTATGAGACCTAAGTCTAAGCTGAAAAAAATCTTTTTAGTAGAGCAGACACATCTTGAATGCATACCATTTTTGCTAACTATCTGAATTCTTCTGGTTTTTAGTAGTTCTGCAATTAGAAGTGCTCAAAGGCTGGACACAAATACTAATACTTCAAAGCAAAATAAAATTAGCTTATTGCAGAGGTTATACACCTTTCAAAAACTTTATTATGTTAACATGACTACATCAAAAGGGTTTGTTGAAATTTTGTCTAAATTCTAGACACGCGGTTTCAGCATATCAGCCTTGGCACGTGACCTTACTTGTCAGTAATTCTGTAGAATAAATTCAGCTAAATATGTAGATGTATAGCTATACTTGTGTTCAAAAGGGCTGTAGTTTGTCTCTGGAGAGAGAACTTTGCATGAAAATGAAATTATTGGTTTGGATGAAGTAATGAAAGCAAAGGATGCTAGGTAATAAGAGGGTCCTAGGGGAGCAGGAAGAGTAGGGACTGTCTGGGCTTCTTTGTGCCTTGCTACCAATGTGTCCTGTCCCAGTATAACCCTCCCAGATTAGACTACAGCAAGCTCAGCTCTTTTTGTGAAGAATTTAGCAGAAAAGTCCAGGACAACCATGCAACAAGCTTCCTCTTAATTCTGCAAACATGTCATTATCACATCATATCACAAACTAGCAATATCATTGTCCTTTCTTGTCCTTCCCCTCCCTTAAGGCCACATCGCTCCCATGATATGTCAGTGGCCAGTACTTTGGAAAATCGGTTTGACTCCTTCTTCCCTCCCTGCAGGTGCTGTGACTCATCCTCCTCAACATTGCTCTGGAGGACACAGATATTTTGCTTGGTGCTCAATGCAGTACTTTGCTCCATGCTCTCTGCAATACTTTGAACCACAGCTCAGTCTTTGGCTTTCAAATCTACAGATTTCAAAGGGACATACGTGTTAGTGACCATCCAGGAACACTGTCCCTTTCAAAAAATAAGTATTTTGATGTAAGAGCTGTCCATTGGAGAAGACAAAGAAAAAGCAGAGAAATGACATTATCAAAACAATAATGAACAATATGCAGCAGCCTCCTGATACCATCTCCAGATCTTGAATTCATGACTCTGTGTAAATGAAGGTCCATTTCCATCTCTGATTCCCATATATTACCAAAGAGTCATTCAAAATGTCCCCACATGCTGTTTCATCCCTGTGCATCTTCTGATACAAACCTGGGATGATTCCTAATGACGTAGAAGGATTTTGAGCCAAAATCTTTCTTGATTACCTAGTGTGCAATATGCTCCTTACTGGCTTATCATATTAACCCTCATAGATATCCAGGAGGCAAATGATGATGGTGTTCAGGAAAAGTCCTGAAGTATTGTTGTACCCAATAACAAAGTATCTTAGGCTGATCCTCCAAGACATGATCTAGAACCGAGACAAAACATGCTGCATTCTTTCAGTACCACTTGGTGGACTTTCATGTTGTGCTTGGTGATGTTAATCTGCAATGATGAGAGCTAGCAATGCACCGTGTATAAACAAAGTGAAGAAGCTGTGATTCCAGCATCTGGGACATCACTGTCCATGGCAAAGACATGGCAGAGCGATCTGATACAGTTTAGAGCCAATCCAGCTCTCCTTCTGCCAGCACAGAAGCCCACAGGCGTTCACAAAAGATTTTGGAGCTCCTTCTTCAGAACTTCATTATCTGGGAAAACCACCAGTATTCAGCTGATTGAGTAGTATTAAGTGCACAATTATATGCTCTGGAAAAAATATATCCTTCCTTTTGTCTTTTTCAATTTGCTACTTAACATTTTAAAAAGGAGGATCCCAGAAGCTGCTGCTAAACAGTACTAGAGTTTGCCTGGATGAGCTTTAATAATTAGCAGTAACTTGAATAAAACCAAAAGAAAGTTTAAGGGCCTCACTCTACAGATCCAGGCACTGCCTCCAGTCTCAAGTATTCACATCCATAAAACAGAACGGCAAGAAAACAGTGATTAACTTCTATTTACCATTTTCACAAAGGACAGGTTTATACTCTGGCTTATGTGCAGTCATTAGCATTTAATAACAGAAATACCCATATTCCCTTATCAAGTTGAGTTGTTTGTCTGCTTTTTGTCTTCTGCAGGTTCAGATGGCCATGTGTACACAGTCGCAGGTGTCCGTGCAGGGTCTGGTTTGGATTTGACACCTCCTCTTTCATCTCACCCATTCCTTGGGAGACAGCGATGAGAGTTTTGTATCTCTGAAGTCCATTTCCTTTAGCTGTTCCTTGTCATTTCCTAGCAGGATTTGTCTGTGTATGTGAAGGCACAGCTGGAGGAGGATAGTGTTTGTCCTTTCCCCCCCACCCCGAGCTCCCCTGTCTGTGTGCATGGAAGTCGTCAGCGAGGATGCAGGGCTCCTGGTCACAATGAGGAGCAGTAGAGGAGTATGAACCTTGAACTCTTCTCAGGATACAAATCATCTCTCTGGTTTGAATTCCATGCTTCCTTGAGTTTCTTGAAAAAAAAACCAAAACAACTAATTAATGAGGAATAGAAAACTGAAAAGCAAAACTGTGTGTTTTCTGCTAATGAGAAAAGGCAAGAAAAGAGCAGAAGTAAGTCCACAGGTGCTGGAGACTGAATGAACCAAAGTTAAACCTGGCCCA
Organism: Jacana jacana; assembly: GCA_013400555.1. Classification (NCBI taxonomy): domain Eukaryota; kingdom Metazoa; phylum Chordata; class Aves; order Charadriiformes; family Jacanidae; genus Jacana; species Jacana jacana. The sequence continues at coordinate 405,825 of VZTM01018592.1, forward strand.
AAGTTGGCTGTAGGTAAGGAAATGGCAATATCAGAGGCAAAGCTGATGTTTGTACAACAGCTGTGAAATCAGGGGCAAATACTTACATCCTTCTTTCCCTTTGTATCATGCCATTGCCATCATTTAACAGCAACACTAAATGGCACTGAAAGCTGAATTTAAAATGTACTTTTCTAGACTGATTTCACAAAAACTCCCATTCCAGCTGTGATAAAGCTGGCATTCTCTGCTTACCACCAGAATGAGGACTGGGTGCTCAAGGAAGCCCACATTTTATCATGGGAATCTCTACCTTTGTTTGCTAAAGGGATGCTGTCAAAATGATACCTGCTTATTTCCTAAAATGAGTTAAAAGTAGCTCCAGGATTACACCTGTCTTCGCCAATTTCTGTCATTAAACAATTTCCTGTCTCCAGTTTCCTGCTTTATTTCCTGCTGGTGTCTAAAGGACGCACGCTGACAGCCAAAGAAAGGGGCTGTTGTGAGACGCTGGCGCTGCCTGTGGGGCCGTGATCAGCAGCAAGACTAAGTGGTGAGCCTGGCTGAGATGTTTTCTTATGTTTTGATCAATCGTTTAGCGTGAGAAGAAAACGCGGCTTTGGCGGCTCCGGCGCCATTCGCTAATTGGGCTGAACGTGCAGATTGACTAAAGCACAGGCTGATGGTTTTGGAAATCCAAGTTCAACCCCACCATCTGTTTGGAACCCGGCTTTCCCGCAGCCCTGGTTGAGCAGGCTCCGGGCTGAGCGGGGCTGGTGGGTGCAGTCTCTCCTGCTGAAGCTGTTAAGGCTTTGCATGCAAAGATTAAATATTTATTAGAGCTGATGGTCCCCCGTGTCCCAGCTCCCACCTGGGTGCCCTGATCACCGCACTGTAATGCTCTCTCGGGAGCAATTAATGTTCAAATGTAATCTGTGAAGTGAGACCACATCAAGAGTGCAGAAGGCTTTGAGTCCCACACAACATTTTGCAAGGTTGAGACAGTCTCCAGGGAAAGGCTGCAGGTACAAATCCCCTGGTATGGAGAAAAGGAGGGTAGGGTCAGGGTTTCTTTCAACCACACTATGTGCCCAGCTCACAGCTCTGTGGGGTTCTCCTCTGAGTGTGGAGACTTCTCCAGTCTCTGAGCCATGCAAAAAACTATGAAAAGTGTGAAGAAGCCTGAGCCTGCAGGGCAAATTTTAAATCCTTTTGTACCAGGGTGCCCACCTGGCGACTTTGGGGGATTTCAGTAAATCAGAAGACTCGCAAACATGTGCTTGTCTACCAGGCGCAATACCTGGTAGAAGAAGATGACCTAGACGTGACTGCATGCTTTGTTGGCTTTTATCAGTTCAGATGAGGTGCATGAAAGTATTTCTGAGGTCTAGAGACTGCCACAACACAACAACACAACTGCAGAAACAAGTCTTTCCGTCAGAAACTCACAGGCCACAGTGGATAAATATAGTTCAGACACAAATATGTTTTTAGATTAAGAGTGTTCTTTTAAATCTTTTTTTCTCTCTTCTGAGAGTGCCAAGTAGTGCCAGTTTGGAAGCAATTTCTGAAATGTGGACATCTGTCTTCCAGGATCTGTACTGAAAACACCATCTTTTTTCATATCACTCACCAAACAAGCCATTCATTAGTAACTAGTATCAATCTGTAATGCCTTTGGGTCTGAATCATGGTTGTTACTCTTGAGCTTTGTGCCAGTGTCAGTGGGGTTTGCATGAGCGTACACCTGGGGTGGAGAAGTGAATCTGGCCCTCTTTCTGGTAAGACTAACAATTTTCATGTGATGTTTCACAGCTCTTCAAGGATTTCCAGAGCCATTCTAGTGTCTGAGAAAGAAAAAGCTGCAGAATAACATTTACACCATAAAATTGCTTTAAAAATAACAGCTAATCTCCTGTTTGAGATGTTAATTTATAGGAGGAAAGGCTTTAGAATAAACCCCACATCTTCTAACTACACGACTTTTTTTCTTGAGGTATATAAGCAGTTCTTCTGTCCTTAGCTGAGAAAGCATGTGCTGTGTTCTACCCCCAGATCTTTTAGCACTAGCTAAAAGGTATTTCACACCAGTCCACATGTAAGGAAAAGCTTTTCATCAGTCTGAAGTAAGGTATAAACAACCTCAGGAAGTTTGGAATATGTTATTAAAACTGTTCTTTAGTATCCTTGTTACATGGGTGTTTTGGCATCAGATCCTTTAAGTGTAAGCTTATTATGTAAGTCACTCGTTGGCTGGCCTCTGCTCAGTCCCGTGATCACTCACCAGAAGATCACATCCTTTCGTAAGTGGGGTATGAAACGAGAGCCAGTGTGCTGCTGTTCATTTAATGATTCATCCCTCTTGCTTTCCTCCTCTTCCAGCCCCGCTCTGCTTCTGGATTTCCACCTGCCTGTGTCTTGGGCATTTCTCTTGGCTGTCTCCATCCCATGCCCTGGGCACACCTGCACTCGAATGCATTCAGGCTGGCTGTGGGCACCTCCTTGAGCATGGTGTCAGGGATATGCTGGGCCTTGGCCCTGCTGCAGTCTGGGGAGAGTTGTGTCACCCTCTTGGATTCATGTGTACCACAGCTGGCATTAAAAAATTCAGGACACAAGAGGAGCCTGTTTGCTCCCCTGTTGCAGAGCATGAGCTGAGCCTTCTGAGGAGATGGCCCTCTTCAAGCTCCCATTACAGGCACACCACCATGTTCAAGTTTTGTAAAGAAAGGTCATGTAGTCTTGCCTAAACTTCTGCTGAAACCAAGAGGTGTTTAAATGCCAAAAGAGGAAGGGGGCACCCAGACATTTGCGCTTTCAGATTCCAGTCAGCACCTCTGCCTCTTACCTTTTATTTGACATATGAAACCAAAGGATGCCACAGGCAGACCCTGTGCCTAGAGGATTTTGAAGATCAACCAAAACATAAATCTTGAATAATGCCCTGAGGCCCTGTAGCTGCGAATGCAACAAATACTGTATTTATTATTGCTAAGGAGATATAAGTATAGTGGTTACAGGAAAATATATGAAACTATGGAAACATAAATATGAAGCATTTCTAGTGCTGAACAAGGCAAAAGCATCAGGTAATTAGTTTCTTTGACAGCAAAGCCTGAAGTGAGTAGGTCAACATGTTCCTAAGATGACATCTGATACCTTGTTTGTTCTCAAGAGAACTCTTCAAAAGTCTTCAGACTTTTATCACAGGGCTATAATCATCTATCTCTTTAAAAGACCCTTCCCTGTGTCCTTTTACCAGTAGTGCTCCTCACGGCCAATAGAGCAAAGCTCATAAATCACCCCATGGATTAAGAAACAAGGCTGAAACCAGCCAGGTGGTGGAGACAGCAAAGCATTGCAACCACCAAAGCAAAAGTCAGCTTGGACTTGTGGTGAGGTTATCTGAGTGCCCAGAAGTCCCAGAAACAGTAGAAATTCAGCCTCCCTCAGGGCTTCCTGAACCGCCTATTGGTCCATTGGGTGGTGATGACGTGGGTGTCAGGGCTCGTGCGGCACATGGAGGAAGAGGAGGAAGGCGGGAACCAAGCAAACCTTCAGAAATCTTCTTGTGGTTTCAAAGTTTGACATGCCTGTGGCAGGCATAACAGGAATAAATGCATTGGTGGTAACGAGCATGGGTAAAGAAACACATAAGGGGGACCCTGGCAGTGTTTTTCCAAAATTGCTTTGGATATGGAACCAACCTCAAATAGTCCTTGCTTTTCTTTTCACAGAGGTGTGTTAAGGCACTGTTTTGAAAGGGTTATTTAGCAGCTGGAAGATGCTACATCAGGATCTTTATTAACAGAGCTGTGAGGTGAGGGGTGAGAAGCGGGAGCTGAGAAGCCAGAACCCTGCCTTGGGATGGGTGGTGCGGCTGTGGAGGAGCATGGATGGCTGTGGTGGCCAGGAGGGAGGGCAGCAGGACACATCCCTGTTGAAAGCAGAGAACTGCTACTCGAGGAACACGCTGGCAAAGAGAGAGATGACACAAAACCCTGATATCTAGTCTGTCCTCCTGGCAAGTTGAAGCCCATCAGTAAAAGCTGTTACGGTTGTTATACACTATAGTTACAAGCTATCTATTGCCCCTCGGAAATTAAGCGTGCATTAATGGTATATTATCTATTACTAAGTACTATCCTTTATGTGAAACAGAATTTTTCTGCTCATTCTCTGGCTCTACGTTTTACATCTACTGAAAAATGCAGGTCTGTATCTACTTATTTGCTTATCTGAATTGCTTTTGCTGCTTTTGCTACCACTGCTATAAATTTCCTAGGAAACCACCCTGCAAAGCCTCAATATGAATTCAAATCTTTTTGGTTGATGGCACCACAAATAACAAATTTCTTCAAGGTCAGTCACATCAGAGGTGTTGTTCAAAGCTTTTAAAATAGCTAGCCTAGTGCTGAGTCAAACATATTTTTCTTGACTTGGTGTGCACTAAAGACCTGAGCTACAAACCTTACTCAGACTTAATTCCCATTTATTTTAACTAGGCGCTCGCCTCCTGTTGCGTCCCGGTTTTGCTAGCTTTGGGGGAAATCAGCTTGGATTTTCCAAACTGAATCCCCCAAATCCTGACCTACACAGACAGGGTGACATAAAACCACGTTACCCTCATTCACCCAGCGCAGGTGGTGGTTATTACAAGAGGTAATGGAAGTAGCAGGGAGGAAAACTGCCTGGCCACAGCCAGCTCATGAACTTAGAGTACTGCCGTGTATGATCATCTTCATCACCTGCCCATCCTCCTGGGACAGCAAGATGGCTTTCAAAGGTGCAGAGGTGGCCTTAGGTTCATGTAGTGATACATCTTTTACCCCTTTAATCTGCTGTTACCCCTCTACTCTGCTCTAGCCCTCTACTCTGCTCTCATGAGACTCCAACTGGAGTATTGTGTCCGGTTTTGGAGGCCTCAACATAGGAAGGACATTGACCTGGAGGAAGGGGTCCAGTGGAGAGCCACTAAAATGGTCAGAGGGCTGGAGCACCTCTCCTATGAGAACAGACTGAGAGAGCTGGGGTTGTTTGGCCTGGAGAAGAGAAGGCTCCAGGGAGACCCCATAGCAGCCTTCCAACATCTGAAGGGGGGCTACAGGAGAGCTGGAGAGGGATTCTTTTTCAGGGAATGTAGTGACAGGATGAGGGGTAATGGTTTTAAATTGAAAGATGGGAGATTTAGATTAGATACTAGAAATAAATTCTTTCCTATGAGGGTAGTGAGACACTGGAACAGGTTTTCCAGAGAAGTTGTGGCTGCCCCATCCCTGGAAGTGTTCAAGGTCAGGCTGGATGGGGCTTTAAGCAACCTGGTCTAGTGGGAGGTGTCCTTGCCCATGGCAGGGAGTTTGGAACTAGATTATATTTAAGGTCCCTTCCAATCTGAACCATTCTATGATTCTATGATCTCTCCCTGGGAATATGAAGGATTGTCCCAACTGAAGACAGTTCTCTGATTCCTTATTATCCTCATGTTTGGTGCCAAGGGGTTTCACGGCATAATTATTGCCATATCATACCAGCAGATTAACTCCCTGACCTCTCTCTGCTGCTTGCCAAGAGAAGTCAGTTCTTTGCAAAAGATTCCCCTCAAACTGGAGTTTGCAACAGCACCATTGGCCAACCAGCTCATCTGCAGCTAATAAATCTACCGAGCCCACAGAGTTTTCTCACTAGACCAGAAGTAGACTCATTAGCTTGAAATGGCATTTCAGAGAGCAGGAGGGCAAAGGGAGGCAGCAGTAAGCCAGGTAGAAAACAACGGTGGCCTGTTCGTGCAGCACAGATGCTCCCAGAAAGTCCTGCAGTCGTGGGGCCATGGGACCAAGGGGCTGGGCTCTGTGACGGCACAGGAGGAGCAGAGGATCTGGCTTGACTCTCAGATTGGTGTTTACAGGGCAGGCAGAGGAAAAGTGGATGTTTTACTTGAAATGTTATGGAAATTCCTGAGAAATAATGCCTGTGGAAGGCAGTTCTCAGAGTCTATTTCTGTTCATGAGGGACAAGGAGGTGTGCAACAGAATCAAAAATTCTGCAAATCCATTTCCTTTTATTTTATCACTGCAAGGTTCATGAACTGAAAGAGGAGTTTCAGCAATTTGACTTAGTTTCCATGTGGAATTATAGGTTTAACTCTTTTTTTTTTTTTTTTTTTAATACTCAAACCTATTGTTTTTTTAAGATAAGCTGGGATTTTTCCCTCTACACAACAATAGTTAAACCTGACTCTCGGTTGCTTGGCTAAAAGACTGATAGGATTAAAATCTAAAAATACAAAAGATAGAAACCAGATTGTGTTATCTAAAATATACATCCTCTCTTGTCGTGCTGGTAACTGAAGTTCACACAGTGTAAACAGAGAACTAACAAGCTCTGGTATTGTCGTTTGGGCTAGGGGTTTTTTTCTTAGCATAAACTAGCTCTGAACAGCTCACAGAGCTCTCTGAGAGATCAAGTACATAGATTTCAACGTGCCTTTAGTCCACGAGTGTTTGATTGATATAATACAGCACTCCCGTTCATATAAATATTTGAAGTTGGAAAAACCTTCTGGTTTTAATTCTGTTTGAAAAAGCCAGTTTAAGCTAACTTCCCACAGCAGAACAGTTCTTTCACACACACGTGCACACACATGCTTATCTATGTGCAGCTCTGTTTCACATATGTAGACTCCTGCCACGAATCAAAGGGTTTGTGTAGCCACTTGGCCCTTCTTATTTCTCACAAACTGGCAGGAAGGTAGTAGGGGCCTGATCCAAAAGCCATATGATTTTATAGAGCCTCCATTGACTTTGGAGTACACTGGACCCGTCACTTTCTAGGTTCCCCACATTTCTAGGGAATTCAGTTCCTCCTCACACCTCAGGCCAATCAGCAGTCCCAGCCCAGCAGTTGTAGAATTTATTGCATTCACTGTTTTCTGAAAACCTGCTCTAGTAGGTATGTTTTTTTCTTATTGCTATGAAACAGAAAAAATGTTGTTGCCACCTACAGAGACCCCTCATGAATGAATATCTGAAAGAAGGGGAATGGAAACACTGCAGGTTCTCGTCATCCTGGGACACAGGTAAAAGCTGTGAGTAAGTAAGAAATCCTGAAGAGAATTGCCAGCAAAGCAGGAATTGCAACTCACATTAAAAAAAGAATTCTGAGATGCCTGGCTTGACAAAATCAGAACTGGAAACCATGTGTAAGAAGCCACAGACAAAGAAAACAACATCTAAATGTCAAAAAAATCAAGAAGCTGATTCCGCAATCAGCAGAGGGAGAAGACACAACAAAGTCAAAGGCAAGAGACAAAACAGAGTCTCGTGCCCTGGGGTATGCCCATTCTCAGGTTTTTATTTTCTCTTCTAGCCTCTCAGGATCTCTAATAGGACTTTTCCTTGTCTACACTCTAGCACAGAAAATACCACCTTCCTGGTTACCAGTGGCACCTACCACAGTGCCAACAAGCTCAGTAATCACAGATGGGGAGGAGATGTCTGAAGTATTCCCTCCAGTCCCAGCCTTTTAAAGCCTTTCAAGTCAAGGCTAGTAAACCCAAGCACCAGCAGAAGTCAGAAGTGATTTTTCAGGTGCAGCTCATGTGCTGGCACCAACTGGATGTTGGCAGGAGACGGTGACAAGTATGACTCACCCACTGCAACGCTGCTCCCACCACGGTGGGGAAAGGCTCAGAGATGCTACCACCAGCTGGACATCCTCCAGCTTCTGCCGAGTACACTGGGAGTTGCAGCCTGGCTCTCAGTGAGAAGGGAGCATCAAGGGCTTTACCAGCCTGATTTCTCCCTTAGTTGATGTGGCTTTGTCCATAGCTTTTCCAGGGAATTAGGAATTGCCTTGCAGTGGCAGTGTTCTCTTTAATTTTTATTTTAAGCAAGGGACTGTTAACGTGTTTTTTTTTGCACTGACATCTACCCAGCTGGGAGGTAGGAGCTTCCCAGACGAACGAGGATGGTAAGAGCTGACTCCACTGGTTTCATTGTCAGAGTGGCCCCCATCATTCATCCTACATTGAATCATAGAAACACAGATTGGATTGGGTTGGAAGGGACCTTCCACGCCTGCTGCCATGGGCAGGGACACCTCCCACTAGAGCAGGTTGCTCAAAGCCCAGTCCAACCTGGCCTTGAACACCTCCAGGGATGGGGCAGCCACAACTTCTTTGGTCACCCTGTTCCAGTGTTTCATCACCCTCATTGTAAAACTTTTCTTCCTTATACCCAATCTAAACTTATCTTCTTTTACTTTAAAACTGTCGCCCCTTGTCCTGTCCCTACAGCCCCTGGTAAAAAGTCTTTCTCTGACTTTCTTACCTCCCTGTGCCCACACAAAGCCAGTGACGTACAGAGGCGGTAACACACGTATGGCAGCAGTGGAGGAGGCAAAGCCACCTTGCTGTGAAAGCTGAAGTGAAGCAGGGACATTGTAGTGCTTATTCAAAGCTGGTGAGTCCAGGTCAGTCCTACATCCTCGCATGTTTCTCCCCAGGAGCAGCTGCCAGGTACCTTGCAATTTCCAGCTTCCCTCAGCCCCACACCCTTGTGCCAGACACCACATTTCTGGCAGAAATTATTTTAGAACCAGGAAGCCTGTGAAAAGAGTAAGAGGCCACCTCTAGTGAGGAGTGAGCTCAGAAGCCTACGCAGGGCATGATCTCGTGCTTCCTGACACTTGGAATTGAATAAAATGTTGAAGTTTAAGGAGGGAGGCTGTCTGTTTTAATGTCACCTTAGCGATTTTTTATTTGTTTACTGTTGTTTTTTAAAACGTTCTGGCTTATACAGGTGGAGCCAGTCTATGCATTAGCTTGTTCCTGTCTGCCTGTGGCTTAGCTATATATTTTAAGATCGTTTTCCTTTACAGGAAATGGGAAGCTGTGGAATGCAAAATATCATTTTAGTAAAAATAATACTGCCTAACAAACCCCAAATGATTTAGAGTGTATGTAAGAAAGCAGATACACCAGAGAGACTCACTTGGAAACAGTGTTTGGTGAATAACTATTTTTTTTCCACGCTGCATTATTTAAAGTTAGGTGGATACACCCAGACTGTCTGACTTGAGGAGGCGGTTTGTTACTCATCACTTATTTCTCAGCCATTGCTCCAAACCGACATAAAATACAAACAAATCCATCCTGCACCAATGTCCCCAGTACCACTTTTGCCTCCAACACAGTCAGCCTGAAGCCATTATCCTATATAATATAGGATTGCCATGGACAGCGTGAAGTCCATGAAAAAATTGGCATGTATTTATCCTCAAGGACAGGTTACAGGTGGTCAAAAAGCACGTGTGAATTTATCAGACATTTCTCATTCACTGGTAAGAAATCTTTCTTTTTAAAATGGTGGGAAGCTACTTATTTTAATATGGTCTTGAGGACTGAGAACTTAATACAGAAGGTGATACAGGGTGTTTCTAGTTACCTAGAAGGCAGGCTAGTGCTGGGATGGGCACTGGCCTTCAGTACATGGCCACAATCTACTCTCAGCAGCAGAGAACTTTGCAGGATCTAATTTGCTGTCATTTAGTTTAGTCTCCTCGGTCATCTGCCTGCTGTCCCTTCCCTCTCTGCCTCCCCACACAAGCACAGGAGAAGCAGCAGAGTTAATCAAAGAGAAGATGAGCAAATCTGTGAATATTTTCCACGGGCAGAGGGGAAAAGTGCTGCCCTAGGGTGCAGGAAGGGCAACCCCTTCAGTTTAGGACTGGGTGTTACAGCCCTGCAATGCTTTATACTTGCAACTGCTGGAGGTTCGTGATGCTGAGAGCAGTTTGCCTCCTGCAGCTCTCACAGAATCACAGAGTGATATAGGGCTGGAAGGGGCCTCTGGAGATCATCTAGTCCAAACTTCACAGCAGCTTGCCTCCCTCGTTCCACCAGGTCCCAGGAGAAGCAGTCCTGCTGACTTGGCAGAGCTGGTGGGCGGTGGAAGGAGTCTTGTGGCTGAGCTGTCTGTGGCCCACCAGCCCAGCAGCTGCTCCCAGCAAATCCTTACGGGCCAGGATGTGTTCAGGAAAAGCAGGGAACCAATTTGCAAGCTATTCATTCACTTAAGCTGGAATTAGTTGCTCACGGCAAATTTGTTTGCCCTGAGTAGTTCCACCCTCACCAGTGAACGTTTAGTTTTGTTTGCATATGGGCTGCAGGGACAAATCAAGACTTTTCAGCATCTGTAACCGAGTTATGGCCACACTGAGTAATTAGAGAGAGTATATTAAATAAAGTCCTCTTATTTTGTGTGTTGCAGAGCCTTCCCTTGACAGATACAATTACTTTCACATGTGGTGATAGGGTGACATTGCTCTGGCAGAAACGCTCCACAGTAACGTTATCAGAGTGACTTTAAACCAGCACAGAGGGGTAAGAAAGTCAGCCCAGGTTCTGTAGGACTGGGACCATCTCTAAGAGCCTTAAGGCCCTGGTTTGCTTGCCAGGGAAATGAAGGAGGATGTGTGTGGTGCCACAGCAGAAAAGGAAAAGGAATTAACAAGAAACCATGAATCCACTGACAAGCGAGGTAACCACACCGAGCATATCTCTGCCACGCAGCTGTGTCAATGTGGGGAAAACATTTACATGCAGTCCACATCAAAAACTGAAAGCACACTACTGTGTCTCCAGTAGAAAAAGAGAACAATTTTAATTGTGTGGGTAAGAGAAATAAACCCTTATTTTATTAAACAATTTCTTTACAGGTGCTTTTCTTTTTTATATGACAGTTTATAATAACAAAACAGGGGGAGAAACACACGTCATTACCAGAGCAGATCAACCTTCCTGCAGACCACGGCATCAGTCAGCTCCAGCTTCCTCAGAGAGCATTTTGCATTGTGATTTTCTTTCTCCTGGACATCATCTTTATGTTTTGAAAGACATAATAAAACCCCACCATTCACCTGCTGTTGTCTCATGCCTATTAATTTCATTCCAATGTTTTTCATATTCCGGATTAAAAGCTTTCTTCCTGACAGTGCTCAGTCCTTGTCTCGCCCTCGAAAAGGATTATGGCTGGCTGGTACCGTCTTTTCTGTTGTAAAGGAGCCCAAACCAGTGAAGTCTTGTACCTGCCAGTAATGCTTCCTCAAATAAATGGGACATTGCATAGAAATTACTCACTTGAGCATAGATTCCAAAGTTGGTTATGCCCTTAGGAAAACACTCCAAAGTCTGAACAGGAAAAGGCAAAAATGCAAGTTAAGAGAAGAACCTAATACCAGACCTTCAAGGCCCAGCGTCCACCTCCTGCACAGCACTTGCAGGTAAATGAGTTGCAGGCATAAATGTGATGTCCAGGATGAAGCATTGAAGAGTTCATTCTACTTCTCCACTTTAGTGCTTGCTATGTGGGTATCACCAGATGAGTGATGGCTACCTTCTATTAGTTGCACCTGACCTAAAGACCATGTCTACCTTCTATTAGTTGCACCTGATCTAAAGTAAAGCAAATTACACTTCAGTGTGTAAAATGCTAAAAGCAGGAGAGATGAAGATGTCAGGGTGGCATGCCCCCCAGGAGCATGCCACCCTGTAGCATGCCCCAGTCACTTCAAAGAGTTACAAATGAAAAAAAAAGAACCAAAACAAGAAGAAGACACTGTAAATGGAAGCGCCCAAATACGAGTTGGAGTTTCGAAGCCATATCTACTGCCAGAAGTATCATGTAAAACCTGCTTCTCCCGCTGAGATATGGTTAAAACTCACATCTCTCACTCTTCCTCACTAGTAGAAGGACCACTAATCATAGAATCATAGAATCATTTAGGTTGGAAGAGACCCTTGGGATCATCGAGTCCAACCATCAGCCCTACTCTACAAAGTTCTCTCCTTCTCCACTAAGAGGGATCCAAAAATCATGGGCACAGATAATGGTAGCAATTTGAATGTTGTGAGAGTGAGCTGTGGAAAAGCATCTGGGGATGCACCCAAAGTGCTCCTCGCTCCCAGCCAGGAGTGCTACCCTTCTTTGGACAGGGCTGGCTCTCACCTTGCTAAATGATTATCAGGTAAGCTTCTGCTCATCTGCTGGACATTTTCATGAGTGCCTTTGCAATACTAGTTTGAATAGCTGATTTATTTTTTTTTTACTTGCAAGCAAAATGAATCTTTTTTTAAACCAAAACCACAAGGGTAGTTTCCAGAAGCCTGTATTTAGCTCTATGAAACTGTTATGATTAGCTTTTTTTTTTTTTTTTCAATGTCCTTTTGGTTATTAAATGCAAAACCCTTGTTTAAGCCAAAGTGACAAACCAAAAATTTGGTTTTGTCCTTCACTAATCCTTTTGAATGGAAATGATGGAGAATCCAACAGGGGGAAGAGGCTGTTTGGTTTGCTTTGTTTTTTCTTTTACTTTTTTTTTTTCTTCTTCCTCTTTAAAAATATGAATACGGGGGTATCAAGAGAATTTTATAGAATCATAGAATCATCCAGGTTGGAAAAGACCCTTGGGATCATCATATCCAACCATCAGCCCTACTCTACAAAGTTCTCCCCTACACCATATTCCTCAACACCACATCTAATCAGCTCTTAAACACATTCAGGGATGGTGCCTCCACCAGCCCCCTGGGCAGCCCATTCCAGTGCCTGACCACTCTTTCTGTGAAGAATTCTTTCCTAATGCCCAGCCTAAACCTACCCTGCTGCAGCTTGCAGCCATTCCCTCTTCTCTATCACTAACTACCTGTGAGAAGAGACCAGCACCAACCTCCCTGCAATGTCCTTTCAAGTAGTTGTAGAGTTATCTTTGCACCTCTTCTTTGGCTGAAGGATGTCTGAAGATGCAGGAGAATCAGGCAAACTTGGAGCTGCAGCTGCTGTACCTCTCCCTTTCCAAGGACCTCTCCACATTACCAGAGCAGCAGTGGGTTGAAGTGACTTGAGCCATATCTCATGGGCTGGTCAGGGATGACTCTGGTACTGTTGATGCTTGAAGGCTACAGTAAAAACCAGGAAAATCACCACAATCCCACTTTGATCTGACAGTCCTCAGCTATTAGGCTAAGACGCCACTTCAGAAGTCCAGTGTGGTGGAAATGGTTGGAAATGAGGCCATTTCTAGAGTAAGTGTGTGTCCCCCCCACAGCCCTTGTGAGAACAAAGAATGCACTTTTTTTTTAATTACTATTTTTAGCTGGAAAAAGCTTTTAACTGAAATTTGATTTGGTGTAAATCAGTCTTGCAGAAAAGCTAGCTTTGACACACGAACTTTCAGTGACTTTTTTCGTCACACAGTTTATTTCTTTCATTTGAATTTCGTACTTGCAGTGGGTGTTTCTTACTCGTAAAGGGACGCATTTGTTGCTTTATTTGTGCAATCACAACACCGTAATAGCAAGATTATAGTGCAAAGGGATGGATTTTTTACTTCTCTGTGTTCAGTTTTGCTTCTTGGTTTGGAAGTCTCTCCACCTCGTATGTATGTATGAAAAGCGCTGCTATGGAAGATTCAATTTGTTGAAAAGCATAGCCATTGATTTGTGACTCTTTTCTTCTGCCGTAGTCTCATCCATTGTATTAATGCAAATCAAATCACTTTCTTTGTGAAACAATAGCTTTTATACACGTGTGCAGCATTTTTATTACAGCTCCATTTCATAAAAGGTATAGATTTACTGTAGAAATTCGACTTCCACGCTTTTTCAAATTTTTGAGTAACAAAGCGTTTAGCCCCAAACAAATACATTTCAGACTAACTTTTGTTAACCCTGAGTAGTCCTGGCTGCTTAACTGTTAGATAGTATGAAATTTCGGTTTGTGTGAGCACTTCTACTGACACTGGTAGCATTTGGTCCAGGTCTTCATTGTTGTAGAACTCTGAGGGAATATGTCGATGACATGAGCACGTGTATGCGCTGGGCATTGCTTAAAAGAGACTTGTTTCTATATCTTCATGTAAGCCCCGAATTTCTAAACCTTTGTTTTCAGCAAATATCCTTCCTGCTATTTAATGATTGCCAGCCTCTGAATCGCTTTCCTTTTGGCTAACTCCAAAGTTTCCATGACACCGGATTACAGTACCATAAGAAGTACGCCTTGCAGATTCAATTACTGCCCGAGAGAAGAAAGGTGAATAAGACCAAAACTTCAGCCATGGAGAGAAAAGCTTCTGTGTTTAAAGGGAACCCGGAATAATGTACTTAGGAAAGGAGGGGTTTTGCTTTAAATACTGCAAAAAAATGGCACAGAGGTTGCCTGAAAATAAAGTGAGGCTGCTGTGTATTCTCTCGGGTGTCATTTTTATAGAGTGTATCTTTTTCAGAAGCTGGTTAGAGATGAGATGATAATTTGCATGTCAAGCAAACTGTCTTAATTTCCTTGTTCTTGCTTCCCTCCGATGATGCCTCCGCCTGGTATGTGTTCTAACAAACATGTTTGTCAACGAAGAAATCACAGCAAATGTTCGAGTTAATGACAGTGTTAGCTGTTAGTTTGGCATCCTGCTCTGACTTCATTGGCAGATCTATCTGTAATGATAGCCAGCAACACACGTACTAAGAACACATAGACAGGCTCAGGGAATCCATGCAACACGCTGTAGTCCGATGTTCCTCCTCACAGTCAAATTAACTTTGCATTTAAAGTGTTTAAATATTAGCAGTTCTGATGGGGGCTCCGAACCTGCATGCACTCCTGGTCTGAAATGCGTATAAAACCCAGTCATATAGCTCTAATTTAAATCAACTTTGCCCTTTGTGGCATTAGCCATAATTCTGTGAAATCCTAAATGCATTATAATTAAAATAAATCCATTGGGTTTTCTAGCCCATTGAAAATACAAATCAGAAAGAAAAGAAGTTCCTCCCTTCTCTTTCCCCAGAGGGCAAAGAGTTTTTGAACTGGGAGACAAATGGATATTTCAGGAACTCCAGGTGGTAATGTTAATGACTTTACACTTCTGCTCAAAAGCATCCTAACATAGCAAGTGAAAAACTACAGATGCAGAGTGATTTACAGTCAGTAATACACCATCGGTAGGGAAATACCTTTGTCAAGAACAGTTTTAATTACTGGCACAGTGGAATTGCTTAAATGAGGAAAATCTGAAGGGGTAAAAAGGGAAAAAAAGGAAATTCAGAAGGAGTTATAAGAGAAAGCTGTGCTACTGTCATAGAACGACATTGTAAACTAGGTAATATCTTCTCATTTCAGGGTTCACTGGAGTTAATAATCTTGAATGTTCTGCTCATTCCTGGATCTTCATGGTCAAGTAGCAAATATCTAACCAACGCCCTTTGATGTGAAGCAACATTAAAAAGCATTCCATGCACCAATATTAATATCACCTCACACTTGTGGCTCCGAAGTCTTGGTCACATTTTCACGCTGGACACTGTGTAAGTGCCTCTGTCCGCCCCGGCTGAAAAACTGCACTCTTTCAGCACAAAGCTTCTAGCTGCATGGGAAGATGCTACTTACAGGATGGCTTTTGGTTTAATTAAAACAGATGAAGCACTTGTGAATTTTGCAGTTTTGTCCTGACAAGGTCAGCCTTGTGATGTGCCTCTGCGTCAACATTGCTCAGATTTGGAGAAGCAGCAAGGATGGGCATATACCTTTGGGTACACCTCTGTCTCTGCGTGTTTCCAGCCTTAAACTCCTCTGGCTTATGAAAACGTGGTGCTTATAGAGCATGGTCCTTGTATCAACAAGTGTAGACTTTTCCAAATGAGATATATGGGTTGTTACCTATTCTCAATAAGACTCTTCACCAAACTGCACTAAAATAACCAATAGCCAAGGTATCTCAGCTACCCTGCAGCCCAAATGCCCTCTGTCTACAAAACAGAATTGAGCTTATAGAAGTATGAAACTCTCAAAAAGTCTATTCATAGATATGTTTCATGTATATGAATGTGTATTTTCTGCACAAAATGCTGGTATTTGTTGAATCCTAGCTGGAAGCACATCTAGCTCACCTCAGCTGGCACCCCTCAGATACCACCCTGACTTTGAGCTGGAGGCAGCACCTCTACCCCTTTGGGGAGAGGCACTTTGCATTGACCTCCACTCAGCTCAGAAGTTAGAAGTGCACCATGGCAGACTTATTTCAGCCAAAAAGGTCTGGGGCTTTTTTTTTCACTTCCAGAAATCAGCCACAAGATTTAGGGCAAATGCTTCTGCTTTTGGATTGCTTGGGCTGTTTCTTCAGCTTTTGTCTGACTGCTCTTCCCACTGAGAGTTTAACACTGTGTATCTCCTTTCTGAACCACACCAGAAGGCATCTCTTTGCAGGGCTACACCCTAAGGCACGATCTACCATAAAGCTGTAATATCCCCAGAAAACCCCTCCCAGTATAGTTCTCCCTTTGGGAGCAGAAGCCATTGGATTTTGGATATTGTGTCATGTTGAACACGGCAGAAAGGTTCAAGGTAACCACTGACCATGTTACACAGTATCTTAGCCTTAGTAGGCACCTACTAGAATACACCAAGTACTTGGTGACTAGTCAATACTGTTGAAAAGAGAGATGTACCTTGAGTGGCTTTTGAAGTAGAGCTTGGAAAGACCAAACTCCTACAGGGCAAAACAAAAAAAAAGGCTGCTCCCAAATACAGATTGTCTACACGTGTAGTTTCAAATCATTCTTGTACTAGTTAGTTTGGTCCCTGCTTCCATGGAAGTCCCCCAGTGAAACTAAACATCCAGTTCTTCTACAGACGATGCTTCTCAAAACTGAAAGGCACTGGAGGAATTAATTATAGATGAAAAGGATATATCTCATCTATAAAAGTAAGTATTGGGTGCTAAGCAAACAGGCCACATTTTTAATCTATTTAAGATAGTAAGATCCTGTGTCCCTGAGGGTGATAATAAATATTTTACCACACAGGCTTTAGGTAAAATTGAAAGGCTGTAATTGAAAGTCACTGAGGACATACATATTGAAAATTCACCTTACAAGAGAGTAGCAGTGGCTTTTCATGGTATCAAAACGCGATTCTGTAATTTTCTAATCCCAACTGATACCTTTAAACAAAAACCTGTCCTTCAGTCAGCCACTTCTCTTTCTCCAACCTTCCTTTCAGAACCTCGATTTTCTGCACCTCTCTGTTGGTGCAGAGGTACCTTAGTGACCGCAGTCACTTGCAGATGATGTGTTTTATAGTGTGTTGCAAAGATTTTTTCTTCCTAAACATCCTTTTTCCTCTGCTGAGCTGAATGAGCTTCTCAGTGTCTTACTGGGCTCAGCCACTGAGAGTAAAGGCTCGTCCTCTGTCTTCGCCGACGCTTGTGCATTGAGCATTGTTGCCGCGTTTCTCTCTCTCACAGATGGATTGCTAGGAAATGTGTGAAACTGCCTTGGGCACCAAGAAAACAGGGGCATCAAGCCAGGACATTAAAAGACTATTTCCAGCCGCCGCAGCTGCACCACGCTCTCCTACCCTGGCTAGCTCACCCCTCCTTTATCTAAGGAAGAAGGCACGTTTCAAGCACAAGCAAGTTGGGGAATTTCAGTAAAAATGCAAAAATGCAATCTCCTTTAATGCATATGCAGATTCTTTGCTCAGCGCTGAAAATCTATGTATTCCCACATGTGAGATGAGCCATGAAAGTGCTTAGACTTGAGCATCTTTCATCAAAATCCCTCCCTGCTCGTGCAGCATTGCAGAGGTGGCAAAGAGCAGTACATAAATGCCAAAATTAAACAGTTACTGGGTTTCAAAAAAAAAAAAAAATTAAACCCTATTTTTCTTTTTTTATTTCTCATCATTTCACTTAGAGCGATTGCCCCTAAAATGATTTGAGAGAGGGAATGGGGAACAGGAGAGCAGACGAGACAGCTCAGCATCAAGCTGTAAGGAAAAGATAGGAATTACCATGCCATCACAATGCCCAGCAGACCTGAGGAACTTCACAAGCAGAGGAAAGTAGTCCAAATTTGGCTGTAAATTAGGAGCGTGGGAGGCTGTGAACCCAGCTAATAACTGGCTTTAAGAAGTGTACCTGTCCCTGGAGAAAAACAGAACTGGGGGATGAAAGAAATTTCCAAAAATGGTAGGTAAATGACAAAATCACAAATACTACTTGAGCTTTTAAGGAATTCTTAAGAAAAAAGGATATATCTGATGCCAATAGAAAGGGGATAAATGCAATCTATACCACTGTAAATGACACTGTAACAAGTCCAGGGCATCATTTGCTTGTTTTACAATATCCTCATCACCGTATTCTCTGCATTATTGCAGTTCATGTCATCATTCTGCATCTGGAATGCAAAAAAGCCAAGGATACCAAACTGGAAGCAGATGGTATTCTCCACCTAGTTTAATATTTACCTTTCGAGTCACTTAATCCCGAAGAAATATAGCAGAAATGGAAGTGGCATAAGGAAGTGACAAAAAACGAGAAGAGTAAAGGGAAAACTGCTCTGTGGAGAAAGCTGGATTGTAGAGGAAGGAAAAAATACGGAAAATAAACTGGTAAATCCTGTGTCATATTGCAAGGACAAGAGAGGGAGCCAATGGAACTGAAAATCAGTAATCAGAAAACTAATTAAATCACCACACTTTGTCTTTACACAATGCATAATTAATCTATGTCACAGATGTTCTAGAGTCAAGAGAGATTAGATGATTGTATACATAATATGAACATCTGCAGACATGTGATATAGGATGGAAGCCCTCATGTTGTACAGTATCACCCAAGTGCTCACTGCTGGAGTTTTGGATCAAACTTCTCCTACTAACAGGTCATTTTCCATCATCTCCTCTGCACTGGGTTTGTAGTAGCTTCAAAGCAGCTGGCAGACAGATGTCACACCGAGTTCCTGATGTGCTAAACTATTTGGCCTTTATTGACCTATGCCATCTATACCACTTTGATTTAAAGACAAATAAATACATATATCAGCCTCACACAATAATAATTTAAAAAATGTCCTGAAAGAAGAATAAACATGACTTTGTGTGTGTGTGTGTGGCTTAAAGCAAAGATTGCATTTTAAAGACTTTGATTAAAAAGTATATATTAATTCTGCATATATTATACGGAATTAATCATACGGATGCAGATCTCTTCCCTCAGAAGGCTGGCTGCCTTTAAGCTGCTTTTGCCTTTGAAAACCCTGAACTCTGGATGTGACAAAATCATTAGTTTGTATTTTAAAAGAATTACAATGAGTGCTAAAGAGAGACCCCCACTTCCCACATACAAACTTTCAAGCGATAAAGAGCCTTTTCAGACTGTATAATCCTATTTACTGTTCTTAATTGGAGAACTGTGTTTGTCAAAAAGTACAGAAGTCTTCAGTTGTTTGTGAGTGAGTCTGGCTCATCAGCTCCCAAGGGAAGAAAAGAACTATTTATTTTAACTGTTAAGCCTAAATGCAAACTGCACAATAAATCTGTCTATCCAAATACTGACCTATTTCATGTAATGTCAGGATGAGGCTAGCCTTGCTGTATAAGGCCATTGTTGCTAATTAAAAAAGCAAACCCTGTGCACGGAGCCCTGGAACCAGCTTCTAGGAGGTGGCGCCTGCCAACCCCACCGCCTCCCCCAGCTCTTCCACCACCCACGGCCCGTGGGGAGGCTGGAAACGAACCTCAGTTACCCAGCTCCATCTAGCGTTTGGGAAACAAATCACTCCAGAACAGCATCCTACCACTTCCAAAGAGGTGGTCAGGAGGAGATGGTTTTGGAGCTCCTCAGAAATGCACTGAGGTGTGATCCCCAAGAGGAAAGTGCCTCTGGATTTCTAGACAAAAGACAAAGATGTCCAACCCAGTCTTATCTCCCTTTAATTTCCCAAAACCAAGGCCAACTGGTGGGAAGCAGAACCCGAAGAACTGGCAAGAGAAAAGATCTTCCTCAGGGCCTCTTAAGCACAAAGATCTTCTTTCTGAACCTGCTGGTAGTTCCCCTCAGCCCACCTTCCCTGGCTCACAGGTGATTTCTGTCTGACAGCCACTAGCAGAGCTCCCAGAAGATGTGCAACAGCCCAGCTGCCAGTCACACTTCTCTCGTTTGACATGTTTCAATCGTCTTTCTTTTAAGAAGAGACAACTTAGGAAAAAGAAAGCCATGGCACATCCCTGTCAGCTCTCCAGCCTGAGCATTTTGAATAGTGCTGAGACAGAGCAGTTTAAATAAACAACACTGTCTTAAGAATGAACCAACAGAAAGGAGTTCCCAGGAAATGCTTGTAAAATGTCATTACAAAATCTCCATTTAAATCCATTTAAATCCATGAGTGATCAGCTCAGAAATAACATTTCCTGCTTTTTTTTTCTCTTTAATACTTTCATATGTTTTGACTGGGAATGCACTCCTGCCAAATCTCCTGAGAGGTTTGTGGTTTGGTCCAGCAGAAGTGGGACTGTACCTGCTCCAGCTTTGCTGGACACCAAGCTGGCCCTCTTCTGCATGGGCTGTGGATGCTTCCATCAAACCCTATCTTCATTCTGCAATGGAGTTACTGCATCGGATGCAGAAATGGCTCTTTTTCCAGAGCCATAACAATAGTCGTAACTCCACAACAGCAGTTGTGTACTCTTTGCTCCAGGGTATCTGATTTGCATAATAACTAGAGCGATGGTTATTGTGGAAAAAAATGGGCTGTATGCAAATCCCCATGCTGCAGGAGGCCAGCAGCCCTGGGAAACAATTACAGAGAAGGAATTTGAGTAACCACTACACATGTATTTTTTTAGGGGTATGTTGCCTGTGAGTTATTTTAAGGTGGCACAGCTACAGGCCACCAATTCTCCAGCCTTCTGCCTCCCTCCCAGGCTCCCTTCCCAGTCCCAGGTCTCACATTGTTTAGGAAAGCCCAAGGAAGGCCAGTTTGCTCCCCAAGGCACATCTGGCTCTTGCACTAGGTGAGCCTGAGTGTCTCCTTGCTGTGTGGAGGAACCTCTCAGTTCCAATTCCTAAAAATCTGAAGAAGTGCCAAGTGCCTCAACCCCACCTCCAGTGCTCCCTGGCAATGTTGCAGGACTATTAATGCACAAACTTTTTCCCCACAGCAACATGTTGCTCAGATCTCCTGTGGCATGGTTAGATCTGCAGCACCTCCTCCTTTACCCCATGCTGTCCCCCATTGCCTCCTTCTCTATAGTTTCCTTTAATCCCATCCACACCTAAATAAACATAAAGTAGTATAAGCTGCCTAGTTCTACTTAATGGCCCATACCTCCTCCTCCCAGCTTCCTCCAAACTCTCTCAGCTAACAGCTAATTCTCTTCACAGTGATCCATAAAACAAAGCACAGTTGTAGTTCTTTAGTAGGCCATTTTTGCAGATTTCCAGAGTTAACATTTTGCCTCTAAAAAGTGAAAATCAAAAGGGAACATTCTTTATAAGCACAATTTTGCGTCCCTTTTCTGCTCCTCTCTAGGATTAAGCTAGCAGACAATATTTAGTCTGGGGAGACAGTAGCATGGGACATTTCAGAAAGGATTTTTTTTGGCAGAGAATATGGAGCAAATAGCAGATATTGGCATCTGGACCTGCATTTAGCTTTAAACTGGCCTGCCACAAGCTTAAGCAGAGCACAGCTAAGGCACAGTCAGCATTACTAAGCTTTTCTAACTATTATGTCTTTCTGCAGAGATAAGCATCAGTATATTCCTTTATCTAGCAAGCTACTGTAGGTATCATGAGACCTATTGACTCATGATCATTAGTAAAGTCACAAACCCACAGTTACATTTATCTACGTTAAAACATTTTGCCATATATGCTATCAAAATATAGCAGAAGTCAAAAGAAAATATGTAAATCATTATCAGGATCTAAAATGTTTTGCAGCAATTACAGTTCAGTGAAAACCAGATTGGGAAAAGGCTCACTCATCCCTAGGTCATTGGGAGTTAACTTGCTCACACAGAAGATGTCAGAGCATCCTTTTGACATGGAATATGATGGCTCTTGAGGATGACTTTTCTTGAGGAAAAGCTTCTGCAAATCTGTAATTGATAGTGGAAAATCTGAACCTTTGACCAGAGGGTACCTAGAAGAATTTCACCTTTCATTGTTCCCACACTGCAATTTTCTAATTTCTCCACTTCCCGGTTTTGACTAGCCATGGCAAAGGCATACTGAGAGGTAAGAGAAGTGGGTTTGCTGGTATTTTGCTCAGAACAGACCAGGAAGTATCAGAAATCTAGATAAAAAATAAAGTCTGAATGTAAGAGATTTCCAGACAGATTTCTCAAGCTTGAAGTTTCAGATCAGTGTGGCTAACCTTAAGATAACTATTTCAGCTTGTCTTAAAAGATAGGGTCTCTAACCTGGACCCATTACAATTTAATGGAGTGGTTCCAGACTGGAGAATAACCACTGGAAAAAAACCTCTTAATTGTATTAATCAACACAAAGGGTATGTTTGTTGCTATTTTAATAGAGTTCCTTAAGATCCCTGCTTTTTGCATAACAGAGCGTGGAGAGACTGTGTCAACTGGAATTCTTAAATGGAACATAATATTCTCCTGTCAATGAGAAAAGCGAGATATTATGGTGGTGTGTCAGTACAATCAGCCAGGCTGCCTGGGGGGCTGCTGGCTCTCCTGCCTGTCCCTGTCAGCCCCCGAGCCAGAGGGACAAGGGAATCCACCCCAACCTCAGGCTACTTTCGCGCCCCGAGCAAAGCTCTCAAAGTACAGCAGCTTTCCCAACATTGGAAAGAAAATCGAGGTGTTTCTAGACACCCAGAGGGGCTTAGTCACACTCTCAGGATCCTCCAGGCAAATCCTTCAACTTCTGGCATATGGCACCATTTCCCAGGATATTTCTCTAGCAGAAAGGAGAGGGGAGTGCTCTGCTCTTCTTCTGTCTTTGGCAGGAAGGCTTGTAGCCGGAGATGAGGAAAAGTGTTTCTGAGGCACAGGAAGTAACGTTCCAGTAACATCTGGAGAGCACCTCCACAAAGGAAAGAGCAGTTGAAGTCAGGCAAGAAGTAGGGGCAAGCACTGGAGTATAGTTCCCATCTGACAGCCAAAAACCCTGCCTGTAGCTCTGATGACTCTCTTCCCCATGGTGGGTACCAGAACCAGCTGATGGAGTGAAGTTTTTCTGCTGTGGGAAGGATCCACGGCTGATGCCAGAAGGCAGGAAGAGACATTCCCAGATTTCCAGAGTTCTCAGCCCCTGACTTTGCAGCGCTGTACCCTCCTTTCCCCAGTCTGTTGTTCTCCTGGCTACTCTGGGAAATTGTTGAAGCATCGTATGGTTGGAAAGTCACCGGTGAGTACTGTGCTGGCACTGGGCAGCAGCAAAACCACCAGAGTTTCAGCCACCACTGCTCCTAAACTCTGTCAGAATGAGACTTTTCAGTGATAACCGCAGGTAGACATTGGGTTTTCACATTGCCAGCAAGTCTAGGAGTATACGGGCAAGAACAGGATACTACTTGGCACAGTTCAGACTTTCTAATGCAAAGCTGAATTCCATTAGAAAGGCGGAATTGCACTCACCACGAGAGGAAGTTTGCCTATTAACAGTCCTTCCAGCTTTTGCAGGGCTCCTGCAGTTCCTCCTCTCTTGCAAGGGCTCAAAACAGACACCTGTGCACCTCAGGATGAGCAGAAGTTGCCCGTTGTGGTACCGTGGCATGTTCATTTTGTCCCGGTTCATTATACCCACACCGAAATGCCAACTCCAGGAAAGCCTCAAGGTTCAGAACTGCAGCAGAATGTGACTTTGGAAGGCTACAAGGAAATTGGAGGTGTCTGCTCGGTGACTAATGTGCTGATTATAATATCTGCCTGCTGAATTCTGCATAATACATGGGAGAGAACTACAGAAAAGGAAGTCAATAGACTTGGATCAATTTGTATGCAAACAGCTAGGTGATCCGTTGCTGCTGAACTTACACAGATTTGGACAAGACAAGGGCACCGTGGTGCTGAGTTGGGCTTGTTCCCTGCATGTATTGTCAGACCAGTGCTGGGAAACTGGAGATAGATGAGTGAAATTAATGTTACATTTGGTTTAAATGTGAAAAGGAAAGAAAAAAAAAAGAAAGAAAGAAAGGAAGAAAAAAAAAAGAAAGAGAAGCACTAATTATATGTTGCTGGCTTGATCTATGCTTTACAAATTTGCGTTTATGAATTTTTTTCTCACGATTAGCAATTTCTATTTGAAAGGGTGAGGAAGTGCTTGGAAGAGTGAATTACTGCTCACCGCTGCTGCCAAGTCTCATGTTTTAATTTCAAGTTTCATGATTTTTTGGTGCATTTCTTAAAACTTACATTCTTGGAATAAAGATTCTATAACATTTCCAGCTATTTTAAAATGTAAAGCATGAAGCGATTTCACCTAGAAGATCAGATCAGATCTAAAAGGCAAATAAAAAGAATCCAAAATGTGTTATTTTAAGCACGCTTCATGCTTTTTGGTCACTCTGAAGGGATTCAGGAGGCCTGATTCCCAAGGCTTCAAGGAAATTCTATGCTTTATTCCTATGAAAAATAATACAACAATTATACAGGTACTTTTTCAAAACCAGCTGTGGTAGCCAAAGGAAGAGAAAATTTGCAATGACAAGTACAACAGAGACCTTTTGCATTTGTTTTGCATTTCCACACAGTCCATTTCAGTTAACTCTCAATGTTCCTCCTCTCCAATATGTTAAACTATCTGAAGGAGACACTTGGCCAGAGGTGAAACTGAGATGGTCAGAAAGCAGCAGTTCTAGAGGTACAGTTCTGTACTTGGGCAGGTGATGAAGGACCAGCTAAACACAAAAGATTTATTTTCCATTTAACAAATCTTTGGAATTCTGGAATTTTTATTCTGGAAGCATTTCTCAGCTGTCTTAAGCTCTGTGTTCTTGCAAAAACAGCTTAATCAGAGAAATGCTTTTGATCTGAGCTCAGGTTCACCCTGTCAATGCATAGGCAGGAATTAGGCTTTTGTTTTCCTTGGATTTGAGATTTTTCTCCCTCTGCTGCAAATCCAATTTGCCTACTCCAGCCAAGTCTATTTGTCAGTGATTACTACAACGCATCAGCCATTACCGTGTAACTGAAGAAATTAATGCAGATTAAAGAGTACATCGCTATAAAAATACTCCATTGAGTCACAGAAAGACAAAATGAGTGTAGGAGAAACAGCATCTTCAGGTCAGTCCCAGTTTCTTGCAGCTCTCTTTCCCATTTCAGTAAAGGTAGAAGCACATTTAGTGTGGAATACGCTAGAGATGTTTGCAAAAAATAAGATGAAATGAATGAATTAAAGGCAAGAAATAAGATGGGATGACTTTCCTCTCATCTGGCCTGATCGTATGAACACAGTGTGGTGTGTTATAAGAGTCAAATGACTGTTAGTGTTGCAAATTTCTCCACTGTGTGTCAGACTGAGGTCAAATCCTTGGTGTCTAATAGACGGCTTGCTCTAGATGTGCGTCGATTCTTCATGCAAACAAGCTCAGATTTTATCCTTCCTTTTATTTTTAAAGGTCAAATATAGATACTGAAAGCTTTCCTTCCCTTCGGCTTTAGTATAAAAAGATGCTGTTCTGCTACCCTCCCCTTCCATATCTATTTCAACAAGCTTTTCTTCAAGCTTTTCTTCTAACTTCCTAACTTTTTTTTACCATAGCAATAGTGCGTTAGCCCTGAAGCTGGATGTTGTGCAAGCATATGATATGATGTGAACCTTCCTCCCAAGAGCTCATGGTGTAGGTAAAGCAGAATTATGAGACAAGAAACACACTTGGAGAGCAGTTATAAAGAAGCAAAACTCAAGCTCTCTTTCAGTGAGGGAAGCCTGACATAAAAAGAATGGTATGTGGATAGGTTTGGTCCCTGAAATGTCTCTCACTTTTCGCTGCCTCTCTTCTGAAAGCTCAGGAGAGAGGTCACCTACTGTTAACAGGGCTGCATTTTGCCCTGTGGTGGCGGCTACAGGTTTTCAAGCTTTTCTCGTGAAAAAATAGCTGTGATCTTTGAAATTTGGGACCTGAAAGAAAGGACATACAGGTGCAATGAGAAAAACTATGGTGCAATGCTGTAAATATTGAGGCTAGGACACCTAAGGTTTGTGATCATAAGAAGAGGAAGATGGGTCCACTCAAACCAAGTGCAATGGTTTCTGCCCTGTTTACAGGGAATCACCAAATCCCAGCTCTTATCTTGGAACAAAAAAACTCACTGAGCCTACAGTTATTTAAAGACCCGTGTCGTGAAAGCAGTAGGGAGATTAAAACAAACAGATTTTAAGCTTGTTGGCTTCTCACTTCCTTTTGAACCCCTCTGTTAAATTTTCCTTTTTTAAAAGTCTCTTTTCAGCTCCCTTTTTTGTTGTGTGAAAGACCCACACAGAGCAACAGGGGGAAACACATCAGATAATGAATATACAAATAACACTATCTGATGCACAGATATAAGAAATTATCTTTTTATATCATTTCTCAGAACAACCTACATTTCATGCAGTAGAGTGAGGTTTCTTAGAAATCACAGGAGGTCCTGTTAGGGCAGCCAGAGGAGCAGAGCTATTTCTCCAGCTGTCCCCTCATATTCTGGAGAAGGAAAGAGGCCGAGGGAGCTCTCAAGTCCTTCCCCTAGTTTCTCAGCTCCAGCAGCAACCCTACAATTGGAGGCAAAAGAAAGAGAGATAACGTTGTGTGATATTCTTAATGAAGAGCTTATACAGCTAGTGTTAAAACATGTCACAGAACAAAGGGACAAAAAGGAATTAAATCTCTGCACCTATGCCTTTGGGGACCATATTCTGTGACCTTGGGATGCTGCCTTTTTCATCCGCAGCATAACTCTCCAGACTATAACTACCTTATTAAGTGTATAATTGCCATGGCAACCACAAATTAAAAAAAATAAAATAATAAAATAATAGAACTAGTTTGGAACTGAGCCGTTTTTTTTCTTTTTTTTTTTTCAGCTTTGGTGTCTACACATGCATTGCGCTTTTGAGGCAGGGAAGGGGACATGATAGTTCTGACAGGGAAAGCTTGTCTGTCATGTTTACACTGCTATTCTTGTCTGCAGTTTGCTTTACGCTGGGGTGTAGTAGCAACAGCTAAACTCAAAGGTCACTCTGCACAAAAAAAGGAAAAAATAAAAATACAACAGAAGATCAACCTGGCTCAGATCCCATGGTCTAAATGGCAAGGGAGGAAGAAAACATCATTGTGACTCTGAGCATGTAAATGTATTTATAGACAACACATTTTTAAAACAGGTATTTCTTGCTCTGAGATACGTTTGACCCGTATTTTGTAAAGTGGTTGGAAGTGTAGGGGGGGTGTCTCTCCATTGGAGTATCCACACAGAGAGACCTTAGGTAAAACAGATTCTTGCAATTAGCTTGATTCGCAGAGCGCTTGACTGTGTCTCCAGGTAAGCGTGTGGAATAGCTCAGCTTGTCCCACCAGCGTTCTGATGTCTGCCAGTGGGGACAACATTTCTCTCCTGCCTGTTGCTACCGATGGTATTAGCACTTTACTGAGATGAGCGAAGTTCATCTTGTTTGGCCTAAGCTGCTCTTACAAGCTGTTGCCTGCATGGATGTCAGGTAGTAAGGTGAAAAAAAATCCTATCCTAATTTAGGAATAGTGCTGAAAACGCTACTGTAGATGTAAACCCACATTAAAACAGTCTTTTTGCTGATAGAGTTTATTCTGATTGGCAAAATAATATGACCTGGACTGATACAAAACCTCTTTTCTGAATAAAAGCTGACCCACACGTGCTGTTCTTAAGTTTTAAACACTTTCTAATATAGACAGGGTTTGGAGGCCAAATGCTGAAAGATGTCTAGGTACTTAACCCCACTGAAATGAGGTGGGAAAATTGTTTAGCATAGTTTTTATCGTGTCTCACGTGCTATCTAAAGAAGGCACACCAAAGGCTATTTCTGCTGCCAGAAATTAACCTTATTTTGCAGAACACACGCAAGCTTAAGAAAAATCACTAGGAGACCTTAAACCTTCTGACAACATGTATTTTGTGAGCTTTTAAACTTGCAGTGTTCTTGCAGCATCCGCACCAGGCTCCTTTGCACAGGACGGCATTAAAGACGGGATCACAGACCGGATTCACCTGATGGGAATAACGTAACGTCACGGGTACCTGCAAAACCTCTGCACCATCCTCTCATCTCTTTTGCCTGTTCCCTTTCCTGCCCTAAGACTGCAGAAACATTTTTTCCCTTCTCTGCCCCTGCAAGTCATGCCTTCTTCAGGGATGAATTTTGGAAAAAAAACCCCACACCCCAGACCCCAAACCAGAGTAAACCAACAAACAGGGTGAGAGGAGTCAGGACTTGCAGGCTTCTGACTTTAATCCCAGCGGCACGGGGGATTAGTGGGCTGAGTGGGAATGCCAAGTCTGCTGGTTTCTGAATGCAGGCAAGCCTTTCCTGGGACTATGCTCCTGCAGCCACTTCTGATTTGTCAGCCATTTTGCCAAAATTGCCCGCAGACCCCAGAGAAACCATGAACTCAAAACTAAGCAGGAACGACTGAAATAGAGAAAGGAGAGCAATTGTGCACTGTGGCTAGGAAATCCTGGCTGAAGTTGCATCTGAGTTTATCTGATGACTCTCTGTTTTCAGTATTCAAATGTAATTTAAATGGGGAAATTCAGGTACCTAAACATAATGCCTTTGGAGATGACGGCAGTTGCCGGAGTCATCTTAAATGTGTTGGCAGCTTTGACACGGGATTTATGGCAGGATTTGTGCCCTGCTGGAGCAGCAGCTGCAAGCCAGACGGGTTTCTCGGAGCATCTCAAATGACATTAGACAGCTCTTCTTATATTTAGGCACCTGAATCTCTCTAAATGTTCCTTTCTTGGAAATAAGTGTTTTAGAATCCATTCAACGCTACTTCTAAGTTACAGGAAGGGTAAAGTTGTGTAATCAAATACAGAACAGAAAATGACTGAAAGAAGGCGCCTCAGGCAGTCTTAACATCTCTTCTTGCAAGTATGAATCTCGACACAGTCTTTAGGATATCAGATAATTTTTTTCCTACAAAACTCATGTCACATTCAGTCTTCGAAAGGTAGAGGCTTATTCAAACCTTTCCATCTTTTGATTACTGTGTACCTTCCAGACTCTGCAGCAAATACAAAATTATTAATTTCCTTGTGGAAAATTATTACTGAATACTAATGAATACAACTTTGCAGCGCCTCTCCCTAAATAAAGTCCCCTCAATTCTCAGTTTTCTGTGGTAGCTGTGATGGCAAAATCTTTAGACTGAAAAGAGGGATGGGTAGTGTGGGCAAAACACCTCAATGCATTCCTGTGTGACCTGATCTAGGTGTTCCTGCTCCGGCAGGGGGATTGGACTAGATGATCTTTCAAGGTCCCTTCCAATCCCTGATGTGATTCTGTGATTCTGTGATGCTGCACCTGTTAGTGTGTCCATATGGGTCTTGCTGAGAATACACTGGAGTTCATAGATTGACAGAAGGCTTGTCTGTTTAATATGTTTCACAGTTGTATGCTGCGTGCTGTCCCAACTTAATAAAGGTTTCAAAGGGTGCATTCTGTCACCTTATCCTAGAGAGGGGTACTAATAAAAGGGGATGATAAAGTTCAAGTCATTAAGTTTACATTTGCAGCATAAGCAAATTAGGAGGAGGAAGACAAAATAGTGCACTATAAGAGCTAGGATGGAGATAGATGATTCAGGTGAGAGGAGGTGGGCAGGGAGAGGGGAGGACAGGAGATGGATGGCTGTGGAAACACTCACTTCCCATCTCCGTGGCCCGGACATGGTTGGAGGACTTCATGGTGACACACACTGAAATGGCACAGAGAGAGTGTTTTTAAATGCAGAAGGGTACTCTGTTTTACCTCTGATTTGATCCTGGAATCTCTGTTTCTAATATCAAAATGATTAGTCCTAAAAGCCTAGCCTCAGGTCTGGAATGGACATTATACTTAATCAGCAGGATGAGTCTCAGGGAAATGGGAGATGGTGGGGTGCAGTGTCTCAATGGCAGCAGTGAATCAGCAGAGAGGCAGAAGCCAAAGTGCCTGCTCCTGGTGAACCAGGAGATCTTGCCTGGGATGGATGCATCTGTGTTGTCCCCTCTGCCATGGGCACGAGTCACTGAGATGTTCTGCAAGGCCTGAGATGCCACAAACATCAGACCCAGGGGGGACGCACTAGGTTAGTAGGCACAAGGCTTGAAGCCTTTGCAGACTCAGTCCCCAGTCCTCTAGGGCAACATTCAACTGCCTCAGCTATAAGCCTGTCCTTTTTGCCTGTAAACCACTGTCTCCTTCAAGGTACGTCTTTCCAGTATCTTCAATGAATGAAATGGGTCCCGTGGGGTGAAAAGAAAGTGTTGTAGAGACCAAGCTATAAAATATGTGTACAAAAGGGAGTCAAATGAAGGCTGTACAGGAACTCTTAATTTTCCCATTTCATAATTTCATCACTTAACTTTTTTGTAATGTGGTATTTGAAAGAAAAAAGCCATTTCCTATTTTTGCTTAAAAAAAATTCCAGACAAACCACAGGAAAAAAAATTAATTTCATGATGTGATCCTGTCTTGACTCTTATCAGTGGGGTGGCTACTTCTTTAGATCCATAGCAAATCCTCTGTCCTCTTTCTGTGCTTACATTAAGGTGAAGGAAGACATGTTTTGTCTGCCTTCTATATACCTCTGAGGCAGGAAAATATTCCATTCCATGTCCAGGAGGCCAATATGGTCTAATGTCTACAGGATCCCTGTATCTCCCCTTCTTCCCTGTCTCCCCTACCATTCCTCCACATCTTGCACTGTCCCTGCCAGCGTCTGCCCCCCCTGTCTTGTTCCTGGTCTAATAATTTTTGTTGCATGTGTGAGGAAAGATTTTATGCCCTGTGTTGAGAAAAGACCGCTTGTTAGATTTATGTTCTCTCTACAATGCTATGTGGTTGGCGTGGTGAAAGGCACACGGTGTTTGCTCCAGAAGCACATTTCCTGTGGCAAATTTAATATTGAAATAACAGGTGGCTAAATCCACGTGGAGACTGAAGCTTCCCAGTGCTCAGTGTTGCAATGACTGACCAAATCTCAGGCTTTTCCTGAGGCCTGGAAAGAGGGTCCGAACTGTTTCCACAGCCCATTGTGCTCTTAGACTCTGATGCCAGCTCTGGAGTGGTCCTCCAGACCCTTGGAAGGAAGGGCCATTTCTTCTGCCTGATGGTAGCACAACTGGGACATGGGAGGGCTGGAGCCTTCGCAGGGTGTCAGGGCCATTTACACCACCCGTAAGTGCGCATTAGCGAGAGGCAGACAGACACACCACAGATTGATCCTGGGAAACTTCATGCTGCTTCTTGCTTTTAAAAAATGACAGTGCTGGAGATCTATTTCCTTGTGGCTTTTATCAGGCTCCCCTTTAGGAGCTTAAGGAGGAACTGAGCTCTTTAAAGCTACCGTACGTGGCTTTTGATACCTTCCTTTTGCTCTTTTGCATTAGCAATTTTGCACTTGGTCGTGTATTTCAGTGGTTGCTGGGGCCCTTCCAGGGCAACTGCCAAGAGGACCTGGGAGCTAAACCACCTCCCTGTGCTTGCCCCAGTGTCACAATATGTGTCAAACAACAGTCACAGCTGCAAGCTTTGGCATGTGCAGCCCCGAGCAGTTGTGGGATCTGCACTTAGTGCATCCTTGAAGTTAGGACCCAAGCCAGCTTCCTCACCAGGGGCTGCACATCCCTCTGTGTCAGTCCTTTTGATGGGAGAGGCTAAGCAAGGCTTGCTCTAGCCACTCTTTGCTTGTGGCTGGTGTGGGAGATGTGGGGCATTCAAAGAGGGTGAGGAGTGAAGCTAATGCCTCACTACCCAATGGTTCATTCACTGCTGGCCTGCCATGGTCCTTGCTGTCTTCTACGGGTCACTCAAACCCTAACTTAGAAGGATTTGAAAGGCAAGAGGTGGTAGGAGAGGCTCTGCAGAAACTCCTGTTGGGACTTTGCCATGAACCAGGGCTGGTTCTGGGCGACCTCTGGAAATTTGTACATGGCCACTGGGAAATGTGACACTTGCAAAAGCAGAACATGGCTTTTGATGTTCATTAGCAGGCTTCAAACTATTAGATAAATATGTAATAAGGCCCCGTGGCAGGAAATCAATGGTCAGCTTAGTAAATCTTGAAATGTGCAAATTTGCAAATCTAGTGATTAAACCACTAGAAAACCTTGTCAGGGGATCTGGTGAAGCCAATCATAAGATTTGTTTTATTTTTATTTTTTTTAACTTTTCTGAGAGGAATGTTTTAGTTCAAACAAGAATTGACTTTAAAAGGTTTGGTAGTTTGGTCTGGTAGGTTCCACAGGACACCAGACTGGATAATCACTACTGGTTGATGTTACTCTATGATTATTTGAGAAAGAGACACTGGATACTTAGCTATCTCTGGTGGGTTAGACCCACCCACCACTTCTTAGTACTTTATATGCTGTTCAGTGAACTCTGAGAGTCATTTGAATATGTTTTTAATGTTGTGCTTGTATCTTCCTGGAAATTCTTCATCAGTTACTTTTGAATGTTCTTTCCTTGAGGCAGATGGCTATCATCTACCAGCAGTTACATGTAAATTTGCTGCAGCTCTTGCTAGTTGAAGTTCATTTCATTTAATAGCAGTAGAGAGGAATTTCTCCTGTTGCCCCAACTCACCTGGCTTATCCTGTGTCCTAAAGCCCAGTTCCAGTTTACCCAAACCCTGTTCCATAACATTCTTCTTCCTCCAAAAGGAAGTCACAAAAATTAATATTGAAGAGCTCATGACTTTCTTCAGGCAAACAAAAGCGCAGACAGATTTCTAAATCTGATATGCTGCCCAGCTATGTATTTCTTCCCTTAGATAGTAAAACTGAAATACCTCTGAGAGTAGAGGTGAATGTGTTGTAGCTAAATTTGCTACAGACCAACTGATCAGGCATCCATGTGCCATCATGCGAACCTATGTGGAATTTCCTGAGTATGAGAGATACCATATCAACCCACATTTATTATTATGGTGAAATATGTGTGTGATATTTTTAGATGCCTTTTTTCAGTAATGCAGCCCTGAAGTTTATGATATGAAATGCCAGTTTTATTTGCAAGTGGATAGCTAAAAGAAGTTTTATTTTCCTTTTCTCTTTCTCCTTCAGTTTAAGTAATTGGTTATTGCCCATGCACAATCTGTGTTACTTAGCAAAACTGTACTGTATAGTATTTGGAGTTCTATATATAGAGTTAAAGCAAAAACTGAGATCTTTGCAAGTCCTTTTTGATGGCACTTGTGAATATTTGACAGCTGAAGTGTCTTTGTTAACCTCCTGTTAAATTCCACAGACCACACCTTTCGTCACATTAGAAACTGTCCAATCTATTTTCTTATCACAGAATCACGGAATCACAGAATGTCAGGGATTGGAAGGGACCTTGAAAGATCACCTATTCCAATCCCCCTGCCGGAGCAGGAACACCTAGATCAGGTCACACAGGAATGTGTCCAGGTGGGTTTTGAATATCTCCAGAGAAGGAGACTCCACAACCTCTCTGGGCATCCAGGTTTACTTACCTACTTGCAGTACAGTTCCAGGCCATATGATAATTTCCATAGGCATGTATGCAACAACTTTTCTCCACAGAAGCATTATTTACTTGAACAGAATGGTTAAAACTCGTTTTATTAGTTTTCTTGTAATCATGCGATTATGTTCAGAAAAGTACGAAGTTCCATCTTAAACCCAGTCTCCTCTTCCTCATCAACTCAGCTGTGTGAAGCTGTTGGAGAACCTCTCTCTGTTGAGGACTAGCTTTCCTCACTTCTTTGAGCATCTCCACTGGCCCTGCCTGCCTTAGAATATCTCCAGAGAAGGAGACTCCACAACCTCTCTGGGCACCCAAGTTTACTTACCTATATGCAGTTCCAAGTCATACAATAATTTCCATAGGCATGTACGCAACATCTTTTCTCCATAGAAGCAGACAAAGGGGCAGATCTCCCCTTATTTCTCAGTTTATAGCCCATGTTGTCCTTCCAGATCCCTTCCCTGACCCTGGGAGCTATGGACTCCAGTGGCGCCCAGGAAATCCTGTTTTTCTGTTTTGAGCATTTCTATTTGACTGTGGGAGTTCCCCCAGTCAGATTTTTAACCTTTTAGCCTGTTTAAAGCTCTCCAAACATCTCCGGTCTTTGTATGTGGGACGGGTGCACAGGGTGTGGTCCAGGCAATTTTGGGAAGCTAGTTCTTGATCTCTGCTTTAATGTTACAGTTTTCTCCCTTACCAGTTCCTCTTTCTTTCATGCAGCTGGAGAAACTTTTGCTGTATCTTTTAATATCCTCCACAGGTCTGACTCAGCTTGACTTTTGGCAATGCTCCTTTTATTGAACACAGATTTCTTTGCTGATCAAATCCTTTTTGCAATACTTCTGAGCTCTCTGCTACTCTTAATATGACTTCGAAGATGCTGACTCAGTTTGCTGAGACTGGAGCCCTTCCTGAAAGATTTTCTTTTGCTTGGGATAAAAGTTAAAGATACCATGGCACCTTTGGCTCAAACACATTTCTTTCCATTCGTGTCTTCTATTTCTTCAGTTGTTAGAATTCATTTCATTACACAAAAGTGCCCTTTAGAAATTGAAAAACTTTTAAGTCTTCCACTGAATTTAACTGAATTGGGTTGTAATCACAAACCGGAGAATAACCAGAGAACACAGAGGACGCTCTACATTTTTTGTCATCTCTCTATTACCTAAACACCTTTCCTAAACAAAATATGAAGATCTCTCTGTAGCCTCTTCTCTCCATTTCTTGCCCCATCGTGAGTGGTCCAGGCTCTGCCCTATTTCAGTCCCCAGGGGTGTCCTGTGATTCCTCTTTGCTTTTCCCAGAAATTCCTGCCCATACACTTAACCACAAAACCTGATGTCCTTTCCTCTGGCTCTAAACTGGGAGTGTCTGAGCTCTCATCTTTATGTAGGAAATCAGTGTCTTTCCGTACCACGTTTCTCAGTTGCATGGGCCAAGGGCAACCTATGCTTGCTCACTGACCCAAGCCCACTGGTCTGGTCTTGGAGCAATGAACCATTTTTTAACTCCCCACAAGTCTCCAACTCAATTATACCCTTATCCAGGCTTTTCCTGCTTCTGTCCTGTGGTCCAGTATAGCAAGACATGGCCCTTCCCACCCAAGGTAGGACTGGAGCCGGGGCTGGGGATGAGTGCTCCAGCTGTAAAACAATGCCAAAGGGGGCAGGACTTTTTTATCTTATTTCCTGATGCATCTACTAAGTCCCGATGGAAGATTGTGATTCTGAGGATGATGTCTCATCATTAGCAAATTAGATACTGTAATCTGCTTCTAAATTAATCTTCTTAGGGGACATTACTCAGGGTCAGATTAAAATTAAGTCAGGGAAAGACTGATTAAAACGTAAGGTGAGCTTCCGTTCTCTGCTTCTGGCGGGTGCGGCACAAAACCCTCCAAAGGGCAGAGGTATTTTTAAACAACTATTTTGTGGCCTACCCCAGAACTGTCTCTGAATTGTGATGGCTCACAGATCCCATGGCAATCTGCACCTCCTCCTCTCCTCTAGGTCCCAGACCCCAGGTCTGTAGGAGACCAGGTCTACCTGAGACCATGTCTAGAGCAGGAAAAGATTTTCACTGCTGAAGGGCCACTTTAAAGGCTGCCACAAACACTTGTCCTGAGGCTGCAAACAGCAGCAAGAGACCTTCTCATACTTTTCTAGCCATCCTAGTGTTATTGTGCAGGGTCATGGGGACTTGGGCTAGCCAAGGATTTCAGCTACACTAGTGGTGTTTCCTTTAAAATATGGGAGTTCAAGTTAGATGATGCATCGCTGTGGGAGAAAAAAAAAATAATTCAAGGTCTTCTTGTCCTAGTTATTCTTTCAGTCTTGCTCTGATTTCTGAGAGGAACTAACCCAAACCGGCAAACAAGAGACTGTGAGAGGCCAGTTGCACTTTACCAGGGACTCAGCTTATCTGGGGGCGTCTCATGGCCACTTTTGTGCTCCCTGACCTAGATCAACCTGTATTTACCTTTTGTAATCTCAGATTAATTCTGACTGGATTCAGATGACTGGGATGCCACGCTGATGCCATTAGGGTAGCATGGAGCTCTGCAAATGGGCCAGTAAAGAAATATTTGCTTTTAATTTTGACTGAAATAAATGACTTAGCAAGCCACTGCATTTCAAAGCTTTGCTACGGCAGATCAAAACTGTCCTGTTAATTAACTGCCATGTTAATTAATTAGACGTGTGTGAGCCGATGTTTAGCTGCAAACGAATAACAAAGTATTTATTTATCTCATGCTTTACAAATGGCATTAGCATTTCTAGTCTCTTATCTCATATCTGCTGCCTCATTTCATGACCAAACATGAAGGGTGTTTATGACAAAAAGTGCTTTAAACTATTCTAATGTGCTCTCCTTTCTTCTCCCTCCCCTTTCAGTGGCACCAGGCTTGTGGGCTTCTTCTGCCCTCCATACCCACCATCCATCCCACATGGCCGCAGTGTCACCAGGGTGGCCGAAGGAGAGCTTCCCCAAATGCTTGATTGCAGCCTCCTTCATCCAAGTTGATTACGATTCTCAACTTAGTATTAAACTTGGTAGTTTGGTTTTCTCTTCCGCTCTAGACGCTAAAGCTCCTTGTAGTCTTGGTAACTGTAGGGGAAGCTGCCTTTCCTCACTGCCGGCCGGTCTGCTTGGGGCTCTCCCAGCTGATTACTACTGCCTTCCTTAAAGCCCTCCTAATCTAATTAGGTGTCTCTTGTCAACATACCAATAACAAAGGCCACACATCCAGAAGTATTACTCAATGCACAGAACAAAGCCCATTCGGTGATTTTTCCGTTCGGGGTTTCTAATAGCCGAGCTCCGTGTTTGGCGGGTGACACATTAGGTTTTCATGCCAGGGAGGCATGATCCAATTCCTGCCGGAGTCCATAAAAAGGCCCCTGCTGACACTTGGCTGGGGCTCAAGGCCTACATCTTTATCAGAAAGCTTTGTTGTCTGCCAATTTTTTTTTGAGCCTCATGCACAAATTCAGACAAATGCAGGGACAACTGCAAAAAGCACACTATCGAAACCAGGCAGGTATATCAATAATCCAGCTTCAGTCTTTTTTACCTGAAAATTCCACACAACAAATTTTAGCCTTTTCTCTGAAATCTCTGAAAAACAGGTTTAAAAATCGGCTAATTTGCCAGATATCATGACAACATTACTATTTATTTCCAGGCTACAGGATAACATTGCATTTAAGACAAATACTTGAAAATTTTTTGTGTTGTCACTTGGTCTGGTAATGAAATGAGGAGTTAGGAAACAAAAAGCAAGATCTTACCAAGAAATGGTGGTAATTATTCAAGACACAGTGTTTTCTTCTCGGAGCCTGCTGGAAGAATTTATCTCCATTGAGGAGTTCCCAACAGGTTCTGATATTCTTCTTGTCTTTCTTGTGAGCGTGAATTTGAAGTTTGCTATATCATAAACATGTACTTATTGACATAAAGTACATACCATAATACAGGACCAAATATATAACTAGTAGATGTAGGTGTGTGTATAGAGATCAATTTGTCTCCCTATAGACCAATTTGAAGTGTGAAAAAAACCCAAACAGGGATACCAGCCATCAGGACAGGATGAGGACAAGCTCAGGTGAGGCTGTGCTCATGGAAGTGGGGAATAAATGGAGAGGGACAAACCAGCTTGCACAGAAAAGTAGTTTTTGTTAGTAATTTTATACACACAAAGACCACTAAAAGCCTTTCCACCAAACAAGAGGCGGGATCATAAGAATCCCAACTATTTTTCAAGGATAAATAAAGAGAAAAGAGGAAACCTTTTTCTTTGTTAGGAATGTATATAGAGGCAGATACATTCAAAATCTTAAGACACAGTAGGAAACATAGACTTTTGAAGGACATGCTCTAGGAGGGCTACAAACCAGGTCCATGAGGGGCAGTTATGTCCTGCTGGCTACATGCAAAATAACAATGTAGGTATGACTTTCAAAAAAGCCCATTTTGGATCATTTTTTGGTTGTATGTTTTTGAGAATATATGGCGGAAGGCCATTGCAGAAAACATGCAGAAAGATTTTATGATCAGGTAATAAATGGTCCAGGATGAGTTAATTAACTTTGTTAAATGATTGGAAGAAGTTCCAGGTTGGATCACCTCTGGTTTCCACTGATATGAAGCTGGAATAACTCCACGAAGATCAGTGGGCAAAATTAGTGAGAATGGGAGGAGAACTAGCGCCTCAAGAATGTTTCTCAGCTTCAAAGTTCTACTACAGTTCAGCAGTGCTTTGGTATCCAGTGAGATAAAATGTGCTGTGTAAATGTAAATATGTCTGCTAATTTTATTCAGGGAAACAAACCTTGCTGCTTGGAGTTCAGCAATTTGCATAATCTCAGGTAAGTGAATCAGAAATGTCTTTTAAGAAAGAGGCAAAACCCTAAAGAATTTAAAGCTAGAAAGGACGTCAAACTACTCAAACTCATCTGAATTGCCAGGTGCTTCTCTTTATATTTCATATTTTCAGCTGGTGAAAGGAACAGAGAAGGTGAGGAAGATAAAAAACGTAAACAAAACCTAAACAGAGCATTTGAAGGAGAAGTGGCAAAAAAAATGAAGATTGAAGAACTACAAAGTAAAAAAAAAACAACCATCTGAGAACAAGTATTACTCACTGAGAGTTTTAGTATGTCACAGGGAAACTACATTTACAGGATCACAGATAGATGGAGAATTTTTTTAGAGACCAAAAAAAAAATCATTGAACTCTATTCTGATGCCATATTTTTTTTTCTGCATGTTTTCTGTTTTTTAAGGCATAAATACTCCTCAGCCATCCTACCAGGTTCTGCTTCTTTCTCTGAGATGTGGCAATTAACACCAAGCATGAATGCCTGACTGTCAGAATACTGAAAATAGAAACAAAGCTTGAAATCAAGGATGGAACTCAACTTGACTTCACCAAAGCCAGGATTTTATCCAGGGAGTAAGATTATTGCACAGAACACAACGCTTTGTGTACCCTGGCTGCTCCTGCCATTAATTAGTTGCTTTAGATTGTTTACTGCAAATTTTACAAATGGCAAAGAGTATCTCTGAGAAGTCAGAAAATAATTGTCTGGCTTCAAATTGTCTTCAATGGTCTTTGAGCCTAAAAAAACATGTTTGGGTTACAGGTGAAGAAGAGTCTCCCTGTCTCAAGGCTCTAAACATGAATGGGCACTCTGTTAGGTTACTTTTTCTGTCATTCAGAAAGACCTTCTTGTCAACAAAATGTTGGGCTTTCCTTTTTGCCTGCATTCTTTTAAAAAGCAAATGCAGGATACTCTAGGAAGCTGTCTACTGTCACTTAGTGACAACAAGCCCACCTTAAAAACCTTAGACATCTTGATTTCTTACTCCAACTGGAAATATGTTCTAGGGTGTCTGAGGGTGAGAACTTGTTTTTTAAATTCCCATGCAAACGTATTCATTGTCACTTTCCTTTTGTTTGTCCTTGTGCCAGTATCACTGTCTTACTAAAATAATCCTTAATTCTTTAATGACTACCCGGTAGTAAGCCATTTAACAGATATATACAGAGCTATCGTAACTCCAGTTTTGATTCTAAGCCACCCAGGCTCTTTTATTCTGTTCTTCTTGGGTGAATGCTCTACCCCCCTCTTCTTTTTAAGGACCCTTCTTTGCCCTTCTCTGGCCTTCTCTCACCTGGAATTCATGTTTTTAAGTATGGACTTGTACAGAGTAGTGTAGATTGGATCCTAACTGTCAGTTGTACAACAGCACGAGTACTTCTCCAACTGTAAGAAATACTGAGCTGATGCACTCCATATTTGCATTCTTTTTGTCTGTATCACACCAGTTATCTTTTTGTGTGCCCAGCCATTTCATCAGGGATGCCATGAGGTGTAAGTATGTAGTGTGCAACCACTGAGTTAGGTCCTTCCATACAAGTCACCTGCCAGTAAACTGGGTCTTGAAAGTTGAATCCAGCCCAAGAAGAAGCTGACCATGGAATACGGTGTTTCCTTGCTACTACTGAGCTACGTGTACCTGGAGAGAAACTGACATAGGACCATGAAGAACTCAATGTCTTGTACTATCAGGCTCTACTGGTTCTTTTAGAAGTTGTGCTGACACTCAAGCTGCCAATGAGGAAGTCTGGGGCTTCAGGGATGAAAGTTGTCACTAGATTGAGAAATAGGAAGAGGTGTCTGATTGTAAGACATTAGCAATGAGAAGCATGCTTGTACTGACCAAGTCCCTCATTTATTTGCCCAGCGTTCTCGTTGTTTTTAACCCTGAGCATGCAGAGGCAGCATGCTATCCCTGTTAAAATCTCAAGGCAGTGCCCCTGGAACTGCAAGTGATAGATATTTGGTGGTTTGAATATGTTTGAGAAGATTTGCTGTTATCATCCTTCCTTGCTCCTGCAGTTCTGCTACCATGTTCTTACAACACAAGAGGTTTGGGTTCTTAAAAAATAAGGAGACCGTTACTATACTTTGGAAAATGTCCAATACGGCTTCTAGGAATGTTATTCAGAGCAAGCCTGAGGAGCTCAGTCCAATCCTAGTGGAAGTCAAAGGAAAGTCACATCTAGCTGTGTACTGATGCAAAGCAAAATTGGTAACTTGTAGTTAACAGCACATGTTATCAAGGCTGAAAAATGATGATTATAAGGATCAGCTTAAGTTTCTTTAGCATAAATCACAGTAAATTATAACCTAAGCAGGCCACAGCCACAGTCGAAACTGGAAACTTCCAAGGAACAGCTGCTATCTGTTTTTCATAATGTCTTATTTACCCAGCCATTATAAAGACAGTAATGATAAAATAGAAATGATAATGCCTTCCACCTGAAGCAATGCCAAGCAGGAGTTTTAGGGAAGACAGTGAACCTGACCGGAAGGCCATTTTGAAAGGAGATCATGGATGGAAATGCCATCTGTGGGGTCTAAAGCGATTTCCAGATCAGAAATGAGCCCACAGGTGTGGACTTCAGGTGATGAGACGTAGATGGCACATCTGTATCTGAGCTGGTGGTTAAGCATGTATATTGGAAGAAAAGAAGCACTGCAGGTATATGATTAATTTAACCCTAAGGCAGATGTCTACGGTTCTTATGATGAATTACTCCCTAAAAATACCTGGGTTTCCCTATCCACTCTTAGGGGTTCCTAAATTGGTAGCCAGGAGGAACACAGCTGTATTGTAGACGTAGAAATATATGAGACAAGCTTACTCTGGTGCCTGCAGCTCACTGACAGATCAAGAAACTTGGAACAGTTATTGCTGTTCAACAGATAATCTCCTGCACTGTCTACCTTGTGAACAATAAGATCACAGGACTTGTGCAGGATCCTCCCACTGTTTCTGCTTCTCCTGCAAAGGGACAGATGTGCCACAAGACTTCAGGCAGCACCATGATCTAATTTATTAGTGCATTGTATCCAAGACACTTTCCTATCCTTCATCCAGACAGCAGTGTAAATTTTACACTGGAGCAGAGAAACAAGCAATACAGGAAAGGTAAAAAGGAGTGCATTATGCTTAAAATCAAAAAAGATCAACAGCATTTTGCTTATAAGACATCACGTGCATTTTTTTCCAAAGGATGTCATGCTTCTTTAAAACAGCAAATTAAGTGTCATTTCAGATAGGGGAACTATGGTTAAAGAGATGATTTCCATAAGAGGTTGCCAGCTTGAATACCTCATGGAGAATTATTGCACTGGCGTCACAGAAGCACATCCCTCAGCTGTGGTGTCAGAGCGTATCTACAGCAAAACTTGCAGGAAAAGATTGAGTTACTTTTCCTGCTGCAGAAAATCACAGAAATAGTTAAGGTCTTCAGCAGACCACAGGCAATGGTTACATTGCAGGCCAACATCCCAGCTATTGCAGGTATTGCAGCTGCATGGCTTCATAATTTTATAGAATCATAAAATCATTTAGGTTGGAAGAGACCCTTGGGATCATCAAGTCCAACCATCTGCCGTACTCTACAAGTTCTCCCCTACACCATATCCCTCAACACCACATCTAATTGACTCTTAAACACAGTCAGGGATGGTGACTCCACCACCTCCCTGGGCAGCTGATTCCACTGACTGACCGCTCTCTCTGTGAAAAATTTTTTCCTAATGTCCAGCCTAACCCTACCCTGCTGCAGCTTGCAGCCA
Organism: Jacana jacana; assembly: GCA_013400555.1. Taxonomy (NCBI): domain Eukaryota; kingdom Metazoa; phylum Chordata; class Aves; order Charadriiformes; family Jacanidae; genus Jacana; species Jacana jacana. Next base: position 447,983 of record VZTM01018592.1, read on the forward strand.
TTCCCTCTTGTTCTGTCGCTCATTGCCCGTGAGAAGAGTCCAGCACCAACCTCCCTACAAATGCCCTTTCAAGCAGTTGTAGAGAGTGATGAGGTCTCCCCTCAGCCTCCTCTTCTTCAAACTAAACAACCCCAACTCCCTCAATCGATCCTCATAAGCCTTATTCTCCAGGCCTCTCACCAGCTTTGTTGCCCTCCTCCGTACTCGCTCCAGCACCTCGATATCTCTCTTGTGTTGAGGTGCCCAGAACTGGACACAATACTCAAGGTGTGGCCTCACCAGTGTTGAGTACAGGGGGACAATCATCTCCCTACTTCTGCTGGCTTCTCAGTGCCCTTCTCTACAGAGAGTAGCGAGGGAAAAGAATACACATCTCCTGCCCCAAAACAACGTCACTGAGGCATAACAGGAAAGGTAACCTACCACAAGGAAATCCATACTGAAAAATGCTAGTTAGAGCCGAACAAGGATGCAAACGGTACATACACAGATATGCGCTTACTTTCATCACAGGGAAAAGGAAGCCACTACTGTGAATAAAGCAGAGCTTAAAGGGGAAAAAAAAAAGAAGCAGTGTTTTTTCCTCTCTTTCATTTCTTATGGATGCGGCAGGTAATGAAAGATCTTAGCCTTTGAGCGAGAATGTTGTTTCCTTTTCCTTCCTCTCTCGTTTTCCTTTCCCCCTGGATTTCCATCACATTTTCAGGGTATTTTTCTTCAAAACACACCCCTACTGGAGAAGTGCCTCTTGAATCTGTAAACAGAGAAAGGGAAGTGGCTTTTTTCCCCAGGTAGGATTGCACCACCTGAAAGCAAGGCCAGGGATTAGCAGGGAGAGGCTGCCTTTGCAAGAATAAAATTGCAAGGGAGTCTTGACATAACTGCTTCACCTCAGAGGAGACCAGGTGAGCAAAGAGCTCTCCTATCAGCTGAACAACACTTAGTTCAAGCAGCAGAAGAAGGTGCTTGCAGACAGTGCACATCAGGCCAAATCTTACCATTCCCCCTCACCTTCCCCACCCCCCACCCCCCAAAAAAAAATTAAAAAAAAATAGAATAAGAATTGTTTTAAGGAAAAATAAGGTGTTGAGAGGATGCTGGAGCTGAGTACCCTGTACCAGCAAAACAGTGACATGAGCTTTTTACTAATGGTGTGATGGGTTATACAGGACAAACGTGGCCTTTTCCCAAGTGCTGTGGAGATGTGAGGAGCCAAACTGACTCCAGCAGCCTTAGCCCCAGGAGGAGGGGTCCATTCCTACATGTCCAAAGGCAGAACGAAGGTCCCACCATGGGGGTTTCTCCGACCACTCCACCAACCCCAAAATGTGAGAACAGCCTTGTTATCTGTGCTGTACTTACAGAGGAAGCAACCCTGAAACTGAGGGTTCACAAATAACCAACTGAAAATGGACAAACAAACACTGATCTATCACTAGCTATAAAAAGATAGGGTTCCTGTTATTTGTTATCCTCTTTTTTTTTTCCTACTCTTTGAGGCTTACCGTATATGCATGGCCCATATTTGAGCTTTTATCTACATCCATTAGGACTGGAACTTTTCTTTTTTAAATGAATGCTGAGATTCTCACATAATGACAAGAGCCGGGGAAAACATCAAATATCATGAGACATGTGAAAAACATCTTAAGTTGGCAGTACTGCACATAAAAAGAGACAGCTCTTGCCTTGAAGAGCTACAGTCCAAACATGAGACAAAGAGTGGTAGAAAGTAGCATTACCAAAATTTTATAGATACAGCAAGATTAAGGAAAAACTTGTCAAAGGTGAAACCGAACACAAATCTGCCAGGGCTGTTGAGAGCCCCAGCTATAGGGATACATTTCTTCTTCATTATACAGCCTTAATTGTCACAGGAAAAAAGAAAATATTTTGCATGTTGCCAGAGGATTATGTTTTCCTTCCTAAAAGAGGCAAATCAGGCTATTGTTGTGACAAGTTGTATGAACATATTGCTTCAGTGGGCCATAAGCTTCCCAAATAGATTTTTTTTTGCATTATGGAACATCAGTATTTTTCAGTGAAACCAGTGACAAGGATGTCATAGCACGCAGCAAAAGTAATTTTGAAACAGAGCATTTCTCATATTATTTGGTGTGGAGGTGGGGTGTGTGTGCAAAACCAGACAAACCCCCCACCCCACCCCATCCCACGATTCCTCAAAGCATCAGGAAGGTGCCAGGCTATGGCCCTTCTCTTTGCATTGCTCTGCAGAGCATTTTCTAAGCACTGGCCACAATGGTGCACATAATAAGCCGCTTTTACCCGTTGAAGCGACTGCCTCATTTTCACTATGGGGTTAATTTGCTTCAGTTTGCCAGATTATTTTAATCAGAAACCTAGCCAGTTCTCAGCTGTAGCTTATTTTGACAGTCAATGACAACAGAGTGTTCCTTCAAGTTGTGGGAACACTGATTATGGGGGTTATAGAGATGAGATAAAGCTATATGTACTTGTTCTCTATTATTTAATGAGTCATTGAAATTAATAACTGTCGTGTTCTTATCTCGCATTACAGTTGAGAAACACATTGGTTATAGCCAATGCCAGTTGAAAAGCTGGTTGTTTTGTTAATGGATCTGTTGCACTTGTGAGCTGTACAGTCATCACTCAGTCCCTGGAATTCTACTGTCTTTGTGTTTTTTAAAAATCTCCCCGTATCCAGAGGCTAGTTTTTAATTACTTGATTACACCCTGTTTCAAGTTAATGGAAGTGCATGCATCTGTGTTAGCATTAACATAATTCAATTAATCACATTTAAATTTATTTGCTGGTATTTGCATGGAATAATGAATTGATTAGCATGGCAGCCTATGCCATCTTCATCAATGACTGCCTGCCTTAAAAAATAAAACCAATACTGAAGTGAGACTTTGAAGCGTTAATTTGTATAAAATCTCCGAATGTTTTATTGATCAATGACATGACAATAAAACTATTGAATCAAATACAGCTTAACACTAATTATGCTGTAGACCTTCGTGGCACTTATCACTGTGGCTTTTGTTGCAGTCTGACCTTCTTCCATCAAAGCTTTTATTTCAGCTTCAAACGACGAGTGTATGAATGAAAACTATGTAGTAATTCCTTTGTGCTGCTTTTTCTCTGTTCACATTGAAAAATCACCTCTGAGGGTCTGGGGTGACCATGCAAGAGCCTGTGCTCCCAGGACAGGATGTGTGAAACGGAGAGTACCTCCAGTCCACCAGAAGCTTGGGCCAGGTGACACTGAGTCTGCTCTGCTGGCTTTCTTCAGGGGAATGTGATCTTTTGAAACACACCATTGCCACACCTTCCCTTGACGCGCTGTCCTCCACGAGCAGGACTCACACTTCCACACTAGAGTCCATGAAGCTACCAGGGGCTAAGAGTTTTCAGGATGATGGAGCACTTTTGAAGTCTTTCTGAGGTTAGGTTTGTCTTTCTTTTTAATCTTAATGGCCAAGTACCTCTGAAAACTGTTTCTTCACTTTGCCACAGAGAAGAACCTTAAAAATACCCCACTGGTATTTTTGCACCAGTGTCCACTTGCCCCCCCAGTTTGCACAGCCCAGAGGTATTTCCACCTCCCTGTCCCCCTCACGCAGAGCGATAGTCTGGTCAGCCAGGAAATCTCATTGCTACAAACTAGGCCAAAGAATTCACTTCCCTCAAAAATCAATCAATCTGAATGATTTTTCTTTCTGTGTCTATTGATTACAAACCTTAAAGAACATTGCTATTGTCATGGTTGCCTCAATAAGCAAAGATGGAAGGGAGACATAACAACAGTCTTACAGATATGTAAGGAGTAGCTGGAAGGAGGACAGTGCGAACTCTTCCTCTCATCCTGGGTGGACGGGGCAAGGGGTTTAGGGATGTTAGAGTGATTTACCTTAGGCACCAGGAAAACTGTTCTTCAGTTGAAAGACGTTGCTAAAGGAGGCTGGGGATCCCCAGCAATGTGCCTAGACAAGTTTCTCTGATGAATTATCTGTGGAAAGCTGAAAGTGTCTTAGGAGAGTGGGACGGTGTGAATGACCTCTCAGGTTTCTTTCCAAGCCCTGGTGTCCAGTGGGAGACAGGCTCCATCCTTGGACTCTCCTGAGGCTCTCCTACAAGTTAATGTCAAAATAGAGGTGGCTTGTTTTCATCACCTTTGGCCAGATTTATTTTGCCTCTGCCACTCTTCAGGAGCTTCAATGTCCCTACCCTGCTTTTCATCGTTCTCATAGCCCTGCACATACACATCCTGCAGCAGACTCCCAGTGTGAGGGACTGTGGACATTTTGATGGTTGGAGTCAGAGTCTGAGGGAGCTGGGATTGCTCAGCCTAGAGAAAAGGAGAATGAGGAGAGACCATCTCCCAGGCGAGGGTCAATCTCTTCTCCCAAGTCACAGGTGATAGGACAAGAAGAAATGGCTTCAAATAGTGGCAGGGTGGGGGGGTTCAGATTGGATATTAGGAAAAAATTTTACACTAAAAGGGTTATTAAGCATTGTAATGGGCTGCCCAGGAAAGTGGGTTATGCATCATCCCTGGAGGTATTTAAAAGACAGATTGACATAGAGCTTAGTGAAATGGTTTAGTGATTTTTTTTATCAGACTTAGGCTGACGGTTGGACTAGATAATCTTCAAGGTCCCTTCCAACCTAGACAATTTTATGATTCTATGATTCTGTTATGTATGCTGCAGTAGCAGGCAACCGTACCGCACCAGTCAATATTAAAGGTTAAGAAAAAAGTAACACCACTAGACCATTCAGTGTACTCCAAATAAATACCATGGGTCAATGAAGCAATCAAAAATAATTAAGTAGTCCTGGTCAGCAGAAAATGAGACTTTTTCCTGCAATATGAAACTAAGGAGCATCCTACCATCCGGTGTTTGGCATCGCCTTGCACGGATCCAGGACAAGGAATCTAATGGCAGTCGTTGCCTTTGGGGTCTGAAAGATAAGACAAACCTTGCTTTCCACCCCAGCCCATCCCAGCCCTCTGAGGCACTACGCATGGCACCAAAGTCCTCTCCGAATTTTTCATTCTGTGCCGCAGCTAGGAAGACCTTGGGACCTACGCGCTTGGTGGCATTGGTGCATCTTCAAGGACAATGTCAGCTGGCAGACGGACACCAGCTCCTTCCTCCCCCAGGCACGGTGTTTCCCCACACCTGCAGCACCTGGACTAATACTTTCCTGTGTTAGACTGCAGGTTGGATGTTTTCATATCCAAGGTGGTCCCGGTTCTGGCAGCGAAAGTAGCTCAAGCTGGGACGGTGTGGTGGCTGTTGTCAGACGTCTCAGCGCTGTGTGCTGAAGTGACATCTCATCATCACATGCAGACAGGAAGCAGTGAGCAGGCGAGAGAGAAAATATAACAAAAAGGGTTTCTGCGTCTGCCAAGGGAACAGTCCACGTGCAAAATCCTGGCTGCTAAAAAGGTAGACAAGCACTGTCAGAACCGACAGCTTTGGATTTTTAGTGCCGTCTCCTTATCTGAATTTTCATTACTTATCTATTAACTAATAGCATGTAGGTGAATGGAAACATCACTGGAATATTTTCATAGGTTTCCACCAACTAGCTTTTTCTAAATAATATAGTATTTCTATATCTGCTTCTGCATTTATGCATCTAGATTTTTAGCTGCCTCTGTCACACTGAAACCACACCATATTTTCTCTCTGTTTTTCAATGGATATGTTTCTAAAAACTAGGTATCTTAAAAATGTGAATCAAAAAAATCACTCCTTTTTTACTTTACAAGTGGAATGAAAATTGCCAATGTCCTCCTCCATTTCTCCTTCACCTCTGGATCTAAATTCACACATTTCTCTTTTGCTCTTAAAAAAATTCCACAAATTTACTTTGTGGCAGTTGTAGTAAACTGTAGCACTTTAGAGAAGCCCTTCTGTGTTTTCTTTTAACATGGATTCTGTTCCCAGTGAGATTTATGCATAAGCAAGAAAGAATGCCACTCTGGGCTTTTTGGTTAAAATTTCCCCTAGATTTTAAGCACTAAACTGATCATAGCCTGAAAACTTCTAAAAATTTAAAATCTCATGAGCTTTATCCAACTTCAAGCCTTCCAAAAAATGCTGGCATGTCTTGAAGAAACCACTTTTGCAAAAAAAACCCCAAACCTCCTATGTAAAACTCCGATTTCCTGGTGAAAAAGATTTGGATGTTTTGCTTGTCATTTGCTTACCCAGTTCCTCAGGCACGTTAGAAAAATTATTCCCTTTAGTCAGAGATGCTGAGGGTTTTGGAGAGGACACTCCATGGGCTAGGACTCAAGGCTTCTCTCTGAGAAATGCTTTACAGGGTTTTGGTGCTGTCTTACTTCATTTTATTTCAAGATTTACTTGAAGAGCATTTTTTTTTGTCCCGAGTAGTAGATTTCTTTTCAACAGCTTGTGTGGGTATGCAGCTCTTTCAGTTAGAGCTGGAAGACAAAAAAATGCAATTTGGTGTTACACAGAGACATTTAGACGTGATGAGCACAGCAGGCTGGTGTGGGGCTGTGGACAATACCTGCAGCAGCAGCAGTGCAGGGCACTACAGGTGAACCTCAAAGCAAATCAGTTCTGATGCAGGGGACCTCATGTTCATGATGCAAAACTTTACAGATTTTTTCACTTTCAGACTAGTCTGGTCCGTTCCCCCTTTTGTATGGTGGGACCTCATGGGCGTGCTCCTCATCTTCACTATCTGGTTTAGGTTGAGCCCAGAAGAACCCAGCTTGTGCTTTCCAACACTGCCTCACAAAGCATGATAAACTGGGATATACAGCTCAAAAGCACCCTCCCAGTCTGAATGAAAACACTAGTGCACCCTGAGCTGCTTTGGGGTACACCTCAACATGGGAGCGATGGGACCACCAGAAGAGTCCAGTGGCAAGTCTGGGCTATTTTATTCATTTAAGCCATCCTGGCAAATGTTCTCTGTCCTCCAAAACAAGCTGTGAGTCTCTTACGGGTGTCCACTGGTATATATGTCCTGGCTGTTATGGTACAGCTATGTTAGTGACCCCTTCTTTAACATATGTAAGGAGTGATCCTCGGTGAAGAGTGGTTTAGCTCCATCTTCAGTCTCCAGTGAAACCCATGGGAAGTCAATATGAGGTGGTGCCCAACTAACTCTGTACATCTCAGACATGGACCCTTTGGCAGGTGTTAGGCGGTGGCCATCAGTGGTTAGAGACTTAGATATGTGACTTACCTAAACCTGGGCTTTCCAGATCTGTGAAATGCCAAATATACTCCACATCTCCTGTCTTCATGGAAGAAACTTTTAACATTGTGATTATTTGATCTTTTGTGTTCATTGGACTGTGGCTGCATTTCATGGGGTCATCCACAATGGGAAACAGCAGTAGCAGGTAGTGAAAACTCTCAGCTGGGACTCAGGGGTGATTGCTATGCCCACCAGTGAATTAAATCAGAATGCAAGAAGACCACTTTCATTCCACCTGGCAATGCCTGCACAGGGTTTTAACAAGGATTCATCCACTTCTCTCAATTTACAGGTCTGCTGAGCTTGGACCAACTTAAACCTGACATCTCTGTGAATGTAGGCACACAGGCTTTGCTCCCATCCCCATGAGTAAGAGCGTGACCGTGCTAATTTCCACCACTTTCTCTGGCAGCAGGGAAATGTAGCCATTCTGCCACAAATTAAACAAAGCCTTCATAGATATGACAGTCACTGCAGCTTCCTGCATGGAGCCCCAAATTTTCCTCCTGTTTAATAATCAGACACCGTAAAATGGCATTTTAAATGTATTCACAGCTTTCAAACATCTGGTGCATTCTGTTGATGTGCAGCAGACGACTAACTTGTATTTATTTTGGTGCATAATGCCACAGCCTGACTATTTAAGAGAGAATATATGAGAAAGAGAATCCCAAACAAAGGCTTATTGGTGAACTTACCTGCCATTGCCCTTTATCCATTTGTTGAAACAGTATTTGTATATTTGCATGGCTTGAGCTGCTCAGCAGCAATCAAGGCCTATAGCACTATCCTGCTATCATCAGTTTTTGCCTCTTTTATGCAAAAATCCATTTACATGGGCAAGCAATACGGATCTTACCTTTTCCAGTGTTTCAAAATCTATAGCGATGGGAGAGAAGGTTTTGTCAGAAGTGTTTAGTCATTTTGGAATCCAAGAGCTATTTCTCTAAGTTTTTGGCTAAGCAATTTAAATATTTCTTTATCTTTTTCAGTCTTAGTCTAAACATGAAATTTCTGGTGCTTTGGAGTTTCTGCAAAAAATTCTCCCTTTGCTTGAACAACTTGTCTCCAGCAACGGTCAATCTCATTGCAAGAAGATATCACTTTAGTTTCATGAGACTTGTTTTCCATAAGCCACTTTTGATTTGAAACAGTTTTATTTCTATCCTTAAAATCAAGCCCTATACTTACAATTCGACATTTTGTTTTGTTTCCAAATAGTTCTGATACGCCTGTAATATCTGAGCTTCCTGCTACAGGTTTTTAAAGTACTGACATGCCATTGATTTTCTTCCAGTTCTCTGGGAACTGCTGGAAGTTTTCCAGTGTGCTGAAAAATCACCATTTCTGCTCCTCGGTTCTCTTCAGTTAACTGTCTTAGAAATCACAGGTGCGGGTTATCCAGACCTGCTGATTTTTAATGTTTAATCTTTGTAGCTGCTGTTTAACATCTTCCAGCTCCATGCTTGATATGACAGCCCGTGCAGAGAGCTGTGATAGCACCAGATTTAAAGCAGCACAAATTTGCACACACGCTGGACGAAAGTGCTTTATCAGAGGTAGCCCGGTTTGGAGATAAAAGGCTTAGCGCTATTTCTGAGAGCTTAGACTGGGCTGGTACACTGATCTACAGCATGTACATACATCCCAAAATCTAGCTTGTCTTTCATTTTTGTAAATAAATAAGCTTTCTGTTGTGAGAGCTGAAAGAAAATCCTGTGAATGTGGAATGGATGTGAGCCTGAAGCTGAGGGGAACCTCAGACAAAGGCCTGGAGAAGCCAGAGTTGTGAACGTGTGAACCGTGATGGCGAGGGACACCAATCCTTATCTCAGCACTGATAATGACCTGGAAGAGGAGACGCCACTTGACTTTTGTCAGAGTGTTGATATAACTATCCTGGTAGTCATTTCCATGAAGAGAAGCCCAATAAGACTTATGTCCCCAGTGTACATGACACAAAGGTCTGTGGCCCAAAGACTGTCTCCTCTGGCACAGCCTCCAGCCACCTACCAGAAAAGCTGTAACTTCAAGCAGACATTGCTGAACAATTTCAAATATCTGGTATCTGGATAGGGTTCCTCACTGTCATATTCCCTTTTTTGATGGTGTTGTACTTCCACCTTTTCTTCCTGCTTGCCTTGGCAGGTATATTTTCCTCCAGATCATGGTGAGGACATGGGTAACCTTGCACACGGCTGTCTGCCTCTCCAGTCAGAGTAGCCAAGTCCCTTTTTGCAACATGACATGGATGTCAGCACAAGAACAAGAACCATATCCAGATTTCTAGACAGGGCCAAACATCTCTGCACTGCCCCTACTCAGACAAACATGCTAGCAACCCAGCACGTCGACAGTCAACACGCACACTGTTTTATTTGCGAGCAAATAAGGGGAGTTTAGGAAGCATATGGGTTTAAACACTATTCTAGACAGCCCAACACTTTGGAGACACCACAGTTTATGATGAAAAAAAAAAAGAAAGATGGCTCTGGGTCACAGTTCAGGCCATGCTGAATGTTACATACTGTTGATGCTATTCTAGTTTAATGTGGTTTACCTCAAATACTTAATGTCGGGCATTATGTGTTGTGAAGCAAAAAAACCCCAAAAGGCTCCTTTTAACATTCAAGACATCTGACTTAAAAATTTCCCAGCATGCAGGTCTTGCCATAATGTTTGTCTTTGAAGTGAAACAAAACTGCAGCAGATAGGGAATGTTTTGATGAAGCAGTTTCTCATGAGAAGATGCAGATTCATAATGGAAAATTTTTTCATGGAAAATTTTCATGGAAACACATAGGGTAAGAAGACTTTTCATTTTTCAATCCTGTTTCAGGCCAGGATAGAAACCCTGGGTCGGGGTAAGACCTCCACAATGGTTGAAGTGTTGGCTGGGATGGGAGAGAAGTGTGCACCCTCGAGTGTATCTTGGGCAATGAAATACACTGGGGCAGAGCCAGCACAGTCAAGCGCCCATTCAGGGCTTGAAAATGGCAATTAAAGTATTAGTTGGAAAGTTTTTCAGAACAGAACTGGCTTTAGGTGCTGGTGATCACCAGTGGGTGGGTGTGACAACTGAATTCTGGTGAAAGTGAGTATTGCTGAGCATTTCCAATGAACAAGTCAATGGCCCTACCCTGGCTAGGGAAATTTACCACATCAAGTAATATTTGCCACCTGCAATGAAGTAGTAACACATTCCTTGTCCATGTTTGAAAGTCATTCAACCACACATCACACCAAAGAGGCTGTATATTATGAAGCTGAAGGCCATCAACTGGAATCAGTGGAGCATGAAGGAAAATGTTTGCAGGGACCTAAATATTAACATCACCAAAGATGCTGTGGGAACTGAGAGAGGGAAGAAGTGTCTTACGATTTTACCATGTCTCATTGAAGGTAGTCCTCCAGCCAGGCTCCCACCACACACGCTGGTTCAACCCATGGGCCTCCCACTTGTAGCCACAGGGGTAGCTGAGCTCCAAAAGCAAAGCCAGGGCTGCACCAGAGCAAATGAGTCTGAGAGTCTCGAAGTCAGCTGAGTGTCCTCTGTAGCTGAGCTTGGTTCTGTCCTGCCACCAGAAGTAGGGAGGTGATTGTCCCCCTGTACTCAGCACTGGTACAGGCCTTGTACTGTGGCCACACCTTGAGTATTGTGTCCAGTTCTGGGCACCTCAGCACAAGAGAGATATTGAGGTGCTGGAGCGAGTACGGAGGAGGGCAACGAAGCTGGTGAGAGNTAATATGTGACTGTGCCCTCACCAAGCTGCCAATCCCACAGATTTTCATCAAAGGGCATCTGGGTAATGCTAGAGCCATGGAAAAATCTTCAAAGCTTTTCTCCAAGGCTTGTATCAAAGACAGTTGGAATAGGAAGTACCCAAGGCTGCATGTTTGTGGGATCTTGATTCACACGAGTCCATGAAAAACAGGGATAAATCATATTGGTAAATTTTGTCACGGTCTTACCCATGTGGGATCTCATGGTTGAACAAACTTCATGCAGCGTAGAAATACATGTCCGTCCACATTCAAAAATCCCTCAGTCACAGCAAACTCCAGTTTTCTGAGATAACTCTGATCCCTGAGATGTTCCTGAGCATCATCCCTGATGCACAAGTTGGCTCACAGTGATGTCCCTCCAGGTGGGCAGAGGGATGGATGTCCACCCCCACCAAAATTGTCCTGTATCTGAATGACAGGCCCCTGAATGAGCTTAAAACACTGAACTGCTTCTGGAGGTCAAAAAAACAGTCCCCAGTTTCAAGAGCAGTTGATCCCTTTGGTCTCCGGGCCTTGCAATGCAAGGGCAAAAGTATCCCTTCCTCTCATTTTTCTGGGAGGATACTTGTTAAGGAGCCCAATGTTTGTTTTCTTGCCTCTCCATACAAAGCAGTGGGCCTTTTACTCTAGGTAAAGCCTCTTGAATTGCAAGCTGTTAACATCAATCATTCTGACTGTTAGAAGTAATAGAATTGGGAAGATCTGTCCCAGTGTACCCTGTACCAGGTTGGAGTGTTGACTGTCCATACAACCTCTTGCCTTGTTTCCTTGTTTATTTACATTACAGAAGGGACTGAGTAATTCTGCAAACATTTCAAAGGTGAAGAATACCTCTTTTATTCGTTTAAGTCATAATTACTGCACTACAATGTATTAGTGTCCAAAACAACTACATTTGAAAATACATATCTTACTTGATATATGTTCATAATAAAGTGCATTTAACTACAAAGATATATATGTCTGAAAGTATAATTGCTACTGGAAGAATGTCTGAGCCTTATTGCCACAGGCTGTGGAGATGCAGAAAATGCTCAGCAGTCCAGTGACACAATAGTGATGAATAATACCTGCATTTCTAAGGTATCTTGAACGTACTTCAAAGGAGGTTGCTGGGAAGGCTCTTTCTTTGAAAACTGGGGCTCCTCTTCAGGCATACAGACAGGAACAGAGAATAACATGTCTAAAAACTTGGCACCCTGTGCATAAAATGCATTTATTTATTAATACTAATCATAAATGGTATCAAAAATAATTCAGTTAAATTCATACAGTATCACGTAGAGGAATCTGATGTATGGGATTTTGAAACTACAAGGAAAAATGGCTCAGAATAAGTGGTGTGTCTGTCAGAGACCTGAAGGTGTTCCAAATAATGGAATCCTCGCAAATCTAGAACTCCCAAGGGGTCAGGCAATATTGATTTTGTTGAACTCATCAGCATAGGAAATCATACTGTGGTTGTGCATCTAGAGCAGTTAAAGAGTCTATAAACTGTTCTGAAAAGTCTTGGGCTCTTGTGTCAGGCCCACAGCTCTACAAACAAAGAATTACTGTGTTTTGGAAAGTTTTTCCCATGGAGAAGGAAAGGCTTTTGGGTTGTGAGAACATTATAGATGTCCAGTTTTGTTATGCTTCAGGCTTGCAGTTTTCAATTTGCATAGCAATTTTTATGCCCAAACTATTCTGAATTAATTTTGAGAGTAAGACTTTGTAAGGCACTGTATCAAACGTTGTTGCTGTTTTTAATTCAAATTACGGCTAGCATGTTTTCTTCAGTCGCTAATGTACCAAAAGAATTAAGAGCCAAAGAAGAAAAGCTATCAAGTTTCCCAAGCGAGATTTGATCTTTATGAGAAAATGCATGCCTAAGTTGAATTCTTATTAAACACTGCTGAGCATCCAAAGATAATGAAAATTAGGCTACGTCTTCCTGATTTCAGATGTGCAACTCAGAGGCGAAGGGCGCTTTGAGGACGCATCACGCAGACACCGGGTCTGTGAGCTTGACATTAATCGTATTTTTTATGTCGTGCTTCACACTTGCTGTATTGCTACATTATTTGCATTATGCAGTAAGCCTCAGTCATAAACAAATATATCTGAAAATCTGCATTGTGAAGGCTCAAGAACTGCTTGAAGACATAATTCATACTGCAACCCTTAGATGCATGGGAAAACTGCTAGTAATTGCTGGAAACATCTTGAACTTTACAGCAATTTTGCTTTTCTCCCACCTTTTCCTCCATAATCGCTTCCCTTTGATTGAAACTCCTTATTATTTTAGAGATGCTTGCAAAAAGCATTCTGCAAAGCCATGGTAAAAAGTTGTCTTCCAAAACTAGGTCTGCTGGTGACACGTAACACTATTCAGAGGGCAAGTTAATAAATTAAAGTATATCTGAATCCAAATATGACAGACAGTGCCTGGAGAAGCTGCAAGTGCCCAGGAGGATCTTCCCCAAAGCATCATGATTCTGCACATGTTTGAATCGAGTTCAGTGCCTTTCCCAGATGAGTGGAGGAGAAAGGTAACTTCAAGTTTCTTTACAAAAAATTTCTGCAGGAAATAGATGCTGCAGAATCAAGCTGCCCCAGAGGTATGGCAGCTTAATATAGGAATCTGGATGCTAACCAAGTTCTTCTTAGGTTCTGTGTTTGAAGAAATGGTGGACTTTGGGCTTCGTGCCTTACTGTCAAGACTCAAATCGCCAGAGCATCACATGGATCTACCTGTGCCCTGAGAAGGGCTTTTGGAAAGAGCCTCTTCTCACTAGTTTCTCTCTAAGAATTACAGAAAGTCAATATGTGACCTTTCTGGTGCAGGAGTTAAAAAAAAAAAAAAAAAGGTGAGGAAAGGCCCTGTGTGGTTCACATGCACAATTACTGCCACCTTTCCGTGTAAGTTCCTCGCAGCAGCCACTGGTCTTACTCCTTAAAAAGAGGCCATAAAGTTTAAATCAATTTGAGCAAATGGGAGCGAGGCAATGCGCCCACCCACAGGCTATCACTTCTGCAGGAATAGATGTAATTATTAGCTTCCTTTATTCCAACCTTGCACCAGGGGTATAAAAGGCCAGGATAAACCATCACCAAGTCATTTCCAGGACATCACTGCTTTCCAAGCTTCAGTGAGCTTAGTGGGGTCAACCAAACCTGGCAGAAACTCAGCTGTTTATGCCAGTACTTGAGGTTGCAGTGGGATTCCCATGGGGAAGCTCCCGCAACTCTGTCCTATGGTATTAACAATGAAACAACGCTGCCAAAGTGCATCTGCCAGAAGAGTATCTGCTACAATCATTATTTCTATAATCTGACATCAGTTTTAGTAAACTCGGTCTGGCTAATGTGCCCGGTGGGATTTTGCAGAGGTTAAATCCTTCTCACACACAACTGCGGCCTTGGGTTTTCTTTGCAATTTAGCAAAATGGGGCTAGTATCACAGTTTCTTAATTAACAGACTCCTAAAAACGTGAGCGGGAATCGCACCAGATACCAATCTATATTAATATGATCAGAATTTATATGATGTTATTAAATTTCACTTGTTCTTTCCATTTGTATGTTGCTGCTTCTGAAGGTGTGCTGGGCGTTATTAGCATGCAACTTAATCTTTAGTACATTTATAGATTTAAACATAATGCATGCTCTCTTAATTTGGGTTATGGCTTCTGTGACATTTATACTTACTTTCCCCTTTTCCTGTGCTGATAAGTTAAAAAATGCCCCCAAGCACTTTGCAGTTTATGTCTGTGTGTTTGTTTTCATGGAATTACGTGTCTTGTGTTGCAGGGAAACATATTTATCCGGAGACTTAATAGCTGGGGGGGGTTTATCTTGCAGATATCAATAAAAGCAAATCTCTTTGGTTCCTGTTTATGTTATATAGATATATATATATATAAATTCTCTTGCTGCTAATGAACATTATTAGTGGTGTTTTCAGTCCCTCAATTTACTAGTTGCCCTCTGTGTTTACAACTCTTTCTTCACAGAACAAGGGTGCAAAGCATCTCCATGTAGGGAGAGCCTGTGACAGATTGCCCCTTCGCTAATGGGGGCTCCAGAATATACGACTGAAACATTTACATCAGAAATGGATTGCCGAGACCTAAAATTTTCCCACTTCAAAGCCTGAGGGTGACCAGATCAATTCACAAATATATCTTCCTTCTTTCATTTCCTCACTGTGTCATCATCACATGAAACTTTTAAAGGGTTAGATCAGAAATAATTAGGAAATTCTTATTTATAATGGGGTATAGAAGCCAAAGGGAAGAAAAAAAAGAAAAAAGATGAAAGAGACCAAAAAGAAACTGGGGGAAGTCCCCTCTGCTTAATAAATAGGAAACAGGTCAAACAAAGAAGGCAATTCATGTGTGTCTGGGAGACATTTCCTAGGGTTAGCAGAGATGCAGATTTGTGAGGCATATGGGAATAGAGGGATTTACTTTCTCCTGCTTGGATGTACACTTAAGTGAGGACGTGGTGCAGTCTCACATTCAGCTCACAGCAGCACCCTGTCCCGAGTGCCTGCAGACTTGTTCATGTTTATCAGGAGATGAAATAACCTGGAAAAAGTGCTCACCACTTTTACCATGTGAAAGTTTTACTTGTCAGCGGGGCAGCGACAGGAGAAGGGGCCGGAGAGGTGGATGGGAGTCTGGGAATGAGAAAGGAGAGGCTGGAAACAAGAAAAATCACAAGAAAGTGGGGCAACAGATGGAGGAGAGGAATTAGGAGGTCCTGACCATCAGTAATGTGAAAGACTGAGCTCAGGTCTTGCCCCACCACAGAGCATGGCTCTCCGAGATAGCCCTGGGAAGAGACACCTTCTTGCATCAGGACCTGTGGAGACCCAAAGCAACGCACGAGAGAGCTGAACAACCCTGAGAGTCTGCCCGTGAGTCATGGGTAGCAATAAAGGTAGAGATCTAAGACTGTAATTTTAGGCTTTGAGTATTTGACTCTTTCCACAGTTAACCAAGCGCAGTCATGGGTCTCTCATTACCCAGGCTTTAATCAACACTGACATCAAAGTCCCAGATACTCCAGCCTTCCCCTGGGTCACAGGTAATGCTCCAGTTCTTTAATACCATCTGGGGGAGGAATTCAACACTTAATTTTTTCTAGGGCCCTGAGATCTAAGCGTCATGCCGAAGACAACACTTCCACAGGGCCTGGGTCATCAATGGCTGAGAAATCCACGGAGTTTTTGGAGGATTTTAGCTAAATGCAGTTTAAACTTTCCGTGCTGGTTGAGCATGAACCCTGCAGCATCAGTTACTGCAAGAGACACTGGTCATACACTGATTCTTTGTTTAGCAAACCCTAAAAGCAAGTTGCTTTTCAATACTTCGTATGTCGCCATGGGCTGTGTTCTCAGAGAACAATGACGCATTTGAAGATGTAGCAAAATGATATATAACTGATATATATGTATAGCACATATATATGCAACATGTGGCCCTTTACAGGCATACTGTAAAGGAATTTAGGCCCTGCAAGTAGTTTTGTAAAAATAACTGGAACACTGGTCGATTTGCAAACTACAAGGGAAAAAAAAAAATACTTGTTGCACATTTCCTGCATGCTGCTTCCACGTGTAAAAATCAATGTCACTTCTGTGTTAATTCTGTTGGTTTAAGCTCCTAATCACAGCGTTAGCTGGGTCCAAAATTTTGGCTGGAATAATTATGTCAAGGAGGAGTCAATAATTCAGAACTCTCGGCAGCGCAGTCATGCTCACAGACGCTGCTGGGCTGGCAAAATTGTTCTTGGTATTGCTGCTTCTGTTCAGAAAACTGGAACAAGCTCTAGTGGGAAATCACTTTACTTTGGTGCAAGCAGTAATTCTTCATGAGGGTTTGCCAGCATTTCTCTGCCCCAAAGCCCCCCACTTCTAGTGCAAACAAAGACTTTGCAGTCAATTCTGGGTTTTTATCTTTTTTTTTTCTTTTTTTCAGATATGTCTTACAATTCCGCATTGTACTTGCATGTCTTGACTCTAATGACATTCTAGTTAAAAGTAAAAACATTCCCCGCCGCCTGGTTTGATTTAGCACAGAAATTAGATACAGTTTGTTTAAAAAAGAACTTTTAATTGTAGCTCAAAATAGAGTGAAATGGCATAAAAACTGATGTCACGGTCCAAAAATACGATTCTATTTTGAACATCTAAACGATATCTTGTCTTATAAATGTTCAGATTATCATAAAAGTAAAAGAGAATCAGAAGAACAGTGAAACTGCTCTTTTATAGATTGGGCAAAATCTATAATAATTTGCTTAACAAAAAGATGCCCTCTAAAGATATGCTTGCTGTTAAAATCGAGATACCGTTGCACACGGAGTTAGCAAACATTTTCCTTTTTATCCAGCTGCAGTCAATCAAACAGTGCAAGAAGGTTATGAATGAATATGAATTAAAGTTGTCTGGGGAAAACGTAACTTATAGTTTGAGCCTTTTCAGAAACATCATCCCTGAGAACGTACACACACCTACCAGCAATTCATGCAGAGGCAGTTCATTTCATGAAACCTTCCAAGACAAGGTTTTATACCCGATGATGTAGAGACATCAGCATAAATAGTTCTTACAACCCAGGTAACAGCTTTCTGGTAATGCCCCCTGCAAAGGGGATCCTGCCAACAAAGCATGAGTAGCACCAAGGTTCTGCTTCCACCACAGATGGGAGAGCTCTGGACAGACGTTGGAGCACACTCAAGAGCTAGTGCCAGGAGGAAATCCCTTTGTGAAACACATAATGCTGCCTGGCTGTTGCGTAGAGCTTCCTGAAGCCAGACCTTTGCTGCAGCTACAGGAAAGGTAATCCCATATATTTTTGGCTGCTTGGGAAGCCATCTCCATCCTCTCCCCTTTCTCCACCCCAAAGTCCATCCTGCTCGGGGAAGTTCTGCACCTGCTGGCAGTAGCAGATTCAGTGCAGGTGAACTGAGAAGAGCATTCCCCATGTCTCCTTTACTATGTCTGTGAAGGAGGACCTGCAGTTTATCTCAAACATCTTTGGTAGAAGGAAATTAAAAAATCTATGTGGAACCACAGTCTGGCTTGAAGGAGCTGAAAACTTCATCAGAGGCAGTGGCCAGAAGTTGTCAGCTCATGGAAACAACAAAGACCTCGAAAACAACTGCATGGGCTGCCAGTCCACTACGCACCCCGTTGACAGTGGTGTTAATTTAAGCAACCCTGTTGTCCACCCACCTCCCTTATTTTGTATTACGCCTAGCAATGTTTCAGACAGGCTAGTTGCCTGCCTGGATTCATGAGCTGGCCACACACACCACAACGGCAGGGACAGAGCCAAGCACAAGTCACAGCAGCACAACCAGTTTGATACTACATGATGTTGGGGCATCACAGCAATGCAGGGATGCAGAAGACTCTAGTACCTATTGCTGCTGCTGGTCCAGCTTACAAACATCCTTGTCTCACTGGGTTACAAGTACTCCTAGAGGATTAAGCATGGTAGCGTGCACCAGTAGAGGACTTCACCCACAAGAACAGCTGGTGGGCTTGCTGGCTCCATCACAAATTGCTCTTCGCTCCACGTCTCTGTTAATGGAAGTATGACTGTTCAGGCAAGGTATGAGTAGGAAACTGAGTGGGAGGGTGTCTGCAACCTGCAGCCTTTGTGCTATGTTGGTTTCAATGCAAAGCAAGGAGGGGAGCTTCAGGGAGGAATAGACACCAGCCAGCTAACGAGGCCCAGAGGCATTCTGGAAATGAGTGTGGCACGCATTGGAGATGCTCAGTAGCGGCTGTGGGAGGCTAATACCTATCTCCTTATGGTGCCCTCATTAGCCACAGAGCACAAAGCACTTTGCAAAGGAGGTCAGTGCACTTAATAGCTGAAGACATGGTGCCACAGAGGAGCTTGACTGAAGTTCTCCAGTGGGGCAGTGCAAGGGGGGTCCCAAGTCCCAGCGCCATATGGCAGCCCCAGGGTCCTTTTTTTCCCACTGAACAAGGAGACCTGCAGATATGTTTAAGGCTGTGCCATTCACAGCTGAAAAGGGTGAAGTGATATGAGATGTAGCTGGTAGTGATGCAAGATCTGGGCAGATCCATGCTTGTGACCAAGTGTTCATGTCTAAATGTTTTGTTAGTACTACTGTGGATTTATTTACAGAGGAAACTCCTCACTGATCATATTTGTCCACCTTATTGTTTTACAGGCATCTAAAGGAAATGACTGTTAACCTTTGAGACTAAACAGCATATGCGGCTCTCACATAGTTGTCTAGATTCCCTTTGAGGAGGAGAAAGCCATCTCCAGAAGATTACTGTTGTCAGCTTCAGGTTGGGCAACTATGACTCCAAAGGACCCTGCGTTTCTGCACTGGATCCAGAGAGCACCTAGTCATCTGGCTTAGACCCAGGTGAATCTCAGTCTCAGCTGGCACACTTCAGTAGGGATCCCATCTTCATTAAAGAACACAGAGATACAAAACTCATTGAGCTGTCAATCAAGAACATTTTATCCAATGTAGCTGCCCACACAACACTATGACATGAATGTAAAATGAATGGACATTTGATGGGCTGATCCAGGACCCTGTTACCACTTTGAAGCCAGGCTGCAGTTTTCTGTTTTATCAGTAGCTGATAGTCTCAGCCAAACATTAACCCAAGGGCTGTGATTTGTTGCCAGTTCTGGGTATCTCCAGTGTTTGTTGGCTGAGGGATTTCTGAAGTTTTTGGAAAGAAACTTGAGATGCTAATGTTCTTCCAGGCTTTCAAGGGTCACAATGACACATGCTTTATCATATGATCGTGCTAGAGAAACTGAGAAATCATTTGATGAAAGCAGAATTCTAAATAGTACTTACAACATTTTCTGAGTATTTCTGCGCCTCAGCTGCACAGTGGGTCTGCAGTGGGAATTATTAACACAGCGTTGAGGTTCTGCACTACAGACAACAAGGCCCCAAGATTTAACCCCAGGTTGAGACTCTGACTCAGATTCCACAAACATCACCTGTTAAATTTGCCTTTGAAAGGAGCTACCCTACCGTGTCATTTTTGACTCCCTGTCGCTGTCATAAATCCAGTGCGCGTTGTCATAGGCTAACGAGCGGACGTTTGCCACAGCCACATCCTAATCGCTGTACTAATTTCATCCCCCAAGCCCCAAAACAAATGATCCCCTTCTGACACCGTGAACCGGAGCACAAGCTGGGAGGGAAGAGCTGCCGGCTCTCTGAGGTGTAAGGAGATAAGCAAGCTGCTCCTGGGCTGACATCTGTGTTAACAATGGGGCCATATGTGGGCTGCGCAGAGAGGGCTGGTTACACAGCAGAGATCATGCCTTCAGCAGATTGTACCTATAACCAGCATCTTGTATAACATTTAATATACAGATAAATAAAGGCAGCAGCGGCAGCAGCCCACACTGGGCATGAAACAATCATCCAGCTGACGTGAGGCAGGGGAAATAGCCCCGCTATAACCAAGATATCCACTCCTAGGAGGAGCCGGCTGCTGCCTTGCATTGTTTAAACCACCCAAGCTATTTAGGTGTCCATCTACAAGGGGGAAATCACCTGTAAGTACCTTCACACCTGGCTTCTGATAGAGGCATCATGGCATTTAGGCAGGTATTTAAAGGCCGGGTCCTGTAGAACGCAAGGTTTTGCTTTAGCGGGGTGGTGGCCTTGGCGGCACGCCAGCCGAAGTTCCCTCTCACTGCTCGTTCTCATCGCTTTTCATCTCCCAGTTGGGCAGCAGACCTGTTTGCAAAGCCACACAGTAAACCAGATCTCGGACTAGATTAGGGGGTGAAAAATAACCTTTTTTTTTCTGCAGTTCCTCAAAATAGCTGTGGCAGCAAAACAAAGAGCTAGAAAGCTAAAGCGCCACGACAGGGAACAGAATTAGGGAGAGAAGAGTCAGGACCTTCCTAAGCCTGTTTCACAGCCAGCAGCCTGCAAACCGATGTGACAAACTGATGCAGGAGTAGTTCAGGATGGAGGCAGACACAGGAACCGTGCTCTCAGCTGTGACAGCTGAGTCCCAGTGGATGAACATCCCCTCGGCAAGAGCGGCCGTATGCCTGGAGGGGTGACGGGCTTCTAAGCTGCAAAACTGACATTTACATTCGCATTAGTGCCAACACAGAGCAGATGGTGAAAGGACGCTCCCTATTTCTCATGTGAACCCCAAAGAATCCCAAATCTCAGTTTTACTTGGACACTTTGCTGTCCCAAATGAGTCCTGCAGGCTGCCAGGTGCCAACAGCCCCCTGCCCAAAGGCCTGTCTGTGGGGGATGGCTCTGCAGGCAGTTAATTAAGGAACCCAGGGCAGGGAAGGGAGGCCTTGAGATGATACAAACATCTGTAAGGTTTTCAAAAGGCAGAACTGAAAGCAGGGCTTTTCCACTGCAGGTGCAAAGAGCTGGTGAGCTCTGAGGATGCAGCTTGGTGCATCTGCTGGTGGTTACCTCCTAATGGCAGAGTCCTCTGGGTGTAGGAATCTACACACAAGCCGGAGCCTGGTCTTATGCAGGGTCAGAAGCTGGGATACAGGGTTTGCCAGCAGTGCTCTTGAATACAAAAGCAGAAACAACACACAAGAAGGAATCAGCTGAACACATCAAGGCAAAAACAGATACGGTCTTTAGACTAGATTTTTTACAGTAATGCGGTTGTTTATATTGCATATCAGACGGATAGGTACAGAAAAATGTGCAGAAACATCTAGATAAATATTGCACAGCTGAGTAATGTGTCATTTCAATATCAGCTCCCTAAAAGAACGGAGATAAAATAGGAAAAGGATCCCAGAAAACATATCCTTACGCTCATCTGACTGAATCTGAACACACGGAACTGATAAATCCACACTAAATCTGGTTAAACTCAAAACAGGAGGAGAAAAAAAAAGGAGAAGTAGCCATCTTATTTAATAGAACATTGCCCCTTAAGGTCCAAATTCATGTGCCTTCTAAAGCTACGTATTTCATTTGTATCAGCTGGCTTTACAACACCCATCTCACGGGAACAAATGCCATTTTTATTCCTGGGCATCTTCATGAACTTTTTTTTCTCTTTCTGGTGATCCAGCCTGGACAAACTAAGTCATCAAAATGCAAATTCATCAAGGTGCAATCCTAGACCTTTCCAAGATGCTGGCAGCCAGCATCCATTGGGGAGGTGGCTGAAAGTATCTGCAAAAGCTTGATTACGCCACATTACAGGCTACCTACAGAAATCTCCGAAGGCAACTGCATCAGCTCAGTTTGAAAACTCTTATCAAAAAGACTGAACACCCCCCCATGCTTCTAGAGGTGAAAAGAATGGGGGATTGGATGATAAATGGGATGGGTATGACCTTCCTAATGGGGAAGCACTTTTGACTGCCCTTTACTCTCCCAGTGGTGTGTATGTTTTTCCTGCTGTCTATCAACACTGTGGGCTTGGGGATTATAATATACACTGCACTTGCAAATATACATAGCTGAAAAAAAAAAGCCCCAAAGGCCTCTGGCAGTACAAGATAGCTGTATGAAAATGGAATAAGACTGATAGGAAAATAATCTCTTAGAGACTTTTGGTTACCAAGAACTGTGAAGATAGATTGTAATGAAAGCGTAAATACATACATACCTGCTGTGTGGTCCCCTAGGACACTGCAGCAATGCCTTGGTAAGGGTTACCTACCCCACATAGAAGGGCAACAATCTCTACAGAATTTTAATTTGCTCAAAAATTTGCAGGGGAAGAAGTGAGAGGTGATGGAGAAGCTGTTAGCTCTGTGGATAATCCACCTGGTTGCAGCAAACTGCAAGCCTTGCTTGACCAAAGCTGGGAGTTACCTGCCCAAAGATGGAGATGCTAATTAAAAAGTGCCTTGGTCTCTAAGAAGTTCATTTGCCTGTGGCCACCCTGGGAATTGAACAAAACCAAGCAGAAATTGAGACAATCTTTGCGGAACAGCAGCCAGAGAGACCAGATTTCTTGGTTTTCCTATGAAAAATAGTAAATGGGTCACATGTACAGCCTGTTTACTATTTTAAGAACTGTCTTCTCTGAAACACTGTGGCTCTAATACGTAACAGTTGGTGTTAAGGCCAGACACTGATACCCTTGTTCCAGGGTGAGGTGGCAGGGTTGTGACAAATCTGCTTTGCTCAGCACAAGGAGACGGGCAGAGCGGGCACCGAGGATGGGTCCGGGAGAGAGCGGCAGGCTCATATGATGCTCCCCTGACAAAGGCTGAGTGCTCCGGGCCAGACATGTGAGAGAAGCACTGGCAGGAGAAGTCAAGAGAGGCCACTCACCCCAAAAGTACAACCCGAGTTAGTAAGAAGTTTTAAAGCTGGGTAAAGGGGTACTGCACAAAGATGAAAACAAAACAGGGCCAAAAAGAGCTCTGAAGAAGCCTTGCAAGTCTAAAAAGGATCCAAGCAAATCCTGATGCAGCTAGATAATGGCAAATTAAAATACATTGAAGAAGGATATTGAGTGACAAACAGAAGTGAAAAAAACAAACAAGCTTTTCAAGTTATTGACCCAGGGAACACAGGCAACACAAGCATCCTGTTCTCCACATCACACTTGGGACCCATACCATCTAAATTGAGGGGTCTTTTGCTTTTCTTCTAGTTTTTCTCTTATTTGACCCCCAAATTGGCACACAAAATAGTTCAGTTTAATAAAAACCCCAAAGAAGTCACCTGGATCTCATGTGGCTTTAATCACCTCGGAAATAAAACGCCTGACAAACCCTCTCTCTAGACATTTATTTAGATTTCAGAAATGGCAAAGCACTGTGAGAAAACACAGAAGGACTCTTTATGAACAGAGAAGCAAAGTTAGTTCTTGTCACGAGATGCAGAGCGTGGATGGATATGTTTTCAGACACCGAGGCATTAATAGCCTGTTGGGAGAGGGGGCAGAGAGGGCAAGGATGGGGCCTTCCAGGTCTGCAGCCCAAAGCTGCCGTGTGTGGGAAGGCCAGGGAAGGGTGGGAAGGGCAGTGAGCTGGGAAAGGAGAAGGCTTTTGAGGAAGCCAAATCATCTGTTTCTCCACAATTATGTTGATATGTCAAACTGGCTTAAAAATAACCCAAAAAACCAAAATCACCCAGCAACGAAATAAGACAAAACAACACTTTGAAAAGACCTAAGTTGCTGCATGGAGTCAGCAGTGGCCTGTGATAAAGACAGGGACTGTACTTGGCAGTTCATAAAGACAAATCTCTTTTCTTAGTAAGATTGCAGGGTATAAACTAACAAAAAAATGCCATCAAGAAGATTAGAGCCTTTATTTTCCACTTAAGCTTATACTGATAAGACAGTTTTTACAATAGTGTGTTATGCATGTGATAATAAGAGATGTCTTTAAAAACAGCATATATTTCAAGCTTCAATGACGATTATATCTCAGCTCTTGACATTCGATGCTGGAAAACTCTTTAATTAAGTAGGATAGCAATGCTGATTTAAGATCATGGGCACAATGGGATTTAGTGAGTATTTCACAAAATTGGATTAAAAGGGAGTAAGATACCTCCCACTTTAGTAAGGCTGAATGGATTCAATTGGAAGGCTCGTATTCCAGGGGGGAATGAGATAAAGGTGTCCACTTTATCTGCATTAATTTTAGTATCATCCCTGCTAAAAATAGCAGAAGTTTCTGCAGTTAAACTGCATGGAAGACGTTATAATCCTACCATCTACAGATGAAGTCCTAAGGCATATGCCTATCACGTACTACCAGTTTTCTCCACTCACCCACCCTCACACATCAGTGTGAGGATGCAGAAGACTGGAAAGGAGTAAAACTAAATACAATGGGACTTCCCGAAACTTCAAGGCTTTTAGAAAACAGGTCCAACTGGATTATACCTTGCTGGACCAACAGTTTAGGCTAGTAGAATTCACACTTTTGTGGGTTTGTTTTTTGGTTTTTTTTTTTTCAGTAATAAAAAAGAGGCTTTGAAAAATTCACAGCGACGTTTTTGTCGATTAAAATGAAGATAGAGCAGAGCGCTGACTACATGTTTTTGCACGGTGGTCATATGACATTCCTGACAGCCACGCTACAGAAATGCTGGTGTAGATGAATGCACAAGGCAGAAATTTAACCACTTTTCACTTTTAAAAAGCTTAACAAACTTTTATGCCAACGGTTACACTGCTTTTACAACCACATTGGTAAATCGATAGACGTTTCAAACTCTCGTAATTTCTCAAAGCCTTCAAGAATCACAGAGGAGTTAATTCTGGAGCTGGCTGGGGATGCTAGTTTATATGGAAGAGCAGTGCCCCAGACTAAGTTCTATCAATCTGCAATTTAGAAAAAGGAAAGTATAACATTATAGAAGAAATCATTATCACGGGGTTTGTCAGGAGGGATTTGAGCCAGCATTGATTAGCTGTATCAGAAGGGTGTTTTCCCCTCTTCTCGTTACATATCTCATGCCATAGATAAAATAGATCCCACGGATTATTTATGCTGTAAAGATTTAGAATAAAGAGATTTTCATAGCCCTGAGAAATAAACTGCTTGAAGCCATCAAACTAGCTAATTTCCAAATGCGTTTTTGTTCAGGTGCAGAAATAACACAAGTCCTTCATTAGGGCACCAGTTGTTCAAAGTCATTAGCTTAATCTTACTGATATTATCGATCTATTCAATGTTTACTCCACTAAGCAGCCCCATGGATGTGTAAAAGCAATCTTTTGAATTGACTGTTTAAAGGAGCTGGTCCATAAATGTTAAATCACTTTAAGGATTTCAAGCTGAAGTGAGCTTTCCAAAGACAGTTTCCTTTAGTTCTCCAAGCTTATCATTCTTATCTCCAAATTGGCACACACCGTCTCCAAAGCCTGCAGATCTCTCTCTCTTTTTGTCATCCCTCCCCCCAAAAATGTCAGCCTACTGCAAGTTGGTTCCAGCAGATGTTGAGGAGAGATGACATTACCTGTGCTAACATACTTCCATGGTACCACAGTGACAACTGAAGAGAGGACCGCATGAGGCTGACTGCGAATACAGAGAAGACCCTTTTCGGCTTAAACTCACGTAGTTTGGACAGAGGTAGAAAGAAGACCTAAGAGAATCCTCCACTGCTTAAGGAACTTTCATTTTCTTCTATAATGCCAACAGAACACGGATGAGAGAACTTATAGCACCCGGTGCAATACATTGGGCAGAGGTGGAAAAGGCAACTGCATTTGTCATTATGATTATTGAAAATAAATGAAGTGGCAAGGTTAAAACCAATTCACCTTTGTTTCCCACTTACAGTAGCTATTTATAGCCAGGCCAAGTACATGAGGAAGACCGTTGCCGCTCCGATTTTGAGATGTCTAACATTCAGCTAATGCTCGTGAAAATGAGGCACATGACGCAGGGCCATGCGGAGAGTTGGGCTTCATGTGATCAGGGATGTGCAGGATATAAAGGCAGGCCACTAACTGAAAGAGCACTAATCGAGAAGGACAGGGAGAAACCTGTCAAAATAACAACATCACATGTTCCTTGATAATGTTGCAGTGGAAGCCTCTCCTCTTGTAGCAGACTGTGAGCTGCCTTTGCATCTTTAAGAAATTAAACTGTAAATGCTCCAAGCATTATAAAGCATTCCCAAATCTTTTTCTTCTCTTTTTTATTCCTGCAAAAATGAAACCCAAAGACACCTGGAAAATCTGGAGTGTACTAAAAAATTAAGTATTTCAGCTATTTTTTTTCCTCTGCCTAGAATTAATTTGATGACCCCAGCATCTAATGAGAAATATGATTGAAAAATGATGTTTGATTTTGAAATTGTTGGTGTGCTAACAAAAATGTATTGCGTTTTGCAGCAGAGGGAGGATTCACCCATCAAAAGAGACTGGCTGTCAGAGATGAAAGAGAGTAAAAAAATGGAGGGAGCCATTTTAAACATATAAGACAAGACTTTCATCTCAAGCTGGACCATATGGGACAGTACTATTAACCTTGGAAAAAATCTGACAGTACTGCAAAAGAAAAGAATATAAAGATTAAAAAAAAAAAAAAAAAGGAATAATTTATCTTCAATAACTTTTCTGATCTGTACCGACACATTTCAAGAAGTCTACTTTGTGCTTTTCCATGGGTGAAGGTTTTGCCATGTGTCCTCTAAATCTTTCTACACATCCTCAAGTGCTGGTACGGGTTTTCTGACAGTCTGTGTGTCCTCCCCTCACCTGCCTGTGTCTACCTGGGCAGAGCTCAGCTGGTGAACGCATGGGTATCTCCTCTGCCTGGGTCACCTATATCTACCTTTCTGTCACCTCAGTAGCGTGTGCCACTGACTGACAAAGCGGTGTTAAAGGCAGACGTTTCTGTAGTCTGTATTATTTCTGCCTGAAGAGCAGCTCCACTCTGGCTCTGTAGCTACAGAAGATCCTCCTTGTCAATCGTCTCATCGGTGCTTAAAAAACTCCCTCTGTGGGATTCCACAGCCTCTCCTCTGCAATGCTATTGTAGACTAAATTCTCCTTACTCTTTGCAAGCGCTTTCCTAACATTTAAGCTATTTCTTTTTTTTTTTTTTTTGCTGAGAACTAAATGGATTACTTTTTATCTTGCCCTTGAGGGACATGAAAAACAATTGCTCACAATCCCCTTTGTAAGAACCTTTTCCATGTTTAAGCTCCCTGTCAGCTTTCTCTTTTCCATACCAAACCAGACAGTTTTTTCAATCCTTCCTTTTTGTGTCACAGGACATACTTTTAAGTCTCACTTCTGTTGCTCTGACTGACCCTTAATAGGTGACAGTTTGAGATCTCAGCTGTTGAGCCAGGGCAGAAGCATTACCTTTGGTGCACATACAATCTGCTGGGACGCCTCCAGGCGCTGTGAGGATTTTAGAGCTAAACAAATGATTTTGAACCTGTTCTTTGAGATATGCTGTTTCCAGGCCCTGTGCCCTGCCTGGCTGCCCCCCTCAGCCCATGCTGCCCCCCTCAGCCCATGCTGCCCCCGAACATACCCAGCCCGACACCCTCAAACCCTCCTCGCAGCATTTGTCATAGAATCATAGAATGGTTTAGGTTGGAAAGGACCTTAAAGATCATCTACTTCCAACCCCCCTGCAATGGGCAGGGGCACCTCCCATTAGACCAGGTTGCTCAAAGACTCACTCAGCCTGGGCTTGAAGACCTCCAGGGATGGAGCACCCACAGCTTCTCTGGGCAACCTGTGCCAGTGTCTCAACACCCTCACAGGAAAGAATTTCTTCATGATATCTAACAGAAATGTACCCTCTTTCAGTTTGAAGCCATTATCCCTTATCCTATTGCTATCTGCCCTTGTAAATAGTCCCTCTCTGGCTTTCCTGTTGCCCCTTTCCCATACCTAAATGTTGCCCCCATACCTTTAGGTATGGGAAAGTGCTATAAAGGTCTCCATGGAGTCTCTTCTTCTCCAGGCTGAACAACCCCAACTCTCTCAGCCTGTCTTCATAGGAGAGGTGCTCCATCCTCTCATCATCTTTGTGGCCTCCTCTGGACCTGCTCCAACAGGTCCATGTCCTTTTTATGTTGGGAGCCCCCAATCTGGACTCAGTGGTCCAGGCGGGGTCCCACCAGAGTGGAGTAGCGGGGTAGAATCCCTTCCCTCGATGTGCTGGCCACGCTGCTTTTGATGCAGCCCAGGATATGGCTGGCTTTCTGGGCTACCAGTGCACATTGCCAGCTCATGTTGAGCTTCTCAACACCCAAGACCCCCAGGTCCTTCTCCTCAGGGTTGCACTTGTGGGCACCCAGCGCAGCAGAAGCACTGCCCGCTGAGAAGGGCGATCTCTCCCCCAGTAGCAGCACTATCTCATGGGTTGTTGGGTTTTTTTTTTCCCTTTTTAAACTACTTTATTTTGGGAGATGTCCGGGCTCTCGATGGTAACCCCCTCCCCCCCCAACTAGAGACACACAGGGGCTCTCCCCCTCCCCAAGGGGACGGGGGTGGGGGAGAAAGAACAGCCTCTCACCTGCGCCCATCCCCGTTGCGGCGGGGCGGGGGCGCGGAGGGGCCGCGCAGCGCAGCGCTGCT
>VZTM01018592.1:478106-586803 GCA_013400555.1 Jacana jacana
TCCCCGGGGCAGGACGGGTTTTGGGGAGCTGCGGCGGGGGGAGAGGTGGGGGCTCCGTGCCCCGTTGCGTCCCGGTGTGGGTGCCCCGGCGCGCTGCGGCGGGTCCGTGCCCTGGTGTCGGTGCCTCGGTAGCCCCGCAGCGCTGCGGCGGGTCTGTGNAGCGGAACCGTTTGCCCCCAAAACTTTGATTTGCCGGGTATAAATTCAAAGTTTCCTTTCTGCTTCCTCGATAAAGAGGGGATTTTCTTGCCTAACCTCACAGCCTTAGTGCACAGGACTAGTGATTTTTAAATACTGGGCAACTTAACACATGGCTTTCGGAGTCGCCGTGCGTCTCGCTGCACAGTTTGTAGGCTTTCAGAGGCATTTTTGGAGGCTCGGCTGAGGAAGGTGTGCCGAAAGGAGGTGGCTGCTGGTGTTGGAGGGGTTGCACCCAGGGAGGAATTTGGCCCCCGTGGCACGGGTAACGTGCAAGGTTGTTTTGCTACTCGGCTAAGAGCAGGCTGAGGATGCAAAAAGCGATGCGCTTCGCATCGAGGTGGTGTAACAGCTGCTGCCACCAACAGAGAGGAGCCTTGCAGAGCACCCTGCGCGACGGCAGCCGGGGAGGGCTCCGCAAAGGCTCTGCCCGGCACCTAATAGGACTAATATTCCAGGAATTGACAGGAGTGACAACGTACCCTTCTTCACTGTAGAGCACTTGGGGGTGTGAGGGAGGGCTGTCGTGGATTTATGAAGGGTTTTTGTTTGGGTAACGTGTTTGGTTTGGTCCCTTTGTTTATTGATGATCTGACCTAGGGTGTGATAGCTGACCGCTTGGACTTTGCTGTTGAGAATACTCACAGACGGTCTGTGAAATGCTAGTGCTGTGGCCACAAGAGTGAGAAACCCCCCTACCGATGGCTTATTCCTCAAAATAAATTAAAAAAAGGAAGAAAAAAAAAAGTTGAAGTGATTAATACCCACCAGCTCACTTCAGGTATCTCTTGCCTGCACTCGAGGGTTATCCTTCATCGTGCACTTAGACTGTCCTTAAGAAAAGCTTGAGAAACAGGTCAGACTGGCAGCATCTTCTGGTGGGCATGAGATGCAGGCTCCAGAGTCCTGGAAATTAAGAAGGGAACCTTTCTTGCTATCCTTCCTCCATTTCTGGGTTCAAATGTTTAGGTGTTGGAGATGTTTCACTGAGAGGCACAAGAGACAAACTTGTGTAGCAGAAATAGTGGGTGTAGTAGGCCTAAAAGACTTGCTGTTGCAAAAGATGACTGCCTTAAGTACGTACATGCACCATCTGTATATCACACAGGTGTAGGAATATTCGGGGCCAGTTTGGGGCTGGAGGAAGTGTCAGAGTGATGGTTTGTGTCCTGGCAGGGGTGCAGGGACCATCAGAAGTGAGGGGCAGGACAGAGCTGACCTGCTGTTCTGGGTGACTGTGAAGTTAGTGTGTTACTTTTGTGTGTGCCTCCGCTTGGACTGGATGATATCCCACCTGTCAGACCTATCCAGTTGTTTATCAGTATACAAGTGTATATTCAGTATCTTTCTTTGGCATTTAGTCAAGAGCTCCTTCCTTTGATTGCAAATAGGGAAGGAAGGAGGATGTAGAAAACAAAGCTTAATGTGGCTTCTTGGAGGGTCAACCATTCCTCTCCTCTGTCCACAGCCCCTTCCTCTTTTTTGTTTTGCTCACATCCATCCTAACATATGCTTCCACTTTTCCCTCAATTTGGGGATTGCCTGGTCCTCCTTTTAAATGATATTCTGGAAAGATCTTTTCTCTGTGCCTCTCCTGTGGTGTGTGTGTGTGTGTCCCCACCAAAGCTCAGTCTGTCCCCTACCCCCCCACTACTTTGCCAGAGTCTCTCTGGTGCTTCCATCCTGCGGTCATGGAAGACTGGACATGGTTCCTTTCAGCATCCATCAGTATAGCCTTTTATTTTTCCCCTTTCCTCCCCAGTCAGCTGCAGAGTAATAGGAGGCTCTCCCTGTGCCCAGAGGGTAGAATGTCTGTTTTCATGATGCTTCCTGCTACCTGTCAGCCGGGAGGGGGGAGGCTTGAAGGAGGAAGATTGAACTTGATGAGGATTCTGATTGCTGTCACTTGGTTGCTGCCCTGACCCCCTCAAACCGTCTGAGTATCCTGCCCTCCTGACTCCCCTGTTTTCATCCTGTCCCTGCTCTCTCCTTCTACTTTTCCTCCCTCCTCCGTGGCTGTGCAGCTTCTCCTGCCCAGAAACGTGGCCCAAGGCCACTGCCAGGGAGCAGAGTGGAAATGTCAAAGATTGCTCAATACTCCCCTCTTCTTCCTTCCATTACAACTGGGAACCCTTTCCCAGCAAGCATGTAAGTGATTTTTCTTCAGGCTTTTATAATAAAGAATGTGATAAATTTGGCAAGAAGTGAGACTCCCATTTGCATCCCATTTAAGCACCATTCAGAGAGACTGGGAGGCATTTCCATGGGCTCATTTTGGAAGGGAAAGCCTCTCGTCGGCAGATGACTGCAGCTGTAGTACCATTGGGTTCTGCTGGCTCTCCACGGGCTTTCCACCTCACATCAGCCCTTCCAGAAACCCGCCACTGATTGTCCAAACAGCAACAATGCTTTTGCAGGTGCTTGAGTTGATCAGAGGATCCTGAGTCACCTCCAGAAGGGACATGTTTTACCAGGGACACAGGTGGAATCAGAGAGGATATGTCTTTACCACATGTGAACACACGAGCTAAGACAGATCTTAGGAGGAACATCTGAGTCATGTTCCAGTCTGGTAGGAGTTTCTCGTTGTGAAACTTGTCTTTTTCTCTCTCTGGTCTGTTGTGAGAGACTCTAATGATACATCTATATTCTTTGGATTTCTGTCTGAACTATAATTCGTTGTTAGTGTGAGCTATTTGAAAGATTTTTAAGGCATATCTGGAGCTGTCAAACTAAATACCAAATATTACGCGTTTGTAGTTTGAAGGACAGCTGCTTTCTAGCCTGAACTTTCAGTAAACACTCCTGTGTTGTCTGAAGGTAAGGAGCAGCAAACTCTGGATGAAGCAAGAACCGCATAGCATCCAAGAGTTTCAAAAACATATGTTTGTATACAGTACATGACAACCGATCTAATCTCATCTCAATCTTGTAGAAGAGAGGCAGTAATTGCTCAAGGTTAAGCCACTTCTTGGCTTTTTCTTTCTGTCCCTGAGAATGAATGCCATTGCAGAGATCCAGTGCTGCCTGATTGCCTTGCCCTATGTATGTGACACATGATTTTACAGATGTTGTTTTCTTTTTCATCTAGTACAAACATCATCCAGGATTTTGACTCATTTCCTTAAGTCTCTTTCAGCTGTTCAGAGAATGGCTGGAGGAAATGAGGTCTAATATCCTAATGCATTGCATTTACTGTAAGTACCCTCTCACTTTAAGTGTAAAACTTTGCCTTTTTGTAATGTCTGAGTATTCACACCTTGCAGTTGTTTCTGTCCTTCAGAAACTCAGCTCCCCATAATGAGTTTCTTCAGTCTTAATTGAGCTTGAGGTGTTCGTTGCAATTGAGCTTGAGGTGTTCGTAGCAACTGAGCTTGAGGTGTTCGTTGCAACCGCCAGTGAAAGGGGAGGGATGATGCTAAAGGCATCTAATGAAAGCGGTGGTCCAGGTTCCAGCCTGTTACATCTTTTTGGACATTTATTATAAAAACTGTAAAGAGAACACACGTACAAATCACTAGGACTTGTCAGAAAAGAGATTTTTGATATGATTATTACTCTCCTGTACTTCTGTACTGCTGAAGTATTGTGCTTGGCTTTTTTAGGGACTGTTAGGAAACCAGAAGGATTTTTTTTTTTTTTCCGAAAGGACCCTCTTTAACCCTGCAAACAGTCATAAATGAACGTAATTTTACGCGTGTGAGTAGTCTCTCCTTGGCGGGCTGCCAGACCTAATGGCAACCGAAGTGTATTGTTTGTCCACCGGCCAAGATTGCTGCCGTTAGTGATAAAAGCTTGAAGGGGAGCGTAAACATCTGTATCTGAAGGGAGAACGCGACTCCTGTTTTCTAAGGTATGACAGTTAGAAAGCACAGTAAATGTTAATCGCTCAGTGGATCTGTTCTTGGGGATTATATTGATTTATTCTGAAAACATAGGTTTTCAGATAGTTCTTTAAGTGCAATTTTTAATGATCCTTTTCTGTGCACCACGTAAGGCTCTCGGTTAAGTGATCTTTGTATTATCTCTTACAGGCATGTAAATAACAGCAAGGTTTCAAACGTTGCTACCATGCTATGCACCTCCTTCATTGCTCCATACGGATAATTCCTCAGAATTGTAACTAAAAAGAGGGATCATTCAGTAAAATTAGCAGCCACAGGGGGTTTTGCCACTGGGCCAGAGTGTGTGTTGGGCTGACAGCATGAAATGTCTATGATTTTAAATGTCATCTGACAGTTCAGTCCGCAATCATGTAACATAATCATTAAACATCTGATACGGAGAAGAAATTGTTGGTCAACTAGGCACTGACGGTTGTAAATCTAAGTGACAAAGAGGATGCGTGGGCTGATTTAAGTTAAGAAGAGATGAAAACCATGGCAGGGGAATTTGAAGGTCGAAGAGATGCCTCTCTCACAGGTTCTTTGGAAGCCTGGCAAATGCCAGGTTAGTCCCACATACATCTGCTTTCTTTTCCCATCAGTGATTGTCTTAAGCTAAGCAGCGCTCCTCCACTCGTGCTGGGTGAACACGCTCCTTCTGAGACAGAGCGGGCTTCTTTTAAAGAAAAAGGTTTGAGCACAAGCCCACACTGGGAAAAGAAATCAGACTTGTTGGCTATAACCTGTCATTCAGAGCCTGCACGTTTTGGAGGAGGGGAAAGGTCCCTGTGAACTATGCAATGGCAGTGTTTTGGGTATTCACATACTTAGGCCGCTGCTCAGAACTAATGAGGTCCCTGCCGAAGGGTATCACCAGATTAAGAACATGCACTTGGCTCTCTTAATCTGTTTTTTGTTCAGGAGTTAATGGCTGCCCCGACGTCACAGGTTTTGTCTGCAGCCCTCAGGACTGGAAACTTCATTCTTTGCTGAATAAAACCTGACTTTCTCAGGCACTCACCTGCCTCCCGCGGCCGGGTTTCTTAGAAACATGGTGAGGCTTAGGAAGCTCCCAGAGAAATGAGAAAGTAAGGCTGGAGGAGACCTGCAGAGGTCATCTGGTCTGTCCCCTGCTGTCCCCCTGCGCCAGCTGGAGCAGACCTTCCCAGGCAGACCTTTGTCTCACCTGCTCTAAGGCAGACTCGTGAGGCAGAGTCTACCACAGGTTTTTTTCTAGTACATAACTAGTTTTTAAAGGTCAAAAGCTTCTCCTGATTCCTAAATCTAATCTCCCTTGCTGGTCATGTAATTCCATCCTGTTTTTTTTATCCCTGTTCTCATGGATATAGTTATCCCTGTTCTCATGGGTATAGGATGGATCACCATCCTCTTTCTAATAACAGTTTTTACATGTAACATTAAATTTTTTACATGTAACATTTTTGACTTTTCTGCAAGAAGCCTTTTTTCAGCCTTTTCTTTTGGTGCATCTTTCATAACTCCTCCTCCTCTTGTTCTGCTCAGCCCTCTCCAACTTGTTTGCATTTCTTCCAGATGGGATGAGTAAAATTGACATCTGACTCCAAATAAGAAATGTAGCACTTCCAGCTTTAACAAAATAGTTACCTCCCCGTGTACTGTCTGCTTCGGTTTGATTCAAAGCATTGTAAATCTGATTTTAATCATGATTTAAATCAGCTAACAGTAAGCCTCATTTTAACTGTTTTGCATTTGTACTTAATCATTTTGTAAAGAAAGGTTTAACCTCCTTTATTACCATTGAGATAGAGTTTTAATTAAATATAGCCTTTGCACTTAATGTTATACTTACTTTGATTAATCACTGTGCCTGTATTTAAGCAATTATGTAGCTTGTTATATATACACTTGTTCTGATTCTTCATGTGTATGTTTTAGTATGAAAATAGAAAGTGTTGACATTTCTTGTATTAGATAATTGATTTTTTGCTGATGATTTGCATCGATTACAATGAAGGAAACGAGAATTATGAAATGTTCTTCTGTTAGATAAATAGCACCACATAGAAGCCAGCCAATTCAAAAGAAAAAACTCATTGAGAAATGTTTTGAAGTAAAGAATTAATGTCTGAAAGGCCTATCTGTAGTCAAAACTGGTGGTTTCTAATCACCATGCTGTAAAATTTTTAGAAGTAGTGCATCTCATCCTCTTTTTATTCGTAGAATTGCAATGGAAGGAAACATTCATGGTTGTTTTTTCAACTGCTGATTAGTAGTTTCTCTTTGAATGGGCTGGTGGCTTAATTGAGTTGTACTGAATGAACCCAAATAAAGAAAATATTTTCTCTGCACCTGCTGGGAACCTGCAGATGCCAAAGGCTGGATTGTTGCTGAGATACAACCTGCCTGGAGTTGCTCAGCGACTCACTTCCACAACTTTGGTAGTTTGATTATCTTTAAAATGTTGGCAGCAAATATATGGCTTGAGTAATTTTTTCACCTTTAATTTTTTTTAGTGATTAGAGGAGTTGTAAGTTTAAATTATGTTGTATTTTCAAAATTACTTTTAAATGTTTTTGCTTTCTCAAAGGAAAAGGCGCGTTATGAAAATGCTACGTTTGTACTTTTAATGTAACATTAAATTAAATATGCAGTTTAATAAGGTATTTTTACCTGAAGTGGTTCTGCTCATCTGCCTTAGATGCTCTTGCCCCATCCGTCGAAATGTTCGAGATCAGGCTGGATAGGGCTTTGAGCAACCTGGTCTGGTGGGAGGTGTCCCTGCCCATGGCAGGGGGGTTGGAACTTGATGACCTTTAAGGTCCCTTCCAACTCTAACCATTCGATGATTCTCTTCTGCACTAGTACCTGGTATTGAGGCATTCATTTTCTGCTGCTCACTGACTGCCCAGTTCTTTTCTTTACTCTTGGTCCCTGACTCTTTGCTATATTATACAGTATAGAAGTGTTTTCTATGCCTTGATGAGCACAACTTTTTAACTTTGAAAAGAAATTCTGTTATCTGCTACAAAATAAAAGCTTCCTCCCAGTAGTGTTCATTGTAACACAAGCTGTCGAAGTTTCCTATTCCATAACACATCTGACTTCCAGGTATTATTACATAAAATTGCTGACTTTGCAGTAATGCTAATATCACCATACCTAGAATTTGAGGCATGCAGCCACAGTAAAAGAGGTCATATGGAAGGAGGAGAAGTAAACCCTGGCTTTCTTGTCTCCTCCCATCAACTAGGTGCCCTCACGAGCGATGCTGCAATAGTATTCCCTGCTTTGGCAGGTCCTCAGGCTGCACTCACAGTGTGATGCCTTTTGTGTATCTTCCCTGGTCCTGGGGTAGGAAGGAGGACCATGTTTTCAACAAGCAGCTGCCCATATATATGCTATGTATATGCAATTTATGATAGGGCTTATTAGTAAACCTATTTGCACACAAAATAGTTAAAAGGGACTCCTGCTGACAGTGGAGCTGAAGTGAAATGGCTGAGCTATGTGTATCTCCTTGCCAGAAGACAACTGGGGAGATGAAACTGGATTGTCAGAAAAACATCCAAGTCTCTGTATTCAAGGTACTTCCAAGACAACATCCGTGACCTATCTTTCTGGGTGTTAGCGTGAGTACCTGAGGCGAGATTCGTTCAGCCTTGGAGGTTCCGAGGAACCTGCCGATGATTTCTTTGCAAGTTGCCCTGGTCACAGGTTCAGAAGGCAAGTGCAAAGATACTTCTCTAAGACTAACACATCAAAAATGCGTTTATTAGATTTGGTATTGTCTATAAGACAATGCTCTGACAATGATTTTTTAACAACATCCTAATTAGCAGCAAAGTTTGTGCACTAGTGAGACAAAGGAAGTCTAACATCTTGCAGGCTTATTAAAAACCACCAAATAGGTAAATTTAATTTATATGGACCAATACAGAAACACTCCAAAACCTGCTTCTTAAATGGATTTCTGTGCCATGTGAATGCACAACGTGATGCAATGACTTGTATTTCAGTGATAGAGCTATATAAATACTTGAGCTATCTTATTACTAAACCCAGCATTTTTTTCATAAATCTGTCAGGTCTTTCAGCGGAGGAAAAGAGAATACAAAGTGGTATGGACATAAAAGATAGCTGTGCCTTTTCTGCAAAATTTTGTGAACGTGTTTCTTAATCTGAAAGTCTCGTTTATTAGTGTAATCTTCTAGGAAAAAGCACTGAACTAAATATCTAGAGAAAGTAAAAAGCAGTGCTCCTCTTTGTGGTATTTAATGTGGTCCATCATAAGAGCAATGATAACATAATTATGCAATTATTGGTATATTTTTCCCTCTGGAGGCCTTATGTAGATGATTACCAGTGCACCTTTTAATGAAATTGCTACTATTTGATAAAATTGCTGCCAAGACTTGAAATAATTAGAATTCGCATTGCCAAAAGTCTTGCATCTCCTTCCTCAGTTGAGCCTTTTCCAAATAGGCATTAATTCAGATTGCAAAACGATTCACTTTGCTCCAGTTTTCTCATTTCTCTTCATTAAAACTACCTTTTCACTGCATTTCAGAAAACAGGCTTTCAAGCCCATGTTGCTCATTGCAAGGAACATTCGTTCAAAATGGAAGTTGAAAGATACTGCACCTTTTAATGTAAATGTCAGCAAAGAGAAGTGAGAAGAAAAAGCCATTAAAGGAATAGGCTGGGATGAATGACAGCTGAATTTGAATACAGTATGCATAAGTGTGTCTTTTCATTCCTTTTAATAGTTCTCCATACTTGCTTTATAATTTGTTTATTTATACGTCTAACAGCTGATAAAACTAACGGCTGGTTAATAAGTAATTTTGGAAATTAGAGGGGAGAAGGCAATAATTCGGTGGGAGTAAGGATCAGTCTAAATATTGTATAAACCTCAACACTGACAAGTGTTATGGCAAACAGTTGCTCTTTTTTATTTGCAATTCCTACTTGCATGTGTACATACATGTATATTTATCTGTTGTCTGAAGTTTTCTTTGAATAAGAATTAGCAGGTAGCTGTTTTAAGCTTAGACCATACCAGCTTAAAAAAACCAACCTGACAGGTCAGTCATGCTTTGGGTTTGGTTTTATTCATTAGCCTATTGCCTGTAGAATTCCTTCTGTGGTGGGAAGTTTAGGTGACTGTAGTTTAAGAAGTTTAAGAGACTGTAGTGTGCAACCTGCTGTAATAAAATGAATGAATCACCTAGGCTAGGTTGTTTCTCCTGGCACTTCAAGACGAGTGACTGGACTGCTGTCATGCCTATGGTGCTCCTTCAAAAAACAGCCCCTCCCAAAAAAAACCCAGAAAAAGCCTCAAAGCTATGACTTCCCAGCAAAAGAGGACTGGGGAAGGTTTGATACCCAGCCATGGAGAGAAGCCTGGCGTTTGACCCTGCTGGGGTTGGTCAGTACGTGTGCTAAACTGGAATTATTCAGCCGTATGCCTGCCTCTGTTAGCTGCATTAGTAGAGTCAGAATGGGCAAGCTGCTCGGTAGGTAGGACAAGAGGCCGGTTTGTGTGGCTCAGAGTTTCCTTAAATGAAAACACCGTGGCAGAGGAGCCAAGGAAGGTAGGTCTCTGTCTCTGGAAGGTAGGGTTCCTTCCCTGGGCCCCCTGCCTTGAGGGAGTGTGGCACTTGTATGTATATGGCAGCTCACTCACCTTGGTTCAGAGGTTGTGCAGAATCTTCTCTGCTAAGCCTGCTTCTGAAAGAAGGGAGCAAAGTACAATTAACTGCATTGCTAATTGCTGAGGTGAGACCCTCTGCAGGAGGAGCTGCTGGCTTCCACCCACAAGCAGAGGATCAGCTCGGGTCTTAACACTTGTCCTGCCTGAAGATCCTGTGAATGTCTTGGACAGTGGGATGTGCCGGGGCTAGAGAGCTGGCTGGATTTGTCTTTCTGCCAGCTGCTTCTCATTAACCACAGCCCCTTTTTGGGTGTAGCTGGGTGTCTCCTCAGTCACCTGAGATGTTTTCTTTGCTAGGGGTAAGCACCGAATGCCTTTTACTTGTCCTGTGGAGTGCCCCCCCTCCAGAACCTGAGGGCTTTAATGAGGCAGGTCTATGTAGGACCAACTCCAGATTGTGGAGTTGAAAGCTTCCCCTGGGGCATCACTGAAAAGGAGGGTGTCTCAGAGCTGCAGTCAAAGTCCAGCTGTCTCTGTGCTTCGCCACACTCATGCCTCTCCGAATGATAAAGGCAACCTTTGTTCCAGCCTCCTTCCACTTCCTCCCTTGGCTTTGCCATGGGTGGGCACGGGCTGGCTGGCTCCACACTCGCTCTTTGTGTTGGGGGATACCCATTTTTCTTTTCTGCTGCCTGCAAATGGAGTTGGTTTGGCTGCTCCTTTGAGTGCTGGGCTGGTGAGCTCCTGCCTTCTGCTCTCCACAGTGCCCTTCCTCTGCCCTCTTCCTATTCAGGGTGAAGGGTCTACAGGGGGGTGGGAGAAGACAGCAGTTGCCATCCTGCAGCTGGGAAAATGTCACACATACCCCCCACCCCCCTCCAATCCTCTCCCCTGGTTTTCTGCTTAGTAACATCCAGCCTGTGAGGATCCAAAACTTCAGAGCAAGCGCAGGAGCTCTGCATTTCTGTGCAGGAAACACAGGGTGTTGAAAAGTCTGTTGGTCAGCAGATGACACTGCCTCTGTTAGATGAGTTAGAAACAAGCCACTTGGTTCTGTGGGGGAGCCTAATCAGTCTAGACCCTATAATACATGCCTGGTGACAGTTAGGTGATTTTTCAGTCTCCAAGATGAAGCTAAGGGCAGAGGAGCCAGTCAGCATTTCTGTCAGCGAGGATTTGTAATGTTCATGTATGTGGAGAGTCCATGATGCTTGCAGGGGACAATCACGTCTTTGCTCTTCTTTGGTCTATGTCTTTGCGGAAGACACTAGCATGGATGTTGGCATGGATGGTTTCTATTGTGAAGTAAGAGGCTACGTTGCTAGCCTTCTTTTCCCCCGCAGCCTAGCTGAAACGGGATCTGATGTAGCTTTCAGATCAAATAATTTAAAATTGACATTTGCCATTGCTAAACTTTTCAGCTAGCATAAGGGAGAGTGTCTGTTTAGTGAAGTGGAACAAAGCAAGTAAGCATATGATAGCACCCCTCCTTTGAAAAATCTGGGAGATTTCATACATCAGAGTAAACTAAAGTTGTTTCAGTGTGATTAACATGCGAGCTTGAC
This sequence comes from Jacana jacana, assembly GCA_013400555.1. Taxonomy (NCBI): domain Eukaryota; kingdom Metazoa; phylum Chordata; class Aves; order Charadriiformes; family Jacanidae; genus Jacana; species Jacana jacana. The sequence goes on from VZTM01018592.1 coordinate 489,389, forward strand.
ACTTTGTTTCCTCAGGGCATGAAAATGTTCCTCGGGACAAAGAAAATACAATTATAAAGAGTATTCATCTCCATCATAGAGTATGTCAAGTGTCATAGTGGCTTTAACAAATGAGAGACAGAGTGGGAAAGGTGATACTCTTCAATTAGACCGACTAATTGGTAAAGGCGGCCATGCAGGCTTCTGGCTAGGTCTTCTGCGCTTGTGAAAAAGAGGTATTTTTGCTTCTGCTTTTCTTTCAGACCTGCAGGAGTCTTGTGTGTCTCAAAACGTGTTCATTTTTCCAGCAGTGCTGGGTATGCTGCAAGAGGATATTACCTCCCTGCAAGCCACGTCTTGCTGATATCCCCAGACCACGGCATCTACAGCAGTGCCATTCCTTTAACTGATAAAGCATATCTCTTCGTTTTGCTCTCTTGTGTTGCTGTAGATGAGAAACTGAAAAATGCGGTGTGATAGCCCTTGAAATGAGGCCAGTGCCCAGAATCAATAGGCACTGAGGAGAAAGTAGTATCCAATCACCACCATCTTACACCAGAGTCATGGATGTTTTGCCCCTTGAAGTTTAGATTGCTTGATGCATTTGTCATAGGAGAACGTTAACTGGTTTAGAAATCATGGTCAGGATCAGGTCATGGTCAGGTCATTGTTTTCGTTGTGCAGTGTTTGTACATGGGGACTGCTGATGACTGTGAATGTTACAGACAACCACAAGGGGAAGAGGCAGAAGCTCAGAAGAGCCTGCTGTGCCCTTGCAGTGTGTCCCAGCCCTGGAAGAGGGATTTGCTCTTGCTGGGTAGCAATGAACCTGCTGGCAGGTCCCTTGGGCTGGGTTCAGAAAGGCTGGTACTGGATCCAAGCAGGTTGTTCTGTGCCCCTGTCTTGGCAGATTGTTGAGATAAATTTAATGTGGAAGGCAGTGGGATAAGGCACAGGGGTTTGTTTTGTTTTATTTTTTAGTCTGAAGGCAATCTGTTGTGCTATAGAGCTGCCACAAACTTCTTGTTCCTCTTAATGTTTAGATAAGAGATGAAAGAGGAAACAGCCACAGAGGGACTAACCTGTTGGCCTGAGGCTGTGCAGGAAATCTGTGGTAGAGCTGGGAATAAAGTCCACACTTCTTGACTCTTCATCTTATTCCATGGCAGCCCCACGTCCTTTGTTTGCTTGGCAGCTGGAGATGGTCTCCAGTTCCTTGCGAGCATGATGTGGACTTGCACCTGACATGCTTTTCAGTGTTGTGGCTGGGGCTGAAAAGCTCCCACATAAAACATCCTTTTTTTTTTCCAGGATAGTGCAGACCTTAGCCAAAGCTTTTTTTTTTGTTTGTTTGCACATCCCTTAATTGTTACAGGAACATTCTGCTGTCCTTAATCATATCCCTGCGATTTGACCTGCATTTCCTATTGGTATTATCTAGAGCTGTTTCGTTTTCTAATTCCTCCAGCCTGGTTTTCCAGATGTTCCTACAGCATGCAGGAGTCACAACTGCTGTACTCCCCCTCTTTCTTTCATTTCCCTTCCATTTCTAGGGCTTAGGAAGCTGCTTGTAATATATTCATATATTCAGCTTCTTTTTTCAATTACACAGCCTTCTTCACAACTGATCCCAGCATTGTAGTTTTTAACTTAAATGTGTTATATGACAAGGAGAAGCTAGGATAGTGGAAGTGTGTCTTTTCAGCTGTGGGACACAAATTTAGAACATTTAGAATGGGTTCTGGGCTGTCCAACTCTGAGATTTGCAATTGATTTTACATACTTTTGAATTTTTTACAATGTATTGCTAATTATTGAACATTAACATAGGAGGTTCCACTTAAATATGAGAAAAAACTTTACGGTGAGGGTGATGGAAGACTGAAAGGGGCTGCCCAGGGAGGTTGTGGAGTCTCCTTCTCTGGAGACATTCAAAACCCAACTGGACGCGTTCCTGTGTGACCTGATCTAGGTGTTCCCGCTCCAGCAGGGGGATTGGACTAGATGATCTTACAAGGTCCCTTCCAATCCCTGATATTCTGTGATTCTGTGATTAGGAATAAGTTCTTTACTTATTGCACAGTCTCAGGTTGCCCAGAGAAGTTGTGGGTGCCCCATCCCTGAAGGTGTTCAAGGCCAGGCTGGATGGGGCTTTGAGCAACCTGCTCTAGTGGAAGGTGTCCCTGCTGAGGGCAGGGGGGTTGGAACTTGATGATCTTTAAGGTCCCTTCCAACCCAAACGATTCTATGATTCTATATCCCTTGAGGTTCGGCACTTAGATCTCCTGCCATGCCTGGAGTACATCCCGCCAACACAACTGTTTTCCAAATTATTAGTGTTGCTGTCACAGTTGACGCTTATGATTTGTGTCACTGGAGTGGGCAAGATAGGAGTGCAAGATGTACCAAACCTCAGGTATGGTACAAATGGAGCCACCTCAGATGTGTGGTGTTAGCAGTCTGAGAAAAGAGAAAGATGGACACATGATGTGGGGATTAGTACAGTGGATCACAATTTTTGGGTCAAATTCCCAGATTATTTCCTTATTCCTCCAAAAAGGAGGTACAAAGTCATTACCATCTTACTAAGCACCATTTTAATTCTTATCTTTTAAAGACAGGTGATTTTTAGGTGCTTTAATTGTAAGCACATTTGATAGTTCTTGAGTTTACAACCTGTTCTTACTCTGCCATACTTTTCTTGCAGACATACTGCTGTTTTTAGAAGGCAACAGAAATAAAAAACCCTGTAGATTGTGGGAATCCTTTGCACAAGGCATTAACTCAATTCATAAAGTGCTTTGCTGAGAATTTCTGGGCTGTGTAAAGTAACCATAACAAGATTGTCTTGAAATATGAGTGATGGTTTCAACTGGAATATTGTGGCTTTTGTTGTGGAGTGCCACAGTGGGCAGTGGGCACCCTTCTTTCCCCAGCTCCGGTAAGGAATGTATTTCTTGTGCTCCTGGATGGCATCATGCTCTGCTCTGGTGTTTACCACCTTGAAAAACTTTCCACCACCTTGCTAGATAGCCCTGAAAATAAGTTCAGATAAAAATCTGAACTCCTAACCTGAATGGGTATGGTGAGTGCTAGGGGAAAGAGCAGGTAAAAGTCACAAGATTTGCATAAAAATTTTAAATTATGATTTCTGTAATCCTTCTGGCAATTATTGCTTCTACGATGCTTGTTTGTGCGATCAGTCATGTGAGTTTGCATAGAGGATTAGTGGACCTCATGTGGAAAATTTGTGGTGGTGCTGATGGACTGCCTGTTGGGTTTAGCATTGATAAATAAATCTTCATCTGAGGATGATGGGGAGAGAACAAGGGCTGTCTCCAAAAGCCGGGTCACAAACAACGTAATCAGACTCTGCAGGTGCTTTAGCCCTCCTTCGCTTCCTACTCTGTGGTGGACTTAGTCAGGAAGAGGAGCAGTTACCTGACCTGCTCTTAATCCTGTGTATGCCCGAAGAGCAACTAAAGCTGTGAGATGAGTGAATTAAGTCTGGAGCGTATAACCTCATCCCAACTAATTATCTGATTGTTTTGCTTGAGCGTCTGGTGTTATCTGTGTGGGCAGGGGAATTCAGCCTCTTAAAGGTGCTGCAGAGCGTGCTTTTGCATGCAGGTGGTGTTTGTTTTTTGAGAAATGTCCCCCCAGACTCAGGCATGGCTATTACACGTCCCATCCAACTGTGCCATGCTGTGCCATGGGGCAATGGTTATTTATAGGACTGAAGAGCTGTTCTCCAGAAGGGGAAGGGTTTGTTGCTGCAGCACCCGTCAGCCATGCACATGGTTTGACAGATCCACATGCATTTACTGGGTCACTTGTGACATTAATCTATGCCCCACTACCTCTGATCTGTCCCTTTGCTCTGCAAACCTGTTGGTGATGCCCTGCCTTTGACCTTCACGTGTCCTTGTGCCCTAGGGTTGGGTGGTTAAATGGGTTTAGGAAGGAGGAGAAGCCCCGCCGCCTGGCTGTGCAGTTCACTTCAGGCTGGGTATCTTGGAGCCTGTGGTTACCCTGTGTGTTGTTAATCCGCTTTATAAATACCCAGGGGAGAAGTTCAGCAAAGCCAGGCTGGCTCGGCATTTCCTCAGGGGCAAACAAATGAGTTTACTCTTGACTCTTAACTCCCTGGGATGTTCTGAATGAAGTGACCCCTCACTGCAGCTGAGAAGGTGTCTCTGCCATGGCTTGTGTGCCATGCAGAGACTGCAGCACGGTCTGGGGCTGGAGGGAACATCTGCCATCCCCACACACGCCCAGGTTGTCACCATCAGTCTCTGTTGTGTGACCTGCCCCGTGCCTGCTTCTCAGTGTTGGAGCAAGGGGTGGGCATCAGGGGATGTCCCATCAGGGGATGTCCCAGCTAGGGCACTCATGGATTTTCACTGGTAGAGCCCAGGCTGAGACAGTGCTGGCTGCAGGCAGGGAGTGATGCCAGGAAAGGATGTCCCAATATTCTCCCTTCCTAGCCTTCCATGACTCATCTCAGGACCATAGGAGGCTATACAGCATGGCATGTCTGCTGTTTTGGGCAGCTTGTGCCATTTGTCACTTGCAGCATCTCATGACCTGTAGGAAGCAGCAGAGAATTCTTCCAAAGACATCCCTGTGAAGGGCCTGTATGGTCTTTCCTGAGACCACCTGAGAGGTTTTTGCCCTCTGCCTTCTCAGGTGCTGAAATTTGCTTGCCGTGATCTGAGGGTGTTGCAAATGAGGTCTCCTTGCCTCTCCTTACCCTGCTGTCAGGCACCCTACATCCTGGGCAAAGAGCCACTGCTGGCTGGGACCTGTGCTCCTGAGACCTTTTGCTCTCCTCAGTCGAGCTGCTGTGTCACGGCTCAGGCTCACACCTGCACTTTGAGGTAGCAGATTTGAAATTTAAAGTGGTGGTGGAGGTTCTGCCTTTTCCTGGCAGTAATTATTTCTAGGATGGTTGTTTATGTGTTCAGTCACAGAAGCGTATAGGCAGGGTTAGTGGACCTCATGTGGAAAATTTGTGGTGGCGCTGGAAAAATGACTGCCTGTTGGGCTTAGCGCTGATAAATACATTTGAATCCCAGGGAGATAGGGGGAGAAGGAGGGCTGTCTCCAACAAACAAAGTAATCAGACTCTGCAGGTGGTCTGACCCTCCTGTGCTTCCTGCTCTGGGATGGATTTGTCAGGAAGAGGAGCAGTTACCTGACCTCTAAATCCAGTACATACCTTAAGAGCTACTAGAGCTGTGAGATGAGTGAATTAAGTCTGGAGTGTATAATCTCATCCCAGCCAATTATCCGATTGTTTTGCTCAAGCGTCTGTTGTTATCTGCGTGGGCAGGGAAGCTCAGCCTCTGAAAGGCGCCGCAGAGCGTGTTTTTGAATGCAAGGAGTATTTTCAGTGGCACGGCTCTGTTGCTACATATGGATGTTGTACAATCCCATCCAGCTATACCTTGCATGAGAGGGACATCAGCTAACAGCGGGGTTATTGTCAGCTAAGGATTATTTGTAGGACTAAAGAGCTACTCTGAAAGGGGAAGGGTTAGTACCTGCAAGACCACCTCAAAATTTGCTTGTATTCTTTTATTGTTTGAGGAGGTCCGTAGCAGTAAGAATTTATCTATGGTTTTGGCTATTTTGTACATTCACTAAGACTTTCACACCAGGGGGTTGCTAACTTTGTGACCAGCAGAAGTAGGGAGGTGATTGTCCCCCTGTGCTCAGCACTGGTGAAGCCGCACCTTGAGTCTTGTGTCCAGTTCTGGGCATCTCAACACAAGAGAGAGATGGAGGTGCTGGAGCGAGTGCAACGAAACTGGTGAAGGGCCTGGGGTGTAAATCATATGAGGAGCAATTGAGGGAGCTGGGACTGTTTAGTTTGAGGAAGAGGAGGCTGAGGGGAGACCTCATCGTTCTCGAAGACTACTTGAAAGAGCATTGTAGAGAGGTTGGTGCTGGTCCCTTCTCAGGGGCAATTAGCAGTAGAACAAGAGGGAATGGCTGCAAGCTGCAGCAGGGTAGGGTTAGGTTTGACATTAGGAAAAAATTTTTCACAGAAGGAGTGGTCAGTCACTGGAGTGGGCTGCCCAGGAAGGTGGTAGAGTCACCATCCCTGACTGTGTTTAAGAGTAGATTAGATGTGGTGTTGAGGGATCTGGTGTAGGGGAGAACTTGTAGAGTAGGGCTGATGGTTGGACTCAATGATCCCAAGGGTCTTCTCCAACCTGGATGATTCTATGATTCTAACTCAGCAACCCCCTGCAGGACGCCTTAGTGGAGCCAGAGAAGCCTGAATGTACTCCATTCTCCCAAGTATGCAGTGTAAATTGGGGGATAGATGGGAATTATGAATTGAGGTTGCTAATTATAGACACTTCTATTTTCTGACAACGTTTTAAAAGTTGTGCTAGGGCACGTTCAGTGAAAGGGACTCTAAGCAGTTATTTAGAGCAGCTTTGGAGACTAGGAGGTTGGTACCTCAGTGAAAATAATTTGGTAGTGTTGGGCTGGAAGCTGGCAGAACATTTTGCATGAAAATTTTTGGGAAGTAAGAAGTGATGAATTTATTCTTCAACTAAAGAAATAAGCAAGTTTAGAAAGCACGTTCTGATGCCTTCATTAAACTGGACACTTCTAATCTAAGAGTGTGAGTGGAGCTTCTGAATACATGAGGGAGCAGTTAAAAAAAGATAACTGTTGAGCAAGGAAACTTTAGTTCTTGGCAACATATTGAGTAAATGACAAAGAATGATTAAAAGTGCTGCCATGTAGAATCAGGCTCATATGTTCTTGAATTTAATTTTTAAATAGCTTGGGTCTGTTCCCATTCAAAAGCCAAACCATTGCAGAAACTGGTGCATCTGAAACTAGTTTCAAATGGTTTTTTAAAGGCCAGTTTCCATCTGCAGTGGTTATTTACGCTGTGCACTGAAGGTCTTACAAGCCAAAAGGTGTCTGTAGCAGTGCACAGTGCCATTGCAGCTTAGTATTTTTAAGAGTAAGCTTATTAACTGCACATATACGACTATAAATAACAAATTTGCTGCAGAAAAAAAAAAAAAGTGTTCTATTGACAGGCATTGTATTTTGTGCTCTTTTGTTTTTTTTTCCCAGGTGGTTCACTGTCCCATGAAGAATCTTCGCTGGTTGTGAATAAAGGGGAGGAATTAAGGCTGAAGTGCAACAAGGATGGACCCGTGACTTGGAATTTCCAGAACTCAGACCCATCGGCAAAAGAAAGGACTTCCAGTGAGAAAGAGTGGTACACCAAAAATGCAACAGTCAGAGACATAGGCAGATACATATGCAAAAGCAAAGGGAGTGTGGTCAACTCTTTTTATGTTTTTGTAAAAGGTAAATATCACTGAAGGCATTATTTTTGCTTTCCCCTCCCCTTTCCACTCCCAACGTAATAGGGCTGTCAATGCTGGAGGAGGGAATGGATTTGACTTACTGGGGGAGAGCACAGTCTGATGGAAGAAGTCTTCTTCCCTGCACAGTAGAAAGAAAACTCTCTGCCAGCTTTGCTTTCAATGGCCTTTGTCACCAGAGCATAGCTCTGGATAAGTTTGTCTTAACATCTATGTTGTTCTGTGGTGAAACGTACCTCAGCTCTCCTTCTAGAAGTGAGCCAAGTGACCTGAATTGGTTGCATGAGTCAGTTGTACTGTGAGGAAGCAAGCAGTATGTAGAAATGTCTTTTTAATTCCGTGCTATCTATCAGTGTGGAGTCATGTAAGGTTTGGCCCCAAGCTTTCAATTTATCGAGGCGGTTAGCTAAAGGATTTGGCTTTTCAAGGCTGCCTTCTCAGGCTGAAGCCAGCAGGCAGCAATGTTTCCTCTGCCCCAGGCTCCTGATCTACCTTATGACTGATCAGAAATGTCTTAGATGGGAAAGAAATGCCTCTGCTCTGACACATTTTCCCAATCCTTTATTACCCTTCTTCGTCCTGCGGTTTCTTCAGATTTCTCCTCTTCTTTGGTTGGCTCCTGATCTGTGGCTTCATCAGCAGCCCTCAAGCTGACAGTTTATCATGCCTGACATTCCCTTTTCCTTTCCATGGAAGACAGGTATTTTGCTTCTCCTTCACATAGCTCTGGTGGTCTTTTTTCCCTGTTGATGGCAAAAAGTCCTGCATCATCCACTTTCTTGGAAATAGCATTTCTTGTCAAGCAGGGGTGGCCTCAAAGAGCCTCCTCTGAGCCCTGTCAGCCCTTTGAGAAGTACTGCAAGGTTGTTTTCCAAGACGGGGAGGTACCAGCACAGCACAGCAAAGAGTGTTTTCCAAAGGGAAAGTATCTGACATAGTGGCCACTCAATTTAAAGAATGCTTCTTAGCCGCTCCTGAGTTGTCTAAATAGCCATGCAGCTAGCATGGGTGAGCTTTCTTCACCTTCTGTGTCTCTCCAAGACTATGACTAGAAGAAATACGTCATGTATTTTACCTATGTGTGAAAAATATTGTTGACTTTACCTACCATGACTGTTTTCCGGAAGGTCATGGTAATTATCCCAGGCATCTGTGATCACAGAAATGTTTGTGTCTTCCAGTGAGTGAGTCCTTCACCTGAGAAAAGCAGACAAACTTCCCATTAAACATGATTAGCAAAGTGTTGGAGAAGTTGTGTGGCCCTCCTGCAACATGTTGTTAATTTCTTTATATTAATTGTGTGAAAAAAAAAGGTGCAAGCTTTACTTTGAAAAGTTCTTGGCAGTAAAATAAGCATGCTTGTGAGATTGGCCATCATTTTGCAATAGGGTAACCTCTATAGCTGTAGCTCAATGACATCTTACAACATCTTGAAGATGCTACCATGAGCTTGTGGGGTCGCCACAAGCACACTGTAAGCACCGTGTATGCCTTCTGCTTGTATATCTGGGAATGAAGAGAAAACAGGACCAAGAGTAAATCACTGGAAGGAGAAACGTGATCCTGTGCAGTTCCACGTGGCACATGAAATAGTGGCAGCTGTTTATCTCTTACATCCATCTAGATCTGCTAACAATGATTTTTTGATGCTTCTGTGACCAAGGATGACAAAAGTCTTTACAGACTGTAGGCACTTAGCTCTTTCACCTTTCTGCCTTGGCAGAAAGCACCTATGTTTTGTCTGTAGAAGCCATTTGTGTCCCTATACAAGTTGAGTGAAGATCAAGCTAGTTCAGATACCTACATAAGAGAGAAAAGTCTCTTGATTGTGATCTCAGGTTTTTGCAGACACAAGCCATGAGAAGCACTACCACATCTTGTATTGGAAACCTGAGGTATGCCCAGAAAACAAGTGTTACATGAATTGTACCTGGGTTGGAAAGCCATGAAGGGAAGAACATGATGGTTTTTGTGCCTGGATTCCCTAAGGCAAATCCTTTCATGTCTTCTCTCCATGTCTCCCTTCCAGAGGGGAAAAAATGGGAAAATGGGAAGGGAAGCAGCTTAGCTACTCTGCTTACCCCAGCAAGGTCTTCCTTGCAGTTTCAGCAGTTGGTGAAACAGATCTTTGTTCTTTAATTCTACTTTCAAAAGTGTCCTTCTTCTTTTTTTTCTTTTCTTCTTTTTCCTGGGGACCCATTATTTCTGTATAGTGAAGATATCTTGGCTCTGTCCATAAAAATGTGCTGAGTACTGTACATCACACTTTGGTTCCTTTCAGATGTGCTTTACTTTTTCATTTCTTAGTAGTCTCCATCCTCTAGTTGTAGAATGATGCTTCAAACCTTGGGCAGAAGTATCAAGGGAAGATAAAGCTACACCCTCACTCTCAGCTGAAAACCAGCCAGTAACTTCTCCGATCAGTGTTGAGCAACCTTCAACTTAACATTTCCTAATTGCTTAGGTAAATGACCCATGCTTCAATTTCAGCCTGGTACTTCTGGTCTTAAACCAAATTTGCCCATCGTCTTAACCCAATTCTCTCAGTCTTCCTTGTTAAGTCATGGTTTGTTGATCTCTAATCTTTCAAGTTGTACGGAGACAGTTTGCCAAAAAAAAAAGAAAACTTTTCCCTCTGTTTCTACGTTTCTAACTCAAGATACTCTTTAGGGAGGGCAGATGAGAACTGAAATATGGTTTTACAGAGTTTGTCACCACACCATCCTTTATTTTCAGGTTAGCTATTGATGATGAGGTTCTTAGTGTTCAAAGGTCATGGGCTTGGTTGTAAAAATGTTTAAAGCACTGTATGTTTGTGTGCTGTGGTTGGCCGAGATGAAATGCTTTAGAAAAGTTACCTTGTGAAAAATTACATGACAAGTTTTCAATCAGATATGGTTTGTATGCCCATTTTTTCTCTAGAGAGGCTAAAAATAACCCCTGCTTTCAGGGAGGGAGAGAGAGAGAGAAGTTGTTTGGTGCTTCCTCTGGTAGCAATGTGTGTTCATTTAGATTATGTATTTTACAGAAGTGAAAACCGTAATTTAGGTGCTTTTCAACTTCCATTTGCTCATAAATTTCTTCAAAATCCTCCTGTGGGCATGAAACCTTACAGCCCTGCCACGAGCTAAAAGCAAATTACTTTTAATGGTCTGTGAAAATCTGTTTACTGTTGTTGGGGGTGGAGGGTTGAGGTTTTGGAGCTAAACAAGGCAAAAAGAAATATCTCCATCTCCAAATAAAAAAGCAGTAAGATTATATTTAGTACACATGATTCTTTAGTGTGTCTAGTATTGAATGCTACTGCACACCTCCTGTTGTGCTGCCCTTCTCAGACAAAGTTTAATATCTCTTGGTAAACATGGATTGGGTAATAACTCGGGTTTTACTGGCTGAATATAAAACTTTCTTTGATGTAAGTGCACAGTTGCAGAATTAAGGTCATCAGAAGTTCCCTGTGCAATGTCAGCTCCTCAGACAAGTCTTTGCGTTTCTTCACAGATCCCAACGTGCTCTTCCTTGTTGATTCTCTGATCTACGGAAAAGAAGACAGTGACATCCTGCTAGTGTGCCCGCTAACAGATCCAGATGTTTCAAATTTCACACTGAGAAAATGCGACGGCAAACCCCTCCCCAAAAACATGACCTTCATTCCCAATCCCCAGAAAGGCATTATTATAAAGAATGTGCAGAGGTCGTTTAAGGGCTGCTACCAGTGCTTGGCCAAGCACAACGGAGTTGAGAAAATATCGGAGCACATTTTCCTGAACGTGAGGCCAGGTAACACAGGTTTTTCACCTTCTTATAGAGCACCTGATTTTTCCCCTTTACCTACCAGAAACTGATGGGAAGTCCTATAAATCCTCAGCTTGTGTCCTGACATTGGCATGGGAATGCTGGAGATGGTGGTCTCCTCTGGAGGCTTTTGGAGTCTACTCCCAGTCAAAGCCAGATGTGCTTGCATACCAGGGGATTGTTCTGTGGCACCAGTGACTGCTGCAGGTGATCCGGAAGAAGGTGGTAGGCTTGGAAAACTTGTTCTGGGCAAGCTGTTTGGGGGCAGAAGTTGATCTTGTGACATTTGGAGTATGGCTGTGCTGAGCAGGTTTGGTCATGATTACTTTTATTTTCAGTTTCTGGTGATTCCCAGGTGGGTTTTTTTTTACCATTTTAACAAAAAATCTAAGTTGTGCAGTTAAACTTTGTGGACAAACCAGTGCCCTGAGGTTTGGAGAGGTTTGTACAGGCAAACTGGGGATTTGTGTGCCTGACTCACCTGTCTGTTGCCCACAAGTGACAATAGGAGGAACTGATTGATGGCACTGAAGAAGAGGGATTTGGTGCTTGGGACAGCAAAGGGCCCTTGTTTGTCTCCATTTCCATGAGTGAGGATGGTCACAACAGCAACCAGGTCCCCAGATCATAATGAGGAGTGCAATGTGGCTGAGCTGCCAGATGCATCACTTAGTTCTGCAAAACAGTTGATGATACCCTACCTTTGACCTTCACATGCCCTTGTGCCCTGGGGTTGGGTGGTTAAATGGGTTTGGGAAGGAGGAGAAGCCCTGATGCCTGGCTGCACAGCATTACAGGCTGGTTTTATTTTGGCATTTTGGAGCCTGTGGTTACCCTGTGTGTTGTTAATCCGCTGTATAAATACCCAGGGGAGAAGTTCAGCAAAGCCAGGCTGGCTCGGCATTTCCTCAGGGGCAAACAAATGAGTTTACTCTTCGTATAGCCCTGGGATGTTTTGAATGAAGTGACTCCTCACTGCAGCTGAGAAGGTGTCTCTGCCATGGCTTGTGTGCCATGCAGAGACTGCAGCACGGTCTGGGGCTGGAGGGAACATCTGCCATCCCCACACACGCCCAGGTTGTCACCATCAGTCTCTGTTGTGTGACCTGCCCGGTGGTGAGGCAGGGGATGGGCAGTGGAGACCATCTTAAGTCAGCAGTTTGCTATTGCAAATTGAACAAGTCTTTTTTCCTGGTCGTTTGGAAACTCTGTAACACTCCGGTATAGTCCATTTTAATGAATAATAAATTTCAATTAATGAGTAGAGAACAAAAGTTTTATCAGTGTAGGCATCTCTGGCATTCTTCTATGATGACAAAAATCAAGCCCATTCTTGCTCTCTCTGGTGTTTGTTCTGTAAAAAGGATGTTTTTTTCAACTGTTTTTTCATTGGTGGCCAAAGAAAACAAGCAGTTGATTGCCATAACTGTCGTATCTCTGACACAGGAGAATGCAAGTTGTAGTACTGGACTGTTTTATTTAGTTACGGGATAAAAGTCTGTACTTGCTCAATAGAGCAGTGACTTCAGATGGGACAGTGCTGACCTGGCATCCATCGCCAGTGCCCCACTGATGTAGGTCCAGTGGGACCTGGGCACTCTGCTCCTGTCTCCATCTGGAGGGAAGCATGCAGTTAGTGGAAGCATCTGCTGGAGGTTATCAGCAGCAAAGCAGCATTGGCATCCTCAGTGTTGTAATTAGTGTTTAGTCCTTGTCACGTTCACCAGGTGAAATTCTGCTTTTATGTTTGGCTGAAGACTTAAGTATGTTGCAGGCACACTTTGGTGGGCATTGGTGGCCCTCAGACCATCAGTTTTGAGCTTCAGGTTGCGGACAGACAGAAGAACCATCCATGCCTTCCACTATCTGATGGGGCTACAGAAGAGCTGGAGAGAGACTCTTGATGAGGAAGTGTAGTGTAGAATGAGAAAGAATGGTTTTAAATTGAAAGTGGGAAGATTTAGATTAGATACTAGAAAGAAATTCTTTCCTATGAGGGTGGTGAGACACTGGAACAGGTTGCCCAGAGAAGTTGTGGAAGCCCCGTTCCTGGAAGTGTTAAACAGGCCAAGCTGGATGGGGCTTTGAGCAACCTGGTCTGGTGGGAAGTGTCCCTGCCCAGGGCAAGGTTGGGAACTGAATGATCTTTAAGATCCCTTCCAACTCTAACTGGTCTATGATTCTATGATTTGGTGATTCTATGAAAGAGGGAGCTGTGCAGGCGCACTCAGACATATGACAGCTCTGCTACGATAGCACTGGGAGTGCTTATGTCCAGCCCATTTCCAAACAATGAGGGGCTTTATGGACTTGACAGCTTTTTTTTGGTTGTCTATAGATGTTGCTGGCGGGTGAGAACACAGCATGCCTTCTGCACCAGCTTCCTCCTCTCTTGGGTCCTACTGAATGCTGGGGCCAGGATTTTTATGTGAGCCTTTGTATCTGAAGAGAGCAAACGTGTTTCTTTGTTCTCTTCTGTAGAACATGAGGAAAACATTATTGTTAAAGTATGAATGGCTGAAAAGCATGGAGTTTTCCTAAGTTTCATGTCATTTACCTAAGACAACTACAAAGCCTGTGTCAGAGGCAGGAAGAGAGTCTGGAAAGCCTTATCCGATACACGTTGCATTCATGGCTTGAAAGTGAGTCTTCCTGTGTAAAAGTCCTGGTGGAAAGTTCAGTGGAGTCTCATAAATGAGGAAAATTTAAATAAAGGATGAAGAAAACAGAAAAACTCTAGAGGGAATAGCAGAAGAGCTGAAGAGATACAGAAACCTAAAATGTACCTGACTGTTGACAAAAGACACCCTGAAGCAGACCAGAGGTACAGCAGCCCATGGCTGCATGTAACCACCTACCTCATGGGTGAGGAACTTGTCCATGGTCTCGTCTTCAGCCACCTCTGTAAACCCTCACCGTGAGCAGAAATCGTGGTGCTTTCAGAGATGGGTGTGCTAAAGTTCTGGAGCTCTACCTGTCCTTCCTAGGCTGTCCATCAGGGGCTTCTCAGGGACCTGTTGGTTGTGTCAGCTGTAGTAATTTGTAATTAAAAGCTGTGGTTAATGCTAGGCTGTGGTTCTTCAGTGGCTGATCCTTAGAGGATGCACCTTTCAGTTCCACAGTGCAACTTTACAATCACCATCATGGAATGAATCATCTCATTGACGGTTCAACATCATTCAAGCTTCTTCATGCAAGTTGCTACGCTTTAACAAGTATTATCTAACTTTAAGTGTAATTTGAAGGGAGATTGAAGCAGAAATGTGCTTGTTGTAAAGGAACAGCTCTGCTCTATGTTCAAGAAATTTGAATACCTCTCGGAGGCCTGAAGTTTTATTGGAAAGTTAATGACTGTTGATTTTTATCCCCCCTTGGAAGCTTTGAAGCTAATGAAAAGTAATGCACTTTTAAATTGTTTTCCAGTTCATAAAACTCTTCCTGTCATCACCTTGTCCAAAAGCTATGAGCTTCTCAAAGAAGGGGAAGAGTTTGAAGTTATGTGCGTAATCACAGATGTGGATAGCAGTGTACAAGCTCGTTGGATTTATCACAAAAGTGGGGTGAGTTCCTCTATTTGTTTTATTTGCTTATTTATATGTGTAATGCACAAACTCGCTGAAGATACTCGCGTGCTTGTCCTGGGTACCAGCCACTGGATCAGTTTAGATTTACAGCATTTCCAGAGGTTCTGCATCCTGCAGACTGGTGAGGGGCCAGCACCAGCTGTCCTGTGGCCGTACATATGGCTGGGAAGCAAAGCATCCTCATGGGCTTCTCTTCCCAAACAGAAATTAAAATTAGGCTTTTCAATGTGAAGTTTAGGTGACCTCTGTTGGGCTGCCTAAATACGGAAGCACAGAGTGCCTACGCATCACATCGCAATCAATGGGAGCTGCAAATATCAACACATGGACTGCAAATTACATATTCTAGTCGTTATCATTAACAGTAAAATACCTGCTAATTAGCATGGGATTGTATGTGACAGGAATAGTAGTAAGCATTCGCAGGAATGATTAATTCATTTAAATTACATGGTGTGCCTCCCTACCTGGAAAAGTTCTGAAAAATGAACCCGATGAATGGGCTTCTGTCTGTAGTGATAGATGAAGTTACTGCCTGGCATCACCAAATTAAATTAATTATTGGCTAAGTGCTCCAGGAGAGTTCGTTACCGGCAGCACAGCTATTCTGCAAGAGGAGAGGCAGAGAGATCCCCTCCCCTGGCCAGACAGTGTGTGTCCAGCTCTGCATTGGAAGTGAGCAGCTGGCACCGGTTTGTTTTTAAGGAACGGCTCCTGGCTTTTTGGGTATACCCTGAAATTCAAATTAATTAAAAGCCCTTGTGAAGACCTGTTAGTAACTCCTGCTATATACGCTCCCCTGCTAATCGGCTGGTCTTTTTCTGCTAAGAGAAGTGACCAGAATACTTAATTCACAGTCCAAAAAAAGGCTTCTGTGATGCTGTGATGTTTGGAGAAATCACATCTCCTCAGGCAGAATAGCGAAGGGGAGGCCCATTCCCTGGGGCTGGGTATGCCATGCTTAGCTAATCCGCTGGCTGTGGCAGAGCTGCTCCCACTAAGTGCTCCAGAAATCCCTCCCTTGCAGCTCCAAGGGTTGAGGAGGTCTAAATGACATGAAGGCAGCATGGGACATGCAGATGGGGCTTTTGGTCCTGTGCCAAGGTCAAGTACAAATCCTTCATTTGAGAACTTCACTTCTTCTATCTTTCCCTCCCTTTTCTTTGTTTCAGCATGATGAAATCAGTGTCTTCCCTTAACTTTTTGTGCTTTTTCAGTTTTCATTTTATGAGTAAAAGCCACAAGGAAAATATTTTTGACCAAATAAGTTTGACCTTTCTGTCTGTTCTGGTAAATAGCATGGGATGCTATCTTTTAAATATTGACTATCAAATTAAATTTTGTACTGAAACAGAATACATAAAATTTGTGTTTATATAGATGCAGAATTACATTTTGTCCTGAATAGGTCGAAGGCAAAAAACCACAAAACATTTCCCTTGTATGACTGAAGTTATCACCACTTTTGAACACGGGGAGACTTGTTATAAGCGAGCACATCCATACAAACCAAACTGCTATTTGTGATTATTATAGTTCAGGAGGAATCAAAATGCATCCAGAGCCTTTTGGCACCTCCAAGAATTGAAATCATTCCAGTAGAAAATGGCAACGAGTCCAGGTCTGCATTTGGATTAATCAGTGGTAAATTTATCAGTCTTTCTAACTACACTGAGCATTCTCACAGAAACTAAAGTCAAGACCCTCAAAGTATTTATTTTTCATTTAGTTCCAACACCCAAACATAGGCATAGAGTCATGATGTACTCAATGCTTTGGAAAGAAAGTGAGATTTCCAGTTGCCTGTGAAATAAGTAATCTGGGTTGCTATGAATCGAGAAGCAAAGCAGGTTCCAGAGTGGAGTGAGGATGCTGGGTAGAATGTGCCAGGACCAGGTCTCTCTGCAGTAGATCTGCGAATCAGGAGATGCCACGACCTCGGGGTAGAGAGCCACCCTGTTTCAAATGAAGTTCCAGCGCCTTTAATTCTCCCGTGTCACTCGCTGGGAAGCACCACAAGCCTTAAGAGGGTTTAGTGATTTTTAGGCAGTGCTTGTGAACCACACTTCAGAGCTGGGCTGACTTTTTACTGCAGCTGCAGCTTCTGAGCGTTAGGACAGTCAGGACCCAGTGTTCATTTTGCATCAAGCCCTACAGCTAGAAGCATTATTAGTGCAAATAAAACCTTCTGTTGGTTCCTCACTTTCATCAGCGTTAGAATTTTAGCCAGAATGGGCCGGGTCTGATGGACACAACACCCTTTTCTCTGTATGATTGAAATATTTGAAGAAATCAAGAGTTTCATCTTGGTGGCTTCGACTGCCATTTGGCTCTCTTGGAGCAGGTGAATACACACACAGAGGCACACGTTTTCTTGCCTTACAGTGGAGCTTGAGGAGGAAGAAAATAAAGAATAAGGGGAGGGGATAGGACTTAAGAGAGGACATTATCTCCCAGAGACAGCTGATCACACACTTGTTTTGCATGGAGAGATTCTAGTGACAGGTTTGTCATGCTGGCTTATTATTCCGGTTTAAAGTTATGAATATTAATACAGCAAAGTTATAATTACTTCTATTTTTAATTTATCTCGGAAAGATGCGGCATACACAGTGTTTTAGATGTTAATTGTTTTTTTTACCGACAGATTGTTACAACCAAAAGCAGAAATTTGGGTGATTATGGATACGAAAGGAAATTAACATTGAACATCCGTTCAGTGGGAGTTAATGATTCTGGTGAATTCACATGCCAAGCAGAAAACCCTTTTGGAAAAACCAATGCCACAGTAACCTTGAAAGCATTAGGTAAATATTTCTTGTGGAAATCTTAACATTTCTAAGAGCGGGAGGTGGAGAGCGAGAACACTGGGGAGCCTTCCCTTCCATCTCTCTCCTTTCCCTCAAACCTCAGTGAGTAAAGTTGCTTTATTAAAAGGTTATTGCTGACTGGTACCATATGGGATGGCTGTGGAAGTGTTGTGGGGTGTGTGTGGTGTGTGACTACTTTAATTTCTACAAGCCTTTGCATGTTATTGGAATGTGATGTTAGATCAACCATCCAACAGTGTTTTCATCTCTCTGGTTTGTCTCATCCTTCCTGGTTTAATTTTAAATTTAATCCAGTCTTAATGAAGCGAGTAATTTACCTATCCCTGCTCCTAATAACCTGGCAGCACAGGCACAAAGCGTATCTTTAATATCTGCCTTCCAAGCATGGGAAATTTCGCTGACATCGGCGTGTCGGTGTTTTATACATACAAGCTATATATATGTACCTCTATTTAAAACAGTGCCATAAGGAACATTGCAGTGTGCACGGGCAGCGTGCACAATTGTTCCAGAGTTCACTCCCATGATAAATCCACTACCCATCACTTCCACAGGTTTTGGTTCGTCTCCCTTCACCATGAGCAAACCCCTTCCCTCCTCTTGTTCTCGTCTGGAATCGGCTGTACGTTAACTTGGGCAACACACCGGTGCCTTTTGGATTTTAAACCTGCCAAAACCTGCTCATTTGATAAATTAAGGACATGTTGGTGTAGTTAATAAGATCATTCTGAAGACTTCTACGCAGTTGGCTACAACCATTTAAGTTCCTCACCATTCAAGGGTGTAGTAACTGTGGGAAGTGTAGCCTTGGATCCTTTTTTCTTTCTCAAATCTGTTTTTCTGTTGCACAGCTACTCCTGCTGCATTCCTTGTTTTCTTTCCCCAGTAACAGAAGTGTTTGACCTATTTGGATCAGATTCAGCAGATTGGCAGAGGTTTTTGAGTGCCCTTAACCTTGCTCTGCTGTTCAAGGGGGTAGGGCTCATAACGAGGGGGATATTTTCCTCATTTTGTTACAGGAGAGGCTAAATTCATATGTAAAAGAGTGAAACAGCATGAAGTATGAAATAAAATCTTTTACCCAAGGGGAACAATATGAAAGCTGTTATTGTAAGAGGAGGGAAGTTCTTAACTAAAGAAATTCTTAGGAGTACTATGTATGCAAATGTGGCTTTAGAAAGGATTGACTTTGGAAGGTCTGGGGACTAAAATAAAGCATGGCATTACAAAAAGTAGAAACTAAAGTAACAAGTTTGTATTTAGTAAAATGCAAAGTTTGTATTTAATAAAAAATACCAGAGAAAAACTGGAATCTCATTCTCGAGTTACTTTTCTCTCCCCATCCTCTCAAATTTGACTTAAAAACCCCCAAATTCTGCTTCCTGGATGCCTTTCAGTATTCATTTTCAAACTGACTATATTTATCCGAACTGTGCCAGCTCCCAGGATCCTGCAAAGTGGAATATGGTGTATACTGGAGAGATCCTGGGATTGTTTCAGTTTCTAAATAGCTGTGGCTTTAACATTAGCCAAAAGATTTACGAACACTAATAAGTATTTTTGGTAAATTTGCTAATTAATTTTCAGTAGATGATTTATCTAATTATAAACAGTTTCTAGAACTGTTTCAGGGACTCATAGCATGATCTTAAAATTGTATTTGCTGGCTCTTGGGTCCGATTTTGTCTCTAGGGTGCATAGGGAATCACGTCTTCATACAGAAAAATAGACAAAAAAGCTCTGCGAAGGAACTACAAATCTTCAGTTTCTCCACTTAAAGCCTTTTTTCACATGTCTAGTGATGGAGAGCATTTTAGAGTGTACCTGCCTGCTGTGAGTTTACTTCATCTTTTCTTCTCTGAAGCAGCTGTCAAGTGCTCTGGCAGCTCCATATGCTTTCACCAAGCCCCGCTGGCTTCGGCTTTCCCGAGCTGAGGTGCCCAGCTGGCCACAGCAGTTTGATTACTAGAAAGTGGGAAGAAGCAGGGATCCGAGATTGACTTTTGGTCTAAATTCAAGCGCTCTCAGTAAATGTGTTTCATTGTAATTGCAATCTGCCTGTCAAACTGCTAATTCCCATATGAGTTTTTGTAATAGGACTGAAAAAATTTGTCTTTTCAAAGTGAATAATCCTGAAGCTGATGAGTTTATTAATGAAATTAAAACCATTGCAGTAAGGATGCTGCTCCACATGATATTTTGGAAAGGAACTGCACAATGATAAATGGTATCTGCCAAAGAAAAAATTAAGACCCAGCAGTAGATGAACAGAAATGCCTTAGTTTAAGACAATTGGTATCCAGGCCCACGGACTTAGCACATTTTTCTCTAATTACGGATTTTTTAATAGCTTCGCTTGTAATGTTGTTCTTAATTACACTTGACAAAGAAACCTTAAGTACTCTAGTATATTGTCATAAATTATTAACTTATCTTGCTTTTTTTGTAGTGTTTCATTTGTACCATACGTTTAGTGACTGTGATTTATTTTTTTTGAAAAATGCAAATACTTGAGTAGAAGCAAGCACATGTTTGCATTTTTCCAAAAGCTGATAGAGGCAGTTTATCACCAGAAGATGGAATTATTTCTGTTAAGGCATTCAAAGCTGCCTTAAGTCCCGTACCTCATGGCTATATATAGCTAGTGGCCTTGGGTTGGGCAGGTGACTGTTCAAGTTCTACTTTGGAAATAAGATTTCCTATTTCACAGTTGGGTGTTTGACCACTAGATCTTGAAGTAGTCTTAAGTGCGGTTAGAGTGCTGACAATCATCTAAATGGCCCTGAAATTGTTTTTCTTCTTCTCTTATGGCCATCAGCTAAAGGATTTGTCCGTTTGTTTGCAACAATGAATACCACAATAGATATAAATGCAGGACAAAATGGAAATTTAACAGTTGAATATGAGGCGTATCCAAAACCGAAGGAAGAAGTCTGGATGTACATGAACGAAACATTACAGAATTCATCAGACCATTATGTCAAGTTCAAGACTGTGGGCAATAACAGGTAATATGAATGGCTGTAAGTGCTATTGATTTCACTTTGGAACAGCAAACTAGAGTCTGCTCTGGAAAGATGGAAACGGAGATGGTGAGAAAATTGTGATTATAAAAGATCTCGTAGTCCCTGCGGCTTACCACAGTAACTGGTGCAAAGTCTGCTGACCCACATTTGGAATGGCATTGAGCTAACCACACGATCTGAGCACCAGTGGGCCACAAACTCACCACTCACCTCCAAGATGCCAGTCCTGCCCAATAAGCAAAAATAAGAATGTGAAGCTGTTTGCGTGTGGAGACTCCCTCCACCACCACAGCAGAGCCCAGCCTTCTGGGCCAAAGCTTACTTTTTTATTTCTGCCGTGTGCTGCTCTCTCCTGAGCCCCAGTCCTTCCCAAAATCCAGCGTATCACTTTAGCACATGTGGCCTGGGTTGTGTGCCTGGGCTCCCTCCTCTTCCAGAAAAGGAGCAGGCAGGGAGGCACGGAGCCTGGTGCTGGGATGTGGTGTGGGCACGTACCTAGGTGTCAGAAGTGGCAAAACTTCTGGAATCTGTAGTGCAAAGAGACTGTCATAAGACAAGGTAAGAGTGTCAGCAGGGAGAGCGCCTGCAGAAGAAGACTCCTCAGCTGCCGTACGGCCATTGCTCGTTCACCGCAAGTCGTGACATCAGTAATGCTAAATTCTTTTCTTTACAGTTATACAAGTGAACTTCACCTTACCCGATTAAAAGGAACAGAAGGAGGCATTTACACATTTTTTGTGTCCAATTCTGATGCCAGCTCCTCTGTAACATTTAATGTCTATGTGAAAAGTAAGTAAAGTGAGCAGTCTGAAGTATTTCATTATCACAGTCATTGTATTTTATACAACATAATGTATGCACAAGATGTCACAGCGTGGTTCAGCATATGAGAGGCTTTCTGAAGTGAAGCACATGCTGGAAAACTATTTAAATGTCAAGATAGAAAAGTGCAGAGTACTTACACAAATCCACCTACTATCCAGTGTGACCTTCCATCCTAGCAAACATATTCCAGAGGTTACCAGAGAGCAGCTAGATAGTTTTTGCTGGGAAAAAACCCATAGCACGTGGCAACCCTATCTCAAAAATAAGCATGTACCATAAACCTTTGATAATTTAAGGTGGAGCAGGACATACAGGGATTATAATTTGCATTCTGGCAGCTGAGTTAAGCTAGTAGTTGTCGCTCGTTATTTGAGTGGGATGCAGAGTTTGAAAGCTTGTCAGGAGAATTGTTCACTTGTGCCCTTTGGCATCTAAATACTTCTGTATAATAGCATAGGTCACCATTGTTTTAGAGAAATCTGCATAGCTTTACAAACACATGTGCTGTCATTTTTGGGACGTGCTTAGTAAAAGAGAAGATCAGTCTCAGTTCCAAATAGCGTTCTTTAAGGTAAAAGCCAAAGTTCAGAATTAATTCAATGAAACTTTCAGGAAAGCCCGTCCTTTTTAGCAGAGCCATCCTGTTAGAGAATTTAATGCTCCCAGCAGACATAGATTGGCATATGCTAAAGGCCAAGCCTAAGGAAAGTTGAACCATGAGGTGGCTGAGGGCAGACTGGAGAAACTAGGGCGAGGTAGGCAATGATGCCCTCAAGCCCAGCAGGAGGAACTGTACAGAGAGTGAATGTGCTGCAAGTGCCATTCTGTGCTGGTGCTGTGCTTCTGCAGCGATGTGTCCTTCTCTGAGCATAGGCCGATGCAGAGGACCGTGGAGATGTCCACAAATGCACAAAATCCTAGGTGGTGATTTCTGAATTCTTCTCATTCGTCACTGATGATCAGTGTTTGTAGCGTCACTATTAGCAATGCCGTAGGATTGGTCTAGGAATGTCTCTTAGCCCCCTTTCAGAACGTGGCATTTCTTCCTTCACCTGTGAATGTTGTAATTTTTATTCTTATGCCTTTTCCAGTTCCTAGCTGTGGTTTCTGAGAGGAGGGCACTGACAACCTCACGTGTCCTTTGCCACCGTGGATGAGTGTGGGTTACAGCCAGGAGGGATAATTCTACTATTTTACAGATTAGTGGAGCAAGTTGTTGAGCCAGAAGCTTAATTACTGGGAAGGAATGTCAGAAATAGCAGGTTGCCCTTGGAGCTGTTTGTTCACATGAGGCTGGATGGTGAGCACCTTAGGTGTGTTTGGAGCAAGGGGCTGTCCGTGGGCCTCCCAGCTCTCCCAGGCTCTGGAGGCTGCTTGGGAGCAGTCTGGGCACAATAGCTTAAAAAAAACCACCACAGTTTTGTCATCATGAGGTTTTGGTGCTCAATGTAGAGCTCTGTGTTGCTGCTTTTGAGGAATCTGCTGCTTGACAAAAGCTGAAAAACTCTGGTGTCATGGTTAGGAAACCAGACTGGGAATCATAGAATCATGGAATCACAGAATAGTTTGGGTTGAAAAGGACCTTGAAGTTCATCTAGTGGGCAGGGACACCTCCTACTAGACCAGGTTGCTCAAAGCCCCATGCAGCCTGGTTTGAACACCTCCAGGGATGAGGCACCCATGGTTTCTCTGGGCAACCTGGTCTGGTGTGTCACCACCCTCACAGTAAAGAATTTCTTCCTAATATCTATTTAAATCTCTTCTCTTTCAGTTTAAAAACTGTTACCCTTCGTCTATTGCTTCACTCCCTGATAGAGTCCCTCCCCATCCTTCCTGTAGGCCCCCTTCAGGTACTGAAAGGCCCTTATAAGGTCTCCCCGGAGTCTCCTCTTCTTCAGGCTGAACTGAAGTGGTGTGGTGTTCCAGTATATAATAGGAGTGGTGCTCCAGTCCTCTGAGGATCTTTGTGGCCTTCCTCAATAGCATGGTGAAGCAGCATGGCCAAGGTGGGAGGAAGCATGGACAACTTAGTTCTTCTGAGTGGCTTGTCTGTGCCACCATCATGCAAGTTTTCTGCTCTATTGCTTCCCATAAGTAAGATCAGCCTTGGGATGCCATGAGGACATTTAAGCCATCTCAGCAGAGCCCAGGTTACCAAGCACCGTGGCCCGGGGTGGATTGCAGTCATAGCTGAAGCAGGTGAATTTAACACACTTGACTCAGAAAGAGTTTCTTTTGTCATTTTGACTAAGCTCCTGCAAATATTTCTTTCATTTTGAAAGGAAGAGATGAAATGGATTGATCATTCCAAGGGGTTTGTTTTTAAGAAAAATGACCTTATGTTTTCAGTGGCTGGTAAGCAGCTCAGCATTTAAGCATGAAACACAAGCTGCACGACAAAGTACCGTATTATTTGACATTGGGAGTCATGGGTGGGTGGGTCAGATCCTGATCTAATGGTGTGTCCTGACCTGACATTGTTGTCAGTGGGGATTTCGCATAAATTCCTGGGATGTAGCTGGTGATGTTTACACTTCTGGCTTGGGGGAGTAATCAGCAGAAAGTAATCAAACAGGTAAAACAGGATTTATAATCAGGAGAATGTCTTCACATAAACAAGAATTGATGCTGAAGCATTTGCTGGAAGACAAGAAAACCCTGTGCAGAAATGCCTGTCTTAGATTTAAACACATTTAGCAATTGCATATGCTAATCGGAAACAATACTAAATTGCTTAAAAAAAAATAATAAATGTAGTCAGTCATAGTAAATGTGACATAAAGGAGCTCTGAAATTAAGAGCCAAAGAGAAAATTACAATTTGACAAGCAGCACACCGAACTGAGTTACAATTAAGAAATTGTAGAAATCTCCAGAGTGGCAAGGTACAGTGTGTCTAGCAATTAGCGGAGGAATCTTCCAACCAGTATCTGAGCTTAGTGTACAATAATATCTGGGCTTAATTATAGTCAACAAAATATCACCTGTGCTGTTGGGGCTGATGCTGCAAAGAGAAAACTGGTCACGGTGTTGTAGATCACGTAAAGCCAAGCTCAGGGACTTTGCCTGTTGGAAAATGCAGTGAACAAACGAGGAGTTGCCATAATATTAGAGAAATGATTCGATCCAATCCAGGAAATGTGGCTCCAGGAGGAAAGCTCTCTCTCTTTGACTGCGATGACAGACAATACCTATTAAATGTTACTTTTTAGACATTTACTTTGTCAATGATGAAGAAAAGGAAATCAGCAATAGAAAGCAATTAAATGCACAAGAGCATTGAGTTAAAATAGGAGTGACCTTTTAGAAATCTTCTTTGCCACATTCAGAATCAACATTAATAAAAGCCAAAAAGCAGTTAATAAACTTAGTGAAATTAGAAGCTTAAGACAACTAATGACTGATTATGGAAGGCAATATCTACGTATGCCAAGTAATGTAATGAAACATGAAATATTTAAAGGGTTAAATCTGAAACAGTAAGCAAAGTCTAGTCATTAGGAGCCTGTCTGATACCAGGGATAATTAGGCAGTGAAAGCCATAAAACCTACTACAATAAAATCTCTTTTAAAAAGAAGATGCTCAGTGACAGCTTGGCATCTGTTTGCTAAAGCCAGTCCATCTTTGCACCAGCATCCTCCAGGGCATCTGTACCAGTGGGTGGGAAAGAATCTCAGGGTGATCACGCTAATCACCACATCAAAGCCTTTCAACAGGGATGCCAGGAGTAGAGCTGCTTTCAGGCCAGCGGTTCTCACCAGGCTGGGGCAGCTCATCTCCCAGTGGCACCAGGGCTTGACCACACCGCCTGGGATGCTGGAGACGTTAGCCCCATCCTCGCCCTCCACTGCTGCAGGATGAGTCCACATGGACATGCTTTTATTTAGATTGCTACAATGGAAAAAGCCTCATGAATGGGGGCGTTTTCCTTTCCCTCACTCGAAGTGTTAAATGCAGCCCAAATCCGGCACAATATTTTTTCTAGGGCTTAATGTTTGTTTTCCTCTTTTAATTTCTCTCTTCCTTTTATTACACTGTGTTGTAATGTTGCCTAGAACATAGCATATGTCCAGTTCTGGGGTCCTGAGCACAAGAAAGGTGGGGAAATACTGGACAGAATCCATGGGAAGGCTATGAAGATGATCAAGGGACTGGAGCACCTCTCTATGAGGAAAGGCTGAGAACCCTGAGTCTGTTTAGCCTGGAGAAGAGAAGACTGAGAGGGGGTCTATGGGATCCTTATCAGTATCTGAAAGACAGGTGTCAAGAGGATGGGGCCAAACCCTTTTCAGTGGTGCCTGGTGACAGGACAAGGGCCAACGGACACATACTGGAACACAGGAAATCTCATCTGAGCATGAGGTGGAACTTTTTTTTCCTATGAGGGTACCAGAGCACTGGAACAGCTGCACAGAGAGAATATCTCCTCTGGAGATACTCAGAACCCCCCTGGATATGTGCCTGTACAGCCTGCCCCAGGTGATCCTGCTGTGGCAGGGGAGTTGGATGAGATGATCTCCAAAGGTCCCTTCCCGCCCTTACCATTCTGTGATAGCCTACGCTTAAACAAATTGCTTGCATATGGGTGGTAGATCAGCTAATTACAATTTCACAATCCAACCATTTGGTAGGAGTTTTGGAAATGTGCATGATTCCATGAGCCATGAGCCTCACCAAATGAGTAATGCTGAAAATCCATCCCAACATTTTGCAACAACGTGGGGTCCTTGGTGGTTTGCATAACACACAACATGCAGGTTTAGAAGCGAAAGAACATTCGGTTCCTGTAACGTGAGTCATGAGGAGGTGCTATGTGATTGAGAATATACCTGTGCTTTATTGCCTCTAAATTAATCAGCAAGTAGAATATTCATTAAAAACTAACACCGTGCAGTCCTTGTACGTGGATTTTATCGGAAATACATTGCTATTTTCCCAGTGTAGTCTGTACAGCTTCACAACTCTAGAGCACTGGAAGTTCATCTTACATTTTTGTAATGTTGTGTTAGCCAGAAATGGAGCCTTGACTTGTACCTGTCAGCTGAGCAGCATCATGGCAATACAGGCTGATTTCTTTTCCCATTAACTCTGTTTTTTTGTGAGTGGTTTTGCGAGGAAGCCAAGGCTGTTAAGGGAAATAAGGCCTCTAATTCAAGTTTCTCCAAGACAAACATCTTGCTAATACTTGCCAGAGGTCGTTGGCGGTCCCTTTGGCTGAAGCCTGTGAAGTCCATCTGATCGCTCTGGTTTCCTGCCGTACTCAAAACTCCTGAACCAAGCTCAGGACCAGCTCTGGTGCAGGACGTGGCAGGAGGCATCGTCTGGTCAGATTGCTTCCTAAAATACCGCAGCAATCATGAATTATTGTTCAGAAAACTAGTATGTTTAGTGTAATATCAGCTTCCTCTGTGTGCAGTGTTCCGGAGAGTTAGGCAGAGGGGCATTTGGATAGCAGTGCCTTGGAGGGGCATGTGTCCTCTGTGGGGACTCTTGGCTGCACCGGTTGTCTTGCCCTGTAGTTCCTTTTCTAGCTGTGGTGGCAATGTTTAATACAGAGGGCAGATGTAAGAGAGATGTGGTTTGACAGATTTAGTACGCTTACAACTGTGAAGAAACTGTCCTTTTTACAGGCGGGTAAAGTTGTGCCGTGCAGGAACGGGAACTGCGCTGTTGTTCCAAACACACACTTCTCTGGCTTCTTTAAGCTCTGAGCTTTGCTGGTTTAGGATCTTTCATTAAAGCAGGTTTCCAGTGGAAATAAGGTGTTATTCTGAAATTCTGCAAGCGTTCAGTGTAAGAACTGATATTTTCGCAGACGGTCAGTGCTTGCAGGACACCAGTTCAGAATACACAAGGCTCTGCTCACCCTGTAATTCCATGGACAGTGATACACACAAATTGCTGGGGTGAAGAGCAAATAGCAATGCAAATCCCGTGTTCCCCTAACGTGTGACTCTCCTTTTTGTTTCTTGCAGCAAAACCAGAGATTCTCACTCTGGATATACTTAGCAATGGTATTCTCCAGTGCGTAGCAGCTGGATTCCCAGCCCCTACCATATACTGGTATTTTTGCCCAGGAACTGAGCAGAGGTAAGTTAAGTAAATGAGAGTCTCCAGAGGTTATTCTAAATGCAACACACACAATTTATAATTCAAAAATTAAGAAGAGAAAGTGACTAAGTAACAGTTATGTTCCAACGTTGCATCACTCTCTCCATCGTTTTTGGCATTGCATTATTTGCAGTGGTTTGAGGCGAAGGCAGGGGCACGTTTCACTGCTCCCCTTTGCATTCCGTCCTCGAAAGGGGAATAACCAACATTTCCTGAAGCAGAAAAGCAAAAGGCAAAGTTTCTCCCTGCTGCAGGCTAGCAGCAGTTTGTATCAGTTTGGCCCCAAATGACACGTGTTCTGTATGCAATTTCACAGAATGACAATCACAGACTCACTTGTGAATACGGCTGTTACCTTTTGTTTTGTGGTGTAATGATATAATTTTTCAAGACATAAAGTAATTAGTTTTCTATTCACAGGAAGCATGTGACAAGTAAACAAGTTATGAATAAAACCTGACGTCTAGTTAGCACGTTTCTGAAAAGATTGTAGAGTTTAACTGCACAGTGAGCATTTGTGAAGCCTGTTTTAAGGTTTTGGTTGACTCCCACTGTGGCTGTAGATCTTTTACAAGGAAGTCCCCTGGTACTCCCACATAAGTAATTTGTTTCATGCCTATGTATGTGACAGATAAAGGAGAGGCAGCATCTCAAGAGAACAGAACTGGCTGTTTTCTGGCTGTGCATCAGCTTGATGGTGTTGTATGTACATCACGGGGTGGGGTTTTTTTGGTGCTGTAATAAAACAATCCTTGGAGAAAGTTTTCAAGAGTAGGTAATACGCCACAACTGCTCAAAGCTGAAGTTGGAGGTGCGGGTTGCACGGTATGAGACCCTCAGCGGACTTACAGACCTTTAGGTATCTCTAGCCAAAAGCAAACACAAAGGCCGCGTGGTATCCAGTTGGGTCAGGCTTGGTGTACATACCCATCTCACCCACTACACAGAAGACAATGAGACATCGTGAGTGGGCTAGGCTTTCAGGATAAGATCTTCAGCTGAACCCCTTTGTAGAACAGTGTTTTTTAGTTATCTGACAGTCTGGCAGTGACTGTCTGCCTCAACAGCAGGACCTGTCATCCATTCCAGATAGCATTCCATGGCAGGTTAACTGTCAGTATTGTTTCTCCCAGGTGTTTTGATTCCCCAACAATATCCCCCATGGATGTCAAAACCAGTTACACAAATTCATCGGTGCCATCGTTTGAGCGAATCCTGGTGGAAAGCACCATTAACGCCAGCATGTTCAGGAGCACTGGCACCGTGTGCTGCGAGGCCTCCAGCAACGGGGACAGGAGCTCTGCTTTCTTCAACTTTGCTATTAAAGGTAACAGCTGGAGTGAAGGAGACCTTAAAACATGGGTGCCTTTCAGCTCTTTCTGTAAGAGGATTTTAAGGGGTTTACCTTTGCTGTAAGAAAGTTTAGGGTACTGTGGCTGAGGGTATGAGAATGGACTGTGCTATGTGTTTTGCCATTGAAAAATTAAAGCAATGCTTTAATTATTCAATGAATATTGGGGTATCATTGTTTTACGACTCCAGATCTGCAGCACTGTAGATAGCTGGTTTTCTTCTGTCTGTGCAGCATAGGAGCAAAGCACCTATAGCATGACACTGGCTTTCTTTATCTCCCCTTTTCTTTTCCTGTCTTTGTCTGTTTTAACTATTTAGGCCATCATTTATTTATTTTATTTTTTTCTGTTCAAGGAAAAACTGCGTGTTTTTAATGTTTTCACAATGTCTCCGGAAAATGTGGTCCTGAACTTGACTGGAGCCTAAGGGCTCTGCTGTTGTAAAAGAAGTAACAACAACATACTGCAAAAGGGCTTATGAGTTTCGTAGCGGTGTTTTGTGGGTTTGTTGGGGGGGGAAAGCACTAGGACATAGATGACTCCAAATGTGTTTGTAAATCTGCTCTCCTCTTTGCTCACTCAAATGTTCTGCTAATTCTTTTTTCTCTGCTACACCCAGATACAACACATAAACAATTAAGCCAGATTTGGGGCAGATGGGTTTTACTAGAATGGTTTTCCTTTACTACTCAGCACATCTTCTACTTGCAAAGACTGTGCTGTAGAGATCATACTTGGGGAGAAAAAAATGAGAAGAAGTTAGGGCTTCAGAAAAAAACTTCTTTCTTTAACCTAATTTGACTGTCACGCCTCCTGAACCAACGAAGCTGAGACTCCCGACACAACAAACTGGATGGTTTCTATTCTAGCTCTGCCTCTCCACCCCCTGCCCCAGCTCATGCAGGAAAGCCATTCTGGTGGACCTGGAGCACATCTGGGGGAGTCAAACCCCCAAGCCATGTTTCACAAGGAGGACCAAAGGAAAGATTTTCACCTGCAACTTTTTAATACAGTTTTTCTTGTTCAGTATTTAAGCAGAATTTTTCTCTGTTTCTTTCCAGAACAAATCCGCACCCATACTCTTTTCACCCCTTTACTGATTGCATTTGGAGGTGCTGCAGGCCTGATGTGCATCATAGTCATGGTCCTGGTGTACATATATTTGCAGGTAAAATCAGAAGTCCCCCTGCCTGGGTTAGGAAGGTGTATGAGCTGCCTGTAGAGGCTTCGGTGGTGACAGCCGTTCTCTTTCTTTTCCAGAAACCCAAATACGAAGTTCAGTGGAAAGTTGTTGAAGAAATAAATGGAAACAACTATGTTTACATAGACCCAACGCAACTTCCTTATGATCACAAATGGGAATTTCCTAGAAACCGGTTGAGTTTTGGTTAGTTTATATTTCTTTAACTTCATCTGCAAGGTGAAAACTTCAGGTCTCATATGAGACTTTGGTCAAACACAGCAAGGTTTAGTCAAAAAGACGTTGTGTGATAATGCAAATAGTGATAATTGCTCATACTTGCCTTGGGACACAAATCAAGCAGCTGTATCTGCAATAGCTTCCTTGAGATTATAAAATAACGTGTTGGACCCATCAGGAAGAACTGCTCCAAATCATTACAGAGTGTTTTCTTTTGCTTTATTAGGTAAAACCCTTGGTGCTGGAGCTTTTGGAAAAGTTGTTGAAGCTACTGCTTATGGTCTGTTTAAATCTGATGCTGCTATGACAGTAGCAGTGAAGATGTTAAAACGTAAGTTGCTGTGGTGTGCCAGGCACTTTCTTTCTCGCTTCCTCCTGGCCGGTGTGTTACGTACTGAACACTGTGCTCTGCCTTGCAGCAAGTGCCCATTTGACAGAAAGAGAAGCCTTGATGTCAGAGCTTAAAGTGCTGAGTTACCTTGGAAACCACATTAATATCGTGAATCTGCTTGGAGCTTGCACTATTGGAGGTGGGGTTATCAACAGATTATTGATTATTTCTGTTCCTTTTTTGTTTAGTTGGGGTTTTTTTATTGCCTGAAGGAGGAACCTTGTGAAGAAGACTCCGGTGCCACTAAGTTTAGAAATCTGAAATACATTTCTTGCTTAGGCAAGTTGCAGATAATTCATTTCTTGTTTAGGCAGGTTACAGATCATCATGACTGTCGCCTGTGCGTATGTGAATCTAGATGTTTAGGCTCATCCTAAAAGCAGTAATGAGACTGGTGTAGCTGCAGCTGAAAAGGAAGGCTGCTGTTATTCTCTTTCATGTGAGCCATTGTCCCTTTTCTTCACGTGAGGTGACAAGACATACGGTGCAAGTTTTTTCCTCAACTGCACTGTTTCTCACGAATGAGAACAGATACGGGAACTGGTTCCTTGTTGGTATCCAGGGTGAAGGCAGCAGGCCTGTCTTGTGTAGTCTTCCAGCCTTCTGCGTAAACTGTAAGTGTATCTGTTAAGGCACCATGGAAGTTACAAATTCTAAGCAGCACAAAGTTGAGGAAAAGAATTTTCCAAATAAATTATTGCACAACCCAAATGTTTCACATTTAATATTAACTGAGTAAGTTTGTTTTCATACATAGTAAAAGGTATGAAACAGCTGAAGTGTCAATACAGAGTGATGCAGCCCTGTGGTTTTAACCTGTGTGCATTTTAATACAAAAGATGGTGTTGCTTCTTATGCAAATATTTGCTCTTTAAGTTTTTGCTTCATTTTTCAAAGAAAAGGAGCTTGTAAAAATTCATAGTTTTAGATGGAGGCAAAACATTTCTCCCTTCCATGTTTAATGACTTAAAACTAGGATGAAACAATTTTGTTCAAGCAGTCAACAAAGTAAACTCACTGGCCTGAGTGCGTGTCTGTCTCAGCTAAAAAACTGTGGTGTCTGTAAGAAAATCCCGCCACAAACACGGCTTTTGCTAGTAGGGAAGCTGTAATTTTTAACTGCAGAAAAATGGAAATAAACTAGTGAGGTTGGGAAGTGGTGGTAGAGAATAACCTTCCAGATGAAATAACATGCAGTGCAATTACATATTCAAGGGCCATCGCTGGAGTCATTCACTCAGAAAACATATATTTGATCTATAAACATCCGTGCTGGAGATGACTTGATTCTCCTTTCCGATTTCATTTTAATATTCTAAGGCCTTGTGCAATGTAGTTTTCAGTCGCAGCAGGCTGTTCTGTTTGAATGATTTTTCCTATTATACTGCTGAATATAACACTCTACATCATTTCCAAAACATTACTGAAGGAGTGTGAAGCTCTACTGTAAACAGAAGTGAATCAAAAGGATTAATGTTTGAAGCTTGAATTACTCTAACGTTTGGAACAAATAACTTCCTTCAGGAAGTGAGCAAAATCAAACAGATGTGTCTGGCCAGAGACATTATCACATGAAGAAAGAGAAAAAGACTTATTTGTTTAATTTCTGTACAATGCAATGCTATTGACGGGGGGAAAATTAATTGGGAGTGACACAGCTCAGCTCTAGCTGGACCGTAGTGGCTGATCTATGAAAGGGGAGATGCTGGGTTACTTTTCTACAACTCTTCAAGTCTAGACAGCACTAGGCAGTGTGACTTCTAATAGCTCAGCCTCTGTGCTTGGCTGAATGCTGTCTTTACCTAAGGTTTTCTGCTTTAAAAACAATACTCACCTGCTTTCTAAACCTCATTTACATCTACAGGTCCCACTCTGGTCATTACAGAATATTGCTGCTACGGTGATCTTTTAAATTTTCTGAGACGGAAACGAGATTCATTTATTTGTCCAAAACACGAAGAACATGCAGAAACAGCAGTTTATGAGAACCTTTTGCATCAGGCAGAGCCTGCAGCGTAAGTATGACCTGCTGATATCTAGTTGTGTTTTTAGAAGATTGGGAAGGAGGAGATATCAAACAAGAGACGTGGAGCAACCTTTCATGCACCGGGCTCTGAAGATTCTTTGCTGTGCAAGGAAACAATTTAATTAAAGAGAGGATTTGTACAGTGGGTGGTTTATTCTAACAGAGCACGATTGATTGTATATATACACTCTCTGTTTTCCTTCTTTATCAAATTCCCTGTAGTTATTTTGTGCAACTCCTTGGCTCCAGTTTTCATGCGTGTTTGTGTTTATCGTTCCTGTTAAACGTTGGCAGTGCTCATTTAGCAGCTTGAATGACAATTCCCCCAGTGTTGGGCTGTTAACACTCTGAGCTCCCCTAAGTTCCTGCTTTCTGAAATGAGCAGTCAAACCAGCGCCTTTCAGTGTCACAGGCAGGCTGCCACCGACCCTCAGTAGAATTTGTGATGACACGACCCATGTCACGATTCTGAGATTGCTCTTGTACTTTGTTTTTTTTTTTCTGTTACTTCATCTATATATTTTTAACCGCTCGGTTTTAGATACCAGCCCCAGAGTTCTTTCCAGGTAGGTTTCCAAGCAGATTTCCTGTTCGTTCCTTCCCTTTGCAAAGACATAACTTGCCAAAACAGAGAGGCAGTTACAATAGCAGCCCATTTTTATTTTTAGTCTGTTTATTGCCCCAGTAGGCTCGTTACTTTGTGTTGGCAGACACTAAAGAACCAGGCAGACCCTTAGGAGGTAGTACAGTCCTGTGTCCAAGCACGATGACACACCGGTGAAGCTGTTTGTGCCATGGTAACATATGGGCAGCTGGTGATGCCCCAGAGTGGTTTGGAGCACTGAGGTGATGAACACAAAACTGTGATTTGCCATTGGATGTGTGCCCTCTTTTCAGTGCAAGAATCTCCCTGCTTCAGCATATATTGTAAAAATAAGTATTAATGCAAGAGTATTTACCAGATTTTCACAAGATCACAGAGTGGTAGTGGTTGGAAGGCAGATCTAGACCTTCAGAGATCATCTAGTCCCTGCCAAAGCAGGGTCACCCAGAGCAGGTTGGACAGGAATGCATCCAGGTGGATTTTTAATATCTCCAGAGAAGGAAATTCCACAGCCTCTCTGGGCAGCCTGTTCCAGGGGTCTATCCCCTCAAAGTGAAGAAGTTTTTCCTCTAGTTGAGATGGAATTTCCTGTGTTCCAGTTCATGCTTGTTGCCCCTTATCCTGTCCCTGGACACTACAAGCAATATTAGTATTTACTGTCAAGTTTCAGGTTTGAAGTGTGTCAAATGTGTTTTTAATGGTGACTAAAGCTATTTGTGATGTCATTTCTGCTTTCCATGTTAGCTCTGTGGTTGCATTTATTGTTCATAAACTAAGCAGATATTTCAGTCTAAGGAAGGGCTATGTATTTAAGTTCTAATGGCAAAGAAGTGAAAAATACCAAAGTACATCCATCATTTCTAAAGGTGCCTAAATGTATATTTATAAACCATATAGTATGAAAATCTGCACATTTGAATTATATATAGCAATAAGAAAACTTAAAAAATGTAGCAGATGGCTGTCCCAAGCCTTGGCTGATTCTTCCAAACATATACAAATCCCCTTTGGAACTTGGGAATCTCTGAAATTAACATCTTTTACCATTTGTCTTCTGCATTTCAATTGGCACTTGAGTTGCTGAAATATTCTGGTAGAAGTTGGCCAAAGCAGAAGGAGAAAGCACTAGCAGGTTCTATGAAACATCTGGATGTTAATTTATAGAGAATGAAGTCTGTGTAAACAGTATATGTATGAAAGGTTTTGTTTGCTCACCTGAGCCAAACTCCAGACTTTTGAGACCTTTGGTTAGCTGTACTGACAAAGTTCTCCCTACAGGCCTTTCCTCATCTTTTATGCACACCCATGAGGTTCCAATCCACTTATCTTTTTATAGAATTATATTCAGAGTTTTGGCATAACCTTGGCTTTCTCCTTGGATGGTTTTGGAGACCTTTTCACTAAATGGTGTTTTATTTCAACTGTTGCCTTTACAGTGATGTTGCCAATGAGTACATGGACATGAAACCAGGAGTGTCATACTCAGTTCCCCCAAAAGCTGATAAAAAACGACCAGTGAAGTCTGGTGAGTACAGTGACAAGGAATTCTGTTTGCTGGAGGGATTGCAGAGAGGAGGCCTTCATGGATTTTTTCAGTTTTGGCATAATTTTCTTTCACAGGTGGGGAGATTTAAAATCCATTCATTGATATGAGAGGGCTTAAGAGAGAATGAGGTGATAAATTACAGGGTCTCATTTTTCCTTACACTTAAATGGATCATCAGTATTATTTTTTGCTTTTTGATGATGGGCTATTTATTTATTTATGTAGCTCTAGTCTGGTACTTGTTAAGATCACTATTTTATTTAATCCAAGACAAATTTGTTTCTAAATGATCGTACCCGGTCCACTCAAAAGCTGTTGTTGTTTATATTGCATAGGTTCCTACACAGATCAGGATGTTACCCTTTCTATCTTGGAAGATGATGAGCTTGCTCTTGATGTTGAAGATCTACTAAGCTTTTCATACCAGGTGGCAAAGGGCATGAGCTTCCTTGCCTCCAAAAATGTAAGTTAAGAGCTGGACAGAACCAGTAGACTTCTGATTTCAGTGTTTTAATGTGATCCACATGTTTAAATGCCGAAATACTTCCATGTTCTTTCCAACAGGAACCACAAACTGGTATGTTCCTTCTCAATCCTGAAGCTTTGGCTAATGTTGTAGTTCTGTACTGCCGTCATTGGCCAAAAGTGGTGTTTATAACCTGTAAGACAGAATGGGATGGTGCACAATAGTCAATGTGAAGCAGCGCTACTGTGTATCCACAGTTTGGACTAGTAGAATCAGTGTTCCTGTTCATGAACAGAATAGTCATAGAAATGTCAAGAGACAGAGGAGAGGAACTGCAGTGGAGTCTGTTTGCTGCCCCCCGAGGCTCCACTCATGAATGATGTCATGTGTTGGGAGACGGTGGGCGCAATTGAACCCTGCCTGGCTTGGGTGATACCTCTTTCAGCTTTGATCTTCAGCCCTTCCAATGTTTCCTGGAGCATCCAGGTAGTTTCATGAGAACTCCTAATGGCTTTGGAGGCGGTGACACCCATATGAACTCCAAGGTGTTATTTCTTCAGTCTTCTCTGGTGTGTGTGAATTAAATGGAATTCAGGCATGAGAGAACCATGAAACCCACCATGTGGACACCTTAAAAAACCAGTTAAATCTCAAGAGTTTAAGATTCATTCTTTGTTCCACTGCTGGAGAGTTTTCAAACTAAAGAGCCGTATGAAGACAGCTGCAAAGCTGTCGATTTGCAGGAGTTTTAAACAACGTTGCACTTCCCACTTCTCTCATGCAGAATATTGACTCAAACAGGGGAGCTATAATGTCATGTGCTTCTTTTTATTTTAGCATTATGGCTTAGTGTGCAGGATGTGTCTTGTTTTTTAAATTTCTGGGAAGATAAAATCAGCCTAGAGACCCACAAATGATCTTTTGTTGGCTACCCTGAGCATAAAAGACATTTCCCTGGGTTTCAAAGGAGAGGTATTGCATAACAGAAAGGAATTTATAATGAATAGAAGTTTTAAGCACAGCATAATTACAATTTTCCTATGGTTATTCTCACTTTTTATTAGAAAAATGCCATTTAAAATGTAAATATTGTAACTAATATAGAGGTGGGCTTGTACAGGTGTACCTTGTATTAAGCTCAAAAGCAAACTTAAGCAATTTAAGGAAAATAAAGTAAACCTGGGATCCTGTGTTAGTAGTGGGAAACATGGCTCTAATTCTGCTCCAGGGGAAGTCCACATTAATATTTGCTCTCGCACTTACTTGTCTTTTCCCCCAGCTGCTCCTTCTTCCTTTATTTTTCATTTATCAACAGCTTCAAAGCAGGCTTGACATGCAAACACATTACATTACAGGTTTTAATAGTTTTCACCAGGCTCCTGCATCCTCTGCTGTTCAGGATGCCCAATGCTAACCATGCATATTCTTTATTTATTTTTATTTTCCTATAGAATAGCCCCAGCATTCAGTATCAGCATTCCCAGGGGCAGTTTTTCTTTTAGTCATTCCATTAATACAAACAGGCACCATGGCACTCAGTGGCAGAGGCAATAATGAACGTAGCTCCACCTTACCATGAGGTTGGGAAGTAACATGCAGTGTCACTTTGGCAGCGTAGAATTAATGTCTTTATCCCCAAATTAATTTGCCCTGCGCTAACACGTTCCTGTGCTTGGTCCTCTTGGGTCGTTGTGTACAGAGACACTCTTTGCTCCAGCTGGTAAATGCAGAGCTGGGAGGTGGGGCTGATGGATAAGATGCTTCAGATTGCCTCACACCCTCGGGAAATGAGGGTCCACTCAGACCAGCAGCTCTTCTGCAAGTTGCTTGTGTATCAAGGCTCAGAGACATAAAAGTGCCTCTGTGTAGGAGTGGTGATAGGAGCCTGTCCTGGGGGGATAATTCCTTTATTAAGCACAGGCACACTGCCTTAATCACAAGACCAGGCTTCTTCCAGTGGACAAAGTCTTTATTCAGTGCCAACTGCCCTGATTCTGGAGGAACAAGGCATTGGCAAACTGGATGCCTGGCCATTCCTTCACTTTACTGCTCCAGTGCAGTTGTGCTCTCTGCTTTACACATGCAAAGTGACCAGTATGTTGGACTGGGAGGTGAATGAGAGTTCCTCCAGACAGCAATTGTCATTAAAAGTAGTTTCTCCTGTAAGCGTGCAGAAGAGACAGAGATCAAGTATGCTTATGCTTATGCAGTTATTTTCTGAGTTTACTTTGCATAACTCTTGAGATTTTAAGTCATTTTTTTGGGTAGGGAATTCCTGAAGTTTTCTTTTTCAAGGAAAAAAGAAAAATCAAACCCTCTTTGGCTTAGACTGCCTGTGTACTATATACCATCGGTATGCTCTCCTTTCCATATGGAAAAAGAGATAATTTTGTTAGAGAGCTACCTCCCTTCCCCACAGTTGCAAAGAGAGACGGCTGCTGGGAAACTCTTGGCACCCTTCTGGAGCTGCAGTTACAAAGCCATGCGCACACTTCTCAAGTGAAAACTGGAATATAAGCTAGCTAGGTCACAGAACACATGACTGTTCATTGAAAGATACTGGCATGTGAAAATCTCCAGTATTTTCAGATGCTTACAAAGCTCTCCTAGGTACTTCATTAGTCAGGTCTTGCAGAGGAATATTTCAGCAATGGAATTCAGTTTTCAGAGTTGTGTGCTTTGAAGTTGTTTCTGTAATTTTCTCTCTTTGCAGCTTTTCAGCACTTTTCCCTCAACCACAATAGTTATTTAATAGAATATTGGAATTATTTTAGAAACGAACCATATCTTCCCCATATTTGTCCTGTATTAGGGAAGGAGCCAGTGATTTTTTTGACATAAAGTCAGAGGAAAAGTATATTAAACTTAAACTGAAAACATGAAACACTAGAAAATTCAAAGTGACTGCAAGTGGTCTTTTCTAAAATAAATGCAGATAGCCTTAACCATGTGGATCAACGTCATGATAGTAAAGATACTACACCAGAATGTTTAATCATCTGAATAAGCTTATTAACACATGGCTTCATTATGACTTTCAGCTTGCCATAAAATGCATAATGCAGTAAGTTATATAGCTAAGTAAACACGTAACCAAGCAACAGCCTGTTAAGGATATTATAAAATAGCTTTGTTTGTTTGTCTGTTTGTTATTTAGTGCATTCATAGGGATCTGGCTGCAAGAAATATTCTTCTAACTCATGGTCGAATAACAAAAATCTGTGACTTTGGCCTGGCAAGAGATATAAGGAATGACTCAAATTATGTGGTCAAAGGAAACGTAAGTATATGTGATACTTGATCCACCTGTTTTAAATTAGGGGAGCTCCTGTTGTCTTGACATGCAAAGAAAAGTCTTTCTTACATGGAAATCTGGATTTCCCAATTCTGAGACAGGTATCTGTGCCGGTTGGGAACACGAGGAGGGACAATTCGTGCTGTAGATGTGTGTGCTGACAAAACCCTCTGTATATACATCTTGTTGTATTGGAAAAGATATGCTAATATCTGAATGTGTGTTGTAGTGGATGAGGTGTTTTTCCTGCACCAGTATAACACCCAGCGTTTCCATTTTATCGAAACATACTAAAAGTTACAGCTCTGGGCAGAATTGCAAGTTTTGCCATCGGGATATTCTAGTAGCCCAACCCTAAATATAGTTATTTTCAAACTTTTTCTCTGGGCATTGCTATATTTGTCCATTGCTGAAATAGTTTATTTCAAAACTACCTAAGTAATCAGGGGTTTGCATCCTGTTCCTTGCTACAAAGCATCACTCAGACAACAGAAACTGGATTCTGAAGTGTGAATTTATTGATTA
Organism: Jacana jacana; assembly: GCA_013400555.1. Taxonomy (NCBI): domain Eukaryota; kingdom Metazoa; phylum Chordata; class Aves; order Charadriiformes; family Jacanidae; genus Jacana; species Jacana jacana. The sequence goes on from VZTM01018592.1 coordinate 528,532, forward strand.
GGGCAGAGTGGGAGGCAAAATTCCTTGCATTTATCTGATTCCATTTAAAGATTTTAACCTTGTACTTGTAACCTACAGCTTTAACCTGCAGCTACAATTCAAACCCTGTAAGAAGGTTGGAACAAGACACTATATTTTGATGAGAAACCCCCCATGTAGAAGAGTAACGATTACTCTACTACCTACTAGACCTCTGCAGGGGTACAAAGACACTTTGAAGTGATGCAGATTAACGTGGCAGCACTCAAAGTCCCCTTTAAAGTGCTAGTGCAGTAAAAGGAGCACTACTACAAAAGAAAATTGAGTCTGTCTGTGGTTAAGCAGGAGAAGCGCGCTACAGGTATAGGCTTCTCAGCCTGATTTGTACTGCCTGGATTAATGTAACTCTGCATCAGATACATGCAGCCATCTGCTGCCTTCAGAGTACACCTTGTTTTCACTTGCCTTGGTTTTCAAAGGAGAACATCCATGTTCAGCAAGGCAGCCCTCCTCCCCAGCCCCACTGAGTGATCAGGGGCTGGTTGTTCATTAGCGACTTGACAACACACAAACCAAAGGTTTTGGGCAAGCTGTCCCACACCTGAGCATCTCTCACTGAAGTGGTTTGCCACGCTTGGTGAGCCTCAGTCAGTCCAGGGAACCTCAAGTATCTGAGATAACTCTGCTCCTTTGCTGTCACCCAGCAGTCCTGGATGGCCTGGGTATCTAACAGCATCCCTATTTTAGGCTACGGGAGAGATGGGTTTGTTGGTTAGCTTCAAAAGTAATGTTGGTACCAGCCACTGGGTGCCTAGAATCAAGGTTAAGGAACAACAGGAGCAGAAATAATTTAGGAATGGCTGTCCTGGCAAAATACTGAGTTTCATTTCTGTAATAAAGCTACTTTCAAGGTCAGGTCAGGAGCTGCCTGATCAATCAAGGGTCCTGGGAGTGAGAAGTGCAGAGCAGCAGCTTAGGAGGGAAGTGGGCAGTGTGAGTCATGAACTTTTACACATCTAGGCTACCCTTTAAGTTTGCCTGACAGTAGGGTTTTATTTAGCCTGAAAGGGTCAGAGGAGGATAGGCTGCAGCTGCTTGGGGAGAGAGGAAGCAGTGGCTGCAGAAGGGTTCTGGTTGCATCTGGCCTGATGGTAAAGCAGATCAGGAGTGCTGGGGCATCCCTCTCTGTGGGCTCTGCAGGGAGACAACGCTGCCAACAGCATCTGGGGGCTTGGCCAGGAAGAGTGTTTGCTGTCTGTCTTGTTCAGGAAATAAACAACTCTGGTTGACTCTCTGGTGAGCCGGCCCATGGCTGGAACGCCTCTCCTGTGAGGACAGACTGAGAGAGTTGGGGTTGTTCAGCCTGGAGAACAGAAGTCTGGGAAGACCTTAAAACGGCCATTCACTACTGCAGTAAAGGGGGCTACAGAAAAGATGGGGTGGGAGTCTTTATCAGTGAATTAAACGGTAGGACAAGGGGTAATGGTTTTAAACTGAAAGAGGGGAGATTTAGATTACATATTAGGAAGAAATTCTTTACTGTGAGGGTTGTGAGACACTGGAACAGGTTGCCCAGAGAAGTTGTGGCTGCCCCATCCTTGCAGGTGTTTAAGGCCAGGCTGGATGGGGCTTTGAGCAACCTGGTCTGGTGGGAGGTGTCCCTGCCAATGGCAGGGGGGTTGGAATTAGATTATGTTTAAGGTCCCTTCCAACCTGAACCATGCTATGATTCTATGAAATGCTGCCTTTACTTCACCTCATCTCTTTTCCTATCCATTTACCTCCTTCTCTATTGAGTCTCCTTTCCTTACAAGACATCAAGGCTCTTTTCTAGTGTGGTTGAAATATATCTGTGGACACATCATTGCAAGACTGCTTAAAGGAAGAGGTCTGGTTTCTCCCACAGCAGGACAAATGCTTAGGATAGAAGCCTGACCAGCTTCTGCAGTCAGACGAGGAAAGGGAAAAGCAGGGAGAGGAAAGTGGAAGCAAATCCAAAGGCTTTCTGTGCCCTTTCCTGTGCTCCAGTTAGTATTCCCGAGGGATGTCGGTCCTCATGCAAACTGAAAAATATCAATATGTATTTCTTTCATGGAAATTTTCATTTTTGTTCTGATACACTGAGGAGCTACAGCAGAAGTCTTAACTGTTTATTAAGGCCCTGAAGCATCTTGGCTGTGGGAATGTCATCCCTGTGACTATGGGAGCTAGTCCACAGAATTAGACTTGCATGTTTGCGTAAGGAACCATACCATGTTCATATATATTATTTTGCTCTGACTAATCAAAACAAAAGGAATGACATAGTATACAGAAAATCAGAGTGCAAGGAACTGCGTGAGTTTGGTAGAACCACAGAAAAATGGATCAATAACCGTGCAGCACCTAGAGACCAAAATACTGAGATTGTAATTTTTGGTAGCATACTTCTCTCTTGATTTAATGAGTATTTAAAATGCATAAGAGGTAGAAAAGGTTACTTTCATCTTGTAAATTTTGTATGCTTTATGTCCATTATCTTAATTTATTCTCTTTTCCCTGGAAAGGCACGTCTTCCTGTGAAGTGGATGGCACCTGAAAGCATTTTCAATTGTGTCTACACCTTTGAGAGTGACGTCTGGTCTTATGGGATATTGCTTTGGGAGCTCTTTTCTTTAGGTAAGCTCCTTCAAGACCTATACTTCAGGGGATTTTAGTTTCATCTTGGTTTTACTGTGGATGCAGGAATCATGTTGCTCACCTGCTCTCTCAACAGGAAGCAGCCCGTATCCAGGGATGCCCGTGGACTCCAAGTTCTATAAAATGATCAAGGAGGGATACAGAATGTTCAGCCCTGAGTGTGCACCCCCTGAAATGTAAGTGAGCCACCAGCACCTCTGATTACTAAACATCACAGAATCACAGAATGGTATGGGGTTGGAAGGGACCTCTGGAGGTTATCTAGTCCAACCCCCCTGCCAAAGCAGGTTCTCCTAGAGCAGGTTGCACAGGAATGTGTCCAGGTGAGTTTCGAATGTCTCCAGAGACGGAGACTGCACCAACTCTCTGGGCAGCCTCTTCCAGGGCTCTGCCACCCTCAAAGTGAAGACGTTCCTCCTTATATTTAGATGGAACAGTTTGTGCCCATTTCCTCTTGTCCTCTCACTGGGCACCACTGTAAAAAGACTGGACCCATCCTCTTGACACCCACCCTTTAAGTATTTATAGGTGTTGATCAGATCCCACCTTGGTCTTCTCTTCTCCAAACTAAAAAGACCCAGTCCCTCAGCCTTTCCTCAGTAAAGAGATGCTCCAGGCCCTTAACCATCTTTGTGATCCTCTGCTGTACCCTCTCCAGCAGTTCCCTGAGTTCCTTCTTGAACTGGGGAGCCCAGAACTGGACACAGTATTTCAGATGGCGCCTCATCAGCAATGATGCAAAGGAAGGGAAGCTTCCAGGCTTGCGCTAAGGATCATTGCACTGCCCCATTGTCATTTTCTTAAGCTCTTTTCACACTTTAAATAATTCACATAAGCTAAGTACCGGAATATATGCTTGTGTTGTTAAAAGCAATGAAATACACTCGTGCCTTGTACCATCTGATCCCTTTGTCATGGCATCTGCTCTGTGTCACTAAATTATTGACAGATCACAGAACATAATTAAACGCTTTTAATTCAGATAAAGCAGTCAGTGAGATGTATCACCAGACCGTGCAGCATCTGCATTCCTTCTGTACTTCCTGACAGCAAGAGGACTGGCTACTGATCTTCTTTATGAGCCATCCCTACTTCACTGTTTTGTAAATGGCTCGGCACTTAGCAAGCTGTCAAACTAATTCCAGAGACTCTCATTAGTATTGAGTCCTTCTCTGTCACAAGCACAGGTATTAGCAGCACTGTTGCTGTTCTTAAGAGTAATTTGAAGAAGGTAAACTGTGAGACTGGGTCACAACTTCTATGACAAACAGTAACAAAGGCAAGATAAGAACTTAGGATTTCTGTATCATTTCGGTGTCTTTGCAGGTATGACATAATGAAGAGTTGCTGGGATGCTGATCCTTTACAGAGACCCACGTTTAAACAAATCGTACAGCTGATAGAGCAGCAGCTTTCAGATAATGCCCCTCGGGTAAGTTATGGATCATCAGTTTTTTGGACTTAAAGCAGTTTCAAACAAGACATTAGACTAGAGCCACGAGGAGCAAAGATTCTGGGCGCTTCATTAATTTTCCAGTATTATTTATGTAGCTTTGCAGTGTACATTTGGGTGGTAGGAATGATACCTGGGCTACTCATTCCTGCTCTGTTGTGCCATCAGATGGTAGCTGTCTAAGCCCATGTCTGAAACTGGTACCAGCTGGAGAAGGCTTTTTGCATGGTTGATGGTTCTCACTCAGAATATACCTGGCACAATGATTTTGGTGTTCTAAAATGCAATGGTACAGCATAAATCCATCTTGTCTTAAACTATGAAAAATTGTATTCCAATGGGGGAAAAAAAATATCTCGTAAGTGAAGTATACTTGGATTTTATTAGAAAAGCTTTCTGGCTGAAGGGGTTGACTTTTGGTGCTCTTTTGCCTCTTCTCACTTGCTTCCCCCAGCTCTATTTATGTAACCTTGGAGGTATGTTGTGGCAAACTGTATTCATCGCTCTTTCAACGGTTCCCTAGTAAATGCTTATTTCTGAGAGGGTAACTGGACAAAATAGTCCAAGGAAAAAGTGGAGGCACATCAGAGACATGGATTTTCTGTGTTACTGGGGTTTGAAAAAGTAAGTTTAAAATCTGGTTTAAAAATAAAGCTTCCTTTTACCTTCTGGATGCCTTGTTTGGGCACCAAGCACAGGCTTCCTGACAATTTGAGAAAAGAGGAAACTGAAAGCTGCTGGGGTTCGATTGCATCCTGTAGTGTATTTTTGGCAGGTGCAGGCATTACTAAAACAAAAGCAAAAATGCAAAGGAAATATTAGTGAGGCTTCTGTGGGAGTTTTAGTAATAACCTGAGCTGGGTTGGGTTCTGTCAAGCTCAGTTGAAATTTGGTGTGCAGTTGGAAGCTGCGGTGTTTTAAATAACTGAGGTCGAGATCCTTGACTCTTCAAAAGACGAGTTAAGCCCAAGACCCTTTGAAAGTGTCTTTAGATTTGCAAAGAAACACCTGAGTTGGGTGCCTTCCTTGATGGTGTGTAGTGCACGGTGGGAAAAGGAAAGGAGAGCTCTGCAACTACACGTCATTGACCCCAGTCTTTGGCTTCTGCAGGTTTATGCCAACTTTTCAAATCCACCTTCCAGTCAAGGAAATGCTCCTGATCACTCGGTGAGGATTAACTCTGTGGGTAGCAGTGCTTCATCTACTCAGCCTCTCCTGGTACGCGAAGATGTCTGAGTGGCATCTGGAAGAAGAGGAGCCCAGATGTATTAGCTGTTTGTATTGTGCAGGGGGTGAGAGAGGGACAACTTCAATAATTTCTCTTACTTTTACTCACTACTACCACTGTGTAGCTGAAACGTTGTTGTTAATGCTGTCCTTTACTACACACTGTTACACATAAACTTAATCTGCTGAGCACGGTTACAGGCATCATTGCAGTGTTAACTGAAGCTGTATATATTTTGCTATATTGTGTGTATTTGCAATAGAGAGCCAGAGCTGAAGGAAAAAAAAGAAGAACAAAAAAAGGCAACCAACAAAAGAAATCCTGAGCCAGGGTGTGGAACAAGATGACTACTTATCAAACCAAATCTGCAGTGATCCTTCTCTGGATCCGTGCCTGGAAAGTGTACAGTCATTTTCTAGTTAATCTTGTTTTACTGAATCGAAGAAATAAACAAATATTAAGCTAATGGCTTTGCAAACCCCATTCCACATCCAGCCAAGCCTTATAAGCTTTCCCAGGCAGGTATGATATGTTGGAGGCCAGCAAGGGTGTATATGTCCCTGGGCAAGAGCGATGAAGGGACCAAGACCCTTCCAAAGTTGGTCTGCACAGCAACAAACCCTCCTGGAACCAGAGGAGGGGAGAAGAGAGCTTGGATCTCCTTCCCACCTGTGCTGTCAGCCTTGCAGACCAGTCCCGAGGTTTTCATGGGTATACACACTACTTCCCACTGGCTCATTCCCTGCTGGGCATGGAGCTGCCCATTGCTGGGTCTCACCCCACCACAGAGCCTGTACCATTCCTGCGCCCCCCTGCCTTGGGAGCCCGAAGGCTTTGATGCTTGTTTTGCTCATGGTTACGTCCAGAAGTGTTCACCAAAGATAGGTGGGTCCTGCCAAGTTGGTCAAAATAGAGGAGGAGGGCTGCTTCCAGTAAGCTGTGTCTGGAGGAGAGGCCGTTTAACGAGTCATCTTATCTAAGTGAGAGCAGAGACAAAAAATTCCCTCCTGGGGGCCCTTTCTTTATCTTGTCCTCCCCAGGTGAATCTTTCCCACAGGCAGGCTTGGATAGTGCTAACTGGAAAGGGCTATTTTCCCCCTGCCCCGAGTCGTTTCATCTTTCTGTAGCAGTAGAGCGATCATAAAGAAGAAGAGCCTAACTGGGAAGCGCTGAATTTATAAATGGGATAAAAGAAAGAATCCCTTCTGTCTTGTTTGGCAGACTTGAGGCTTTGGAGTCAGTATCTGTTGAGCCAAGGATGGTGCTCAAGTATCTTCTAACCCCCTTTTTTTTTCTTCCCCATCAGAAACTGCTAATTCTTTTCTTCTTTTGTTTCTGTCCCCTAGAAATCAGTAAAGGCATTGTGAGAAGCATTTGTCAGAGGCAGAGTACCTATTTATTTACATTGCACTTAAGCACTCTGTGTAACTTATACTTTACCAGGATTTTGGTTGAGTTTACATGCAATTTAAATGTGTAACTAACTGCCCAAATGCAAGGTAATTGTAAATACACACATTGGTGGTATATTTTGGGTTATGTTGAGTACCAGCGCTCCTTCTATGACTGTGCATTTGGTTTATTGTCACAGGAATCTGTCTTTCGGAGTTAAGTCAAAAATTAGCCATTTGCACTGAACTTACTTAGGCTGTTGCACCTTTCCAAAGTTAGCCAGTTGTTTGGAGGCACTCTTATGCAGACTTGTTGTTGAGCATTTTCAGTTTAATGCTATAAAAGCTCTTTTCGTAACGTGTTGGCTTTCAGAGCAACTGTAGACAAATTAGTTGTTATAATTATAGATGTCTCGGTACTTTACGGACACTTAGCTGAAAGAGGTTTGGGTTTTTTCGTTCTTGAAATTTATATTTTTATAATTTGGGGATTTTTGAAACTTATTTTGCAACGGCTTGGTGTTTTGAATGGGTTTATGCATTGTTTTTGTAAATATGGAAATGTAGCAATAATGTCCTTTTGACTATTCTCAGTCCTTGAGTCTCAAAAATATTTTTTTATATATATATATGCAAAAACTATATGTATAAATATGTAAGTGTTTGAAAGTTTATGAAACACTTATGGATATGTTGCTCGGTTGTAGAATTGCAGTTCAGAAAAGTTCAAATAAATCTGTAAATATGTATTCAAATGCTACCTATGTGTACTATGTTAAGAAGGAATATTTTCATGTAAGTCTTAATAAATTCTTGGGTTGAAGCAAAATCTCAGTGTCTGGACACACAGGGTTCAAGTCTGGCATTCTGAAATGTTCTTGCAAATGTGTGCCAGAAAACCTTTGTGTTTATTTGTTATGAAAGCTTTTTACCTGTGAGTATATGGGACAAATACTTGGAAACTCGGATGCAGCTTTATTCTGGGAAAAAAAAAAAGTTGCAGCTCTGAGATTGATCCTGTAGATTGTTGTACAGTCTGTAGGTCATGAACAGTATTTAGAACAGAAGTATCTCAGCATTACTCAGTATGGTTGCAGAGGTGGTTGAAGCCACTCAAAGGCTGCAGTGATGCTGAATATACCCCTTTTGCTCAAGCAGATGGACACACGCACTCTCATGTCCTCTCCTGCATGTTGGCCAGGGAGGTGGCAGAAAGATACCTCTTTCTGCTTGGCTTGGGGTGGCAGGTCCTAAAGAAAAGATGTGATGCTTCCCTTGTTGAGCAGGTACCACACATCTTAGTGAGAGACCCTCTGTTTTAATTACTCCAGGTTTGAGATCTGTAACTCACCTGCTCGCTCTTGTTCCTCTGCTGCAGGATGGTCTGCATCAGTATGGTTGGTGTGTGGTTAACAGTAGGTACAGAGCATATAAGCAAAAGTTTCTAGAACTATCCTATCAAAAACCTCCTCGTAGGAGAGACAATTTTTGACTGTTTTGGTCTGTAAACATTTCTGTTCTGTCAAAATACCTCCTTAAAGAGCTCCCATCCTTCAGAGTTTCTTTTCTAAAACAGTTCACTTTTTTTTCTTTCTTGCTTTTATTTGCTTCCACCAAGGCAAATTAAAATCTAATTTCTTCAGGAGCCAGGAGGTGCAAGCTTTGCCACAGTGAACATTGTTGTAGTTTTCTAGTAATGCTTCAGAAGATACCAAGATTGGGGCTGGTTTTCAAACATTTATTCTCCTGTCTTCTCCCCACTCCTTGAAGCAAAGCAGACTTCGTACTGAGGCATTTCAGTAGCTGCCTTGGTACAAATAATTACTGAATTCTCATTTAGAATAGCCAAAGGAGCTATTTGATCTATGTATTCAGTTAGCACGTCATTAATTTTATTTTCCTGAAATCTTTTCTCTTTGGAAGTAACCTAGAATGCAGCACCTCTGCTTTCTAAAAAAAAACCTTTCTCCTGTTTTCTTATTACAAGGCGCGCAATGATTACAGCCTCCATCTCTGTTCATCGTCACACGGACCATTTCTCCCTGAATAATTTTCTTGTGCCAGTTCTAAGCAATAGTTTACATGGAAAAGCACATCAGGAAAGCGTTTAATATGTATTTTATCTGTCCTTCAAAGCATTATTGTACACAGATATAAAGAGACACCAACACCATCGCACCAGCAGGACCATGGACCATCATGGACCAAATATCTGAAGGGAGGGTGCGAAGAGGACAGAACCAGACTATTTCCACTGATGCCCAGTGACAGGACTAGTGTCAGCGAGCACAAACTGAAACACAGGAGGTTCCCTCTGAACATCAGGAAACATTTTTTTTTACTGTGAGGGTGATTGAACACAGGCTGCCCAGAGAGATTATGAAGTCTCCATCCCTGAAGATACTCAAAAAAGATGTGGAGATGGTCCTGGACGGTTGGCTTTAGGTGGTGCTGCTTGAGCAGGGGGGGTTGGACCAGATGACCTCCAGAGGTGTCTTCCAAGTTCAATTCTTCTGTGATTCTGCAATCAGCAAGGGCACTTTGGAGAATCTCAGCTGCAACATTCACTTGGCCAGAAGTAGAAAAGAAAATCCCAGCCTTGTACTGAACACTGTAGAATGACTCTTCTGCTGTTCTCTTTGGTAGCTAGATAAGAAAATACTGGGAGGCTCTGTGGGAGAGAAGAAGAAAGATTGTGGACACACTGCATGGTGTTAGTGATCAGTATCATATGCATCACCATCACCAGATTTGTTTGTTTCTGGTTCTCCTTCACATCTGTATAGATCTTTTGGGAGGTTGTCTGTAAACGGGGACATGGTACACCTGGCCTAGTCACCAAGGAACAACCAGTCGTACCCTGGACTGATACATTCGCAGTGATCACTGGAGAGGTTGGACAGCAGCATCCTTAATTCTACTGCATTGAAGGCTGAAACAGAGAGAGTGAAACGTTTCCCTCTTCCCGCACGTGGATTAGGAAACTTCCTACTTGTCCTGCGGGGAGGTCTGAGGCCCATCAGAGGACACGGAGCAGTTGCACAGACGTTTTTAGCCCCTGGTTTAGAACTGAAGCTATAACAAAAATACGAAAACCCACTCTGCAGTTTTGTTGTGATTTCCAGAATCTTCTGTAACTGTGAATAACGGTTACAGGCGACCTTCAATTGGCATGTTTCCAGACCACTAAATTCTTAGAAGATTACGCCATAACTAGTAGTTTATGTCCAAAAATTGCTCTGAGGCTTATTTTTTCTGAAAGATTGTCCATATTTCATAAATTGATTTTCAGTCACTCTTTTTGGTGAGAACTATTATCTGTCAGCTGCCAATCGGGCAGCAGAGATGATTTACTAGCAAAGGTAGTTCTAGAGACTTGTTTTTTTTCTGACCATGCCCTGGAAATCATTTCAGCTGGGCTGTGACAAGCAGTAGAAACCAGCTGACCTTGAAGGGCCTGTTGGGCTTTGAGACATTGCTCTGCCCTCCTCACCAAGCAATGTCAGCACCGTCAGATAAAGGGTTCATGTGGCAGGTTTAATGCTATCAGACCATCAGGTCACCACAGGGGAAGGTACAGCGTGCAGCTTTCCCTATAGAACAGTACACATCCGTGTGTAGTGCAGGTTGCCCTCAAACTTTCTCTAGCCGCAGAAAGTGCAAAATAATCTTTATCTTCCCCAAGATACGAATATTTTGAGGAGTACCAGCGCCAGTGGCTGACTGCACTTCTGTGAAGAACATGCTTTTGGCTGGAATAAGTATCATTAGCAGGGGCCTTGTTCCTGATTGGTGGCGGGGGGTGGGAGGGGTTGCTGTGGTCGTCAGAAAAAAGTTGGCTTAGTGGCACACCTGAGCACTCACTTTTTGGTGACCAAAATTGGAAGAGGCTGCCCAGAGAAGTGGTTGAGTTGCTATCCCTGGAGGTATTTAAAAGACAAGTAGATGTGGTGCTTGCTGACACAGTTTAGTGTCAGTGTTAGGTTGATGGTTGGACTTGATGATCTGAAAGGTCCCTTCCAACCTAGGTAATTCTATGATTCTATGAAATAATGTGACATTTTGCTTGCCTGCTTTGGGTGGGAGGAAGGATGCTGAGCAGGGTAGCCGATCCAGGTCTACCCTGGTGGGCTGGGGATCAAAGGAGTGGAAAAAATTCCTCAAGCCTCCAGCCTGTTCAGTGGATTAAAAGAAAATTTTAAAAGGGAAATCACAACCTCCCAAATGCTGTTTTTGGCATTTCCTCTTTTGAGTTAAAATAGCAAAACGATTAAAACCTGTTTTTCAGATGAAAACATTTTTGTATTTTCCCCTTAAGTCTTTTTTCATTCAAAGCCTGGTTGCTTTTTTCTTTTGCTGGGACCAAACATTAGCTAGTCATGGTGTTCCAGAAATTAGTGGGGAAATTTCCAGAGTTCTTGTGCAACTCTGTTGTGTTTTGTGTTTCAACTCTGTGTGGTTGACAGGATATCTCTGAACCAAAGCACTAAAGGAAAGACTTCTCCTTGGACTAGAAACAACAGATCAAAACTGGCAATTGCTCCACCAAAACCAGTAAGCAGTTGCACAGCTGCCTGTTTGCCCCAAGGTAGCCTTGAATTGCTGCATTGCCAAGAGCAGTAGAAGCTTGACCAGCCTCTTGTGCTGGGTACCAGCATGTGGCCAAGCCTGGAGGAGGAAACATGGGCTTTGTCCCTTCATAAGTCAGGCCTGCAAAGGTGTCCTTACTCATCCTGGTGTTTGCAAGTGGCTTCATTTTGAGGGAAGGCAGAGAAATTACTGATGTCATACATTTTACCTGTCCAATCTAAAAGAACTGAGACACTTAAAAGGGGGGATAAAATGTATGTTTTAGAATACTTTCTTGTTTAATAGTAGAAATAACTGTTCATAGAGCACGTTTGTCAGCATCCTGGGCGAATTCTCCTGGAGTGGCGATTGGGGAGTCGCAGTGCACCCTGGATTTCAGGGAGGTAGTTCCAGCTGCAGGCCAGAGGACATGGCTCACCAGTGCCTTTCTCCATCCCTTCCAGCCATCGACTGACACCTCATTAGAAGCTTCCTAGGATTGCTCAGGCTCCTTTGAATGGCAGCAGTTTTTTGGCTTGCCCTTGTAAAGTTGCAGCAAAAAGACCCAAGCTGATTTTTGGTCACTTAAGTGGCAAAACAAAACAAACCAGTAGTTTTTTATCACAAAAATATTATTGCAAGATGCCCCCAGCGACTGCTTTTCTTGCTGTGCTGCCTGCCTGCCCGGATGGATCAGCAGGACCCAGGGCAGCAGGAGTGCTGGGACCCCATCCTGGGGATGAGCATCCTCAGCAGTGCTGGCCCTAGGCTGACCAGCCAGATTTCCCTTGGGGCCACATGTGGCACTTCCACGGACAGGGAGGAGCCCATCCTGGGACCCTGTCCTGGGCATGAGCATCCTCAGCAGTGCTGGTCCTGAGCTGACCAGCCAGATTTCCCTTGGGGCCAAACATGGCACTTCAAGCGTCAGGGAGGACTTTTGCACTGTATCTCACCACTTGCCACAAGCCACCAGCACTTGGCAAGGGATGGGAATTTCTCTAGGAGTGGTAGGAGCTACCCTAGAGGATTTGCCTTCCTCTGTTGCTCTGCCACTTAATCCCAGCAGGAAGCATGTTACCTGCTTCCTTACAGACTCTGTCTCAAAGAACTGGGAAGTCAAAAAACACACAACTATTTTATGATCTTTAATGCATCTCTGCTCCCTCCCTGGGGGCTCTGTGTGTGTGTCTCTTAGCATAGGGCAGCTGCAGAAAGCACCAGCCCACCAGCAAATGCCTTGCTGAGGTCAGCAGCACAGTTCCACACCAGCCCCTCTTGGCCTCCTCTTTAACGGCTTTTGGAACAAACCTCCCTTTAATCATATTTGTAAACTATTGTCGCAGTTACGTAGGCTCCCCCGACTGCATGATGGTCATGTGTACTGGTCACCACCCCAGCACTTTCCTTATCACAAGTCATGGATAGATTTACCTCCTCGGGATCAGGCTGGCGCAGTCGGCCCTGCCCCAAGCAACGCCTGTGTGAATCACAATATGGCAGTGGTTTGGACCCGCTCTTATCCTTTATTCAAAGCAAAGAGCATTCAAAACATCAGTTCCTGAAGGGAAGGAGGGGAGGGAGGGAGAAGGCTGAGGGAGAACCATGGTTTTGCCACAATTTTCAAGGTAGATAATTATTTAGGTCTAGATACATCCACCCCTGCTTTCTCATACTTTACCCTTAGTTCAGATCTGGGGAGATAAAAATAAAGTCCTGATTTTGCCTTGTATATTGCAGGGACATTTCATGGAATTACAGAATTGTCAGAGTTAGAAGGGACCTCCAGAGATCATCTGGCCCAACTCCCCTGCTAAAGCAGGGTTGCCCGGAGCACATCACTCAGGACTGCATCCAGGCAGGTCTTGGAGGTCTCCAGAGAAGGGGACTCCACACCCTTCCTGGGCAGCCTGTTCCATTTGTAATGTAATGACAAACGGTGACGAAAATATCTGATAACCAATTGGAAAGTAAGAATTTCAACCCCTTTATTTACCATCCAGTATCTGAGCAGTCCAAGGAGCCACTTATATTATGTGAAAAATATCTTAAGCCACTTTCACTACAAGACAAATGTTTTCAGCAATACCACTGCAGTATCACCAAGGATAGTTTCTGGCCTGACGCCTGCAAGTCTTGCAGCGCAACACGTGGCCAGTGTCACCAGTGGCCAGAGTGCCTGCAGATTTGTCACCTTTGCAGGATTTCTCCATCTGATACCAAAAAACCTCTCTGGAAGAGACCCTAATTTCCACCCGAGCACGTGGAATAGATATGCATGTAGAATAGATATGCACAAATTAGGACTGTGGAGCACCTTGTTTGCCAACCCAACGCTTCTCCTTCCAGTGGAAGACCAGATATGAAAAGGTGGCAGTTTTATACATGCGTGCGGCCAGTGTGAAAACAAAGATGGGACAGAAAACCAAAAACCTAGACCCCACTTGTGCTGCACCATGAGATCGTTACAGTCATATGACGAGCTATCTATCTAGATTGTTTGGCACCCGAATTGTAATCTGTGGTTACGTACAAGCCTAACCACAGCGATACCTGCAAATATGGTTAAAGCTGATCTACGACATATCAGCTGGAGAAGGAAACGTCTCAGCTCCTTTGCACAAGGAACTTGAACAAAAACTGTTTTGTTTCTCCTCCGTGACAAAAAAACAGCCTCAGGGGCCCAGTGGAAGTTTTTAGAAAACAGGCTAAAAACAGCTTCCCTACACAACTCTTTCTGCAGTTACAACTACTAAAGAGATCAACCATCACATAGACAGCTATTTTGAATTAAAAAGTCGTTTCTCTGGTGGCAGATTAAACTTGAATTACACACTGGCACACATTTGTCTCGGCTGAAATTCTTATCAAAATATGAAGTCACAGGATGCGTCAAGCAGTGGGAAGAAGAGAAGGGAGGAAAGCCAAGCTTTGCAATGTCAGAGCTGACCAGCTGGGCAGGGATGAGCCCAGGTATCCATCTGGCCAGCCAGACCAGTAGCTAGTACTGAGGCAACTGGTTGTGCCTCCTGTCAAATCCAGCTGAAGGACATTCCCACCCAATGGGGAGAAGAGGGCAAACTTTTTGTGAACTCCGGTGGAAGAGGAAGCCAACACAGCAGCAGTTTGCAGGAGTGAAGGAGCCCTGGAATTAGGCTGAGTTCTAAGAGCCATTCTGAAAATGGGGTCTGTGGGCCCAGACACCCAAGAAAGACCCAAAGTATGGGGAGATCCAGCCTCAGAGCTTATAACCTATATGGACAGGTTACAGTCATCCCAGGAAGGGGAACAAACTCAGAAGGAAGGGAAAAGGCTTTCTCAGCACCTGGGAGTAAGTCAGGATTCCCATACCCTGGGTGCTGCTGCCTCAGCCCCTTCCAATAGCAAGCACCATCCTTCAGGGCAGTCACCACAAAGGGTCAACCAGCAAGAGCAAATAAAGCAAAACCAGGCAAGGCTGTGTTTGACATTTATATGGGCAAACACAGCTGCAGATGGTCACTAGGAGCTTCTGATTCAAGTGCTGCTGCTGGGGCTCAGGCTTCTTCCCTGGCTGCATCCTCCCACTCTTCACACTGGGCTTGGCATCATGTCAGTCCCGTGCTTCATGCTCGTCCTTGTCCTCTGTAACTCATGACAGTGGCAGAAACTAATGGAAACAGGAGATCGCGTGTTTGGATGTTAACTCCAGCAATCTGTAGTGCATGATACCAAAAATAGGGAAGTGTCAGAGATGGGTACCCTCTTGAGTGTTGGATCTTTGGATAACTACCCCTGTCTGAGTCCCTGTGGCTGGGAAGGAGGGATGGTCACATCATATGATAGCGGGATATTTATCTAGCAACATTTGAGACTCCAGCCGCTATCCTGGAAAATGAATGCTGGCATTTTTGCATTGCAGTCTTGGGCAACAGCCCCATCAACTGCTTCAGGGGAGGTTGGAGATAAGTCACCCATCACGCACACCTTGGGAATAGCTGCCTCGTGGTAGTGTATGTCCCCTTAACCCAGCTCAGTGACTGGCAGTTGGTACCTTGAAGTGCGAGGCTGGGTATTTCTTCTAACTTTCCATCCTGCCCAGTGCATGGTGGATATTTGTGATGAATATCTTCCACAGAATATATTTTCTAAGAGAACAAAAGTAAGCAAAGCCTTCTTCAAAAGAAAACGAGTCAAATATTTCCCTACATCCCTGAGCAGTTTTGTGCAGACTGGATGCAGTTGGTAATGAGGTTCCAGGTCATTTCTTATTTTGGGTACCATCTGCTGCAGTAGGAAATAACAACCAAATGTATTTTATAAACACCATATGAATACGGTTCATTTTGTCTAATGATGTCCAAAGCCTCCCTTCCAGCTAAGTATATGCTGAACTTGAAAAGACCATTCCTGAACATCAGTACAGCTTCAGAAAGTCTATCACCTCCAAGCAGACACGCTCAATGTAATTCCTTTGCAATAGATTTTAGCATTTTACCCCAAGTGTAGAATGTGGGCTGTACACTATGGCAGCCAGCTATAAGTCTATGCATTATGACTTATGCATATTATGCATATTATGGCATGACTATGCACGACAGACTTACCGCCAAGGCTTTACAAGAAGAAATACTTCAGAATTCTCATTATTCTTCCGCCTCGCCTTTGTGCCGCATTTTTCGTCCTGCTGTCCAGAGGCCTTTTGCCATGAAAAAAGATGTGATCTTTTTTGAGAAGTCCATCAAGAGAACTGGTTTACCAACTGCCCACAGATGTGACTTGCTAAACTTTGCTAGACTGGTTGCCTCTAAGGGTGCTCGCTGTTACTAGGATGGCTCCTGCCAAAGCATCTTCTTTCATTATGTCCCCACCAGTGCTTTCCAGCATCCACCTGTATCCCTCGTGCATCTGCTCCCCTTCCCTTCCATGTCTGCCCCAGAAGTGTGTGGGAAGAAGTGTATAGGAAGGATAAAAGTGGATAGGCTACATGTGCTGAGGGCTCGGAAGGCATAGATTCCGTACCGTTTTGCCTGCGCAGTCTGAACAAGCAAGCTTGAAGAACAGTCACTCAGCCTGAGACAGCCTGGCTGTCAGACATACAGCCCCCTTGGGGTTGGTGGCACCCAGCTCCACCACTTGAAGGAGTTCCTCCAGGGACAAGGAGACAGAGCAACACAGGGTAATTGCATTGCTAATTTTTGCTGGAAAGAAAAAAAATATCTTCCTGGCAAAGAATAGTTAACTTCTACAACCAGCAGCAGCATAGTAATGCACCTTCCAGTTTTGGGGTTTTTTTTCCTGCAACTGTAATTAATTGGCTCCTTTGTAAAATTCTAGATCATTAATAATGAAATATATTAAATAAAAACAGGCCTAATACTGATGCCTGTGCTGTTCCATTAAGGGTTTTATTGAAACAGAGGTAGTTCCCATTGCATTTAGTTTAAAGAAGGTTTCAATTCATGCTTAGACACAGCGCAAATTAGCATCTGGTCCTTTGGCAGGTAGGATTTTGTGCCGTATCGTATGAAGAACCAGCTGAAATCAAGAAGTATCATAGCTCTTGCTTCCCGCTTTGTTTCCTAACCTACATCTGCCTGTTCAGGGAACAGCAACCTGGGCTGTGACTGGAGGCAGGTCATTTAAGGGTTTTTTTTAAACCATATTCCATTATGTTCTAAGATTTGAAATCAGGTAGATAATGGCTGCAAAACATCACCTCTTAAAACAGGTGTTTTATAACCACATAGATTGCCTCTATTTTTTCTTAATTATTTTTAAGCTTCTATCCCAGGATTTATCATTTTTTATTGAAATCTTTTCCATGGTCTCATGCAGCAGAAGGAGAAGGCACCACGGTGCAGCCAGGCAGGGAGGGATGCCCACGGGAGCAGGGCTGAGAGCAGCTCCCTCCTTGCCTCCCACCCGATATGTCATTTCTGAGCACCAACCTCTTCCACCTGTCATGCACAGAGTCTCTTCCTGGTGCTCTTATCTTTAGTCTGCATGCCATGACCGACCACACCTCTTGGGGGCATTTCCTTCTCCTTTTCCACCCCAGGTTCCCCATTAGAAACAGATTTTAAGTAGCCTCTTGCTAACCAGATTGGCCCACTTCTTTCTTGCATTTTGCTCTCCAGTGCAACATTGCTTTGTTTTCATTTCAGTCTTCTTTACAAAAACAAATACTTCTTTACAAAAACAAATACCAGGTCATTCTCCTTCGTTTAGTCTGAGACATTACTTCATCTAATTGCAGCACCCCGAATGAGGATCTAATAAGTGGGGCTGAGTAGAAGGGAGCTCATTTACACTGCTGACTACATCTGGTCACAGCTCCCTTTCAAGCCCTAAATTGCCTCCTAGCTCAGGCCTGGCCATGGTGAAAATACCCTTGAATAAGGGAGAAGAGACAACTAGAAATTAATGTACCCATATCGATGCAAAAAATTAACCACTTTGCCTATTATCTAATAAAAGCACTTGAAAAGAAAGCTGGTCTGGACAAGGTTGTAAACTGGGGTCTTCACCAAGCCTTGGTCTTGTTGGTACTGAAGCAGACGGAAACAGTGGGTTCAAAGATAATGACTTTTAAATACTTTAGGCAGAATATAACAGAAGTAAAAGTGAGGAGATAAGATAACCAGTTGCAGATTTGTCTTGCTTTTCACTGAAACACACATCTGTATCTTTGGTTTTGTTATGTTTTGTTTTGTCTTGTTTTGTTTGTTTAATACTTGCTTATCTCTAGATATATGTTTAGAATGTTCCCATTTTGCAGATCAGGTGTTGCATACTCTGTTACTTTTCAAATCATTACCCAAATAGGTTTTCAAATACCTTGCAGCCTAGCCAAGATGACAACTTGCATTTCATAGAATCATGGAACACCAAATTCAAAGGGGCCTCAAGGATGATTTAGTCCAACCTGTCTTGGCAAAAGCATGATCTAGACAAGATGGTCCAACACCCCATCCAGATGAATCTTAAAAGTGTCCAGTATTACTATCTTAAAAGTGCCTATTACTATTATCTTCAAAGTGTCCTGTATTTTATTTACCTATGTTTCTTCCTTTACTTATAACACATTTATTTTCATACTTAGTTACTTACTTTATCGATTTGCATGTGTCTATTTAGAGAAACAGGCACGTACTTAAGAAGCAGCCATAAACCACTGTCATGTCAGGGCAAAGAAGCAGAATCGACATTAAAGAAGACGCTCTCTCTGAAAGATGGGGCACATGTTTTCATGTGTCTGTGGGTGAATGTGTATTCTCTGGGTGCGTAATCTGTCTGTTTTGGCACAGTGTGATGCTAATTGCAGTGCGCTGCATCCTCTGAACATGGACTTTGTGTGTGGATCTTTCCCTCCTGAGTATAAGACCATTTAGGCTGCATGTATTTTTAAAGTAAAATTAGATGCCTGTGGAAGGTTTACAGTAATTCACTTTCAATTTAGAGCTGTTTTTTGAACCAGAACAACGAGACGAGCATCTGTTGCCCTGAAAATGATACAAAATGTAGTCACCAGGCAAAAATCAAACATCTCTGAAAATGATTATTTTGGCTACATAATCAAGCAAGCAATTATTGCATTATCTACAAAGTATGATCATACATTATTAATACATTTTCAGAGAAAAAGGTTTTAGTAAATGCAGTTCTTTCTGGCTTTTATGGTACTTGAGACCCAAATGTAATTCTAACTGATCGAAAATACTTCATGGCTTGTCATTTCCCAGTTTTAAGATGCAGTTTGGTTGGGCATGTAGAGAGACAGTAAGGAAGGAGCAGGAAGAACAGAAGGATGTGGACATTTGTGTAAGTGATTACAGACATCCTTCCTATGTGTCATGCATATCCCAAGCCAGAGAGCCAATTTTCCAGTGGAAAAGGATTTCATGAATGCAATCAGTATAGCGCACCGTGCTATATACAGGACATTGCATTCACAAGTTCAGATATACAACCGGGCGGGCATTTTTCACCCAGCACCAGAGTTTCATGTGATGCAGAGGGAATGTTTTCAGAACTGGGAGAAGAGTCCAAGTGAGGCACTCACTGACCTATGATGTTTTGGGCCATTGTGGCTTTACAAACAATTTCCACCCACCTTCAAAAGCATCTGAAAGAGGGATTAATTTCAGTTTATTTTGTCTGAATGTGAGGCATCCTGGCCAAGCTTGCCCCCTCACCCACCACCCCCAGTTTATTCCTGCAGCCAACTGTGAGACTGTTTCACCTGTCTTGGGTGCTCACCCTCAACAGGATGAATCACTCAAGCCTACAAAGCCATCATTTGAATTGCCAAAGCGATGGGAGGTGAATCCTTCAATCATTGAAAGTTTCAGACAGTTTATAAATGACTTCTGGAAACGGAAAGTAGGTTTCCAATTAATATTGGGAACTGAGTGTTACCTCATCCCTGACGTGACCGAGCTGGATGGTCTTTTTGCTGAGCTGCATGCCGTAATCTCATGCCACCAGGTGGAAGGGAGATCCACAGCCCTGTTTTGGGGCAGGATCTTGCTGCATCCCACCCTACTTCCTTTTCTAAAAGATGCTTGAAAGCCTGTTTTAAAATGTCATTGGGAAATACTTGCGCCTTATGGACAAATAGCCCAGACTGTTTGGGGACTCATCAGTCAAGACTGCTCTTCAGATAAACTTCTTTAAAAGAAAATGTGAAAGGTCTGCCCAAAACTTCTGCTAGTGCCAGAAAGCCTACTAGAAGTAAATTAATGTAGAATATGTGCTCTGTGTGTGTGTGTTTGTGTGAAAACATTGGCAGTCAGGCCTCACAATAATTAGTTATACAAATTACCACTAATGGGTGGCAGTACCAAACACCATGGGATAAATTCATCCTTGGCATGAGGAGGGGTGATTAATCCTAAATGCACCCTTGTGATGTAGGTAAGTATTATTATTACCCCAGTTTGACAGACACAGAGAGGTGGTGTTTTGCCCTTGGCAATTCAGCTTTCCAGAAGGCTGACTAACGTAATTTATGGCAGAGGATTACGCTATGCTCTTTGGATGACATTTCTTGTAACATCCCCACGCTATCCAGTAACGAGATGCACAGGGTAGTTAGTGATTTTGGAAAGCTGATCCCCAGCTAGAAAATCCAGCAAGCAGGTTCATGTTGGGGTGATTTGGAAAACCTTTAAATACACAACACAGCAGTGTATGTGCTGGCACAAATGCCCCGGTAAGGAAAACTTGCTCTTCAGCAATGGAAACTTTCTGAGTGTCTCTTTTCCTCTGAAAATTCACACTTTTGGTACATAAATACCAGCTCTGCTCTCGTTTGAGTTTTTCTATAAAATGGTCCCTGCTGGGGCTATAGGGCTTTCCCTGCAGCACGTAAACCATGTGAGTGCAGGGCTGGAGCCTGTTCCCCTCCCCAGTTCATTTCTCTCCACGATGGAGGTTCGGTGGCCACCATCTCGATGTGCTCAAAGAGAGAGTGCTGCAGCTAGTAGACCTCCTGGGCAAAGGAACATTTTAAAGTCATGCCTTCCAAGATGTGCTATCCATAGCACGAGGAGACTGAAAACCTACACCATATGTTTAGCATATAAAGGTTTCAACACATAGCAAGTTGCAGCTGGACAGACAGATTGTATGTTGAAGGAATTTCCGCCACAGCGATCTGTAAAGCCCACAAAGCTATCTGCCTGTCCTACATGTTTTCCTTACGTACAAAATAATTTTAGACGATAATAACAATCTGCTAGGAGACAGAAATCTAACTTTCTTGGCTGAGAAGGGAGCTTGGGAGCGAACACCATCAAACAATCTAAATTGGCTGGAATTTAAGCAATACTTTTGGTGTATGGTTCTAATGCTAGGATGTTGTGGAAAAAATAGCATCTTATTACAAGACATAAACACAAACAGCTTGAATTATGGCTGCGCAATTTTTGCTTGATTACACAGGGAAAAAAAATTAGAAAAAAATATATTTTCTATGCACAATTTCATTTTTAATGGATCTGAGTCAAAGAATTTATTCCTTGAATATTAAATGTCCTCAAATTGTAGAATTACACAAAATGTAAAAAATACGAACTGATGGTTTGTTTTGTCTGAGAACTGTTGCATGGGACTGCTCTGAAGCCCTCAAAGGAATGTTTTCTTAATTTTGAAGCTCCAGATATGGGGTGCTAGTTTCTTGAACTAATGTGCATTATAAGAAAATGTCTTGCAAGAGATTAATCAAGAGACACACCAAAGGATAGCTTATCATAACCTCCCCATGAGTATGTTCCCTTCTGTGGAACAATATGATGGCCTTCAGGTATAACACGAACAAAGCTTTAAATTAGTCTTCAGAGAAACCTTAGGAGCTGGAAGCATTCAGGTATGGATTGAAATATATTAAAATAAAATGCCTTTTCATGCATGTAGGTATCCCTGATAAACTAAACCATGACATTATACACTTGAACAGATGCCCATGCCTAAAAACAACCCCCTGCCCAGAAGGGAAGGGGCTGAGACCACAAATTCAGGCTGGGGCAGATAAGTGTGACAGGCAAGTGCCAGTGACTGTTGGAGATGCCACTGGCTGGCACCTTCCCACTGAAGCACATGGCTCCCAGCTGGTGCCCATGGTGCCCAGGGACCATGTCACTTAAGGACCACATCACTTAAGGACCACATCACAGGCTGAAATGAAACCTGTCCTTTGAATTTTTCCTTAAGCTGTCAACCAGGCTGTATGTGCCAGGACAAAGCACCTGAAATGAGGTTTTCCCCATCTCTCATCTGGGTACCGCTGCCAGCTGCTGCCCAAGACAAAGTGAAGTGCCCTTGGGTCAAGAACCTGAGCAGAAAAAGCATCCCAGCTTCGGCTTGTCATCCCATCTTGGAGCACCCTCAAATCACAGGGAATGGAGCCATTCCAAGTGCTACTTCTGCCCCTTTCTGAGCGCCCATGGTCATGCAGGGGATCAAAGACTCAGAAAGTGTTGGCTTTTCATCCACACTCAACAAAATCCAGGATGCAAAACACTCAAATGTCTTTAGAAACCATTGGGAGCAAAGTAATTTAGAGTCATTGCTTCTCTCGTGGAGGCAGCAGTTGCCTCTCTGATTAAAGCTTGAGCTGCATCATGCACTGATGAGAGAATAAATGTCTAAAAGGTCTGGTGAAGAGAATTTCAAAATATTTCAAACTGAGAATCCTGTGACAAATAACAAAGGAACTGGGCTGTTTCTTCTCAGAATTATATACAGCACTCTTTAGGGTGCACTTGTACGCACGAGGAGAGAGGGAGAAGAGAAACCCCCCAACCCAGACGGTTTCAGTTTAGCCCCTATTGCAAAATGTAGGTGGTTTATTATATTTTTGTCTTGGGGGAAAGGAAGCCAAAAAAAAAAAAGGCCTTTACTGGGAAAGCTGGGAGGACTGCCTGTCCCGTGAGCTGCAGATGCTCAGGAAGCCCCAGCACTGGTGTGGCTTGTGCATAGGAAGCTCTGCCCTCCCCGCATCCCCCCTCACCCCGACTCCTGGCCCCTGGCCCCCCAGACCCTGGTGCTTATCTAAGGTAGGGCCGGCTTCCTCGCGGCCTGCCCGGCGTGTGGCAACCTGCTGCTCTTCCCTTGCATAATGGAGCCGTTGCGTAAGAGGATCTTAAGAAAGGATCAAATAATTAACAGCGATGAACCGCCACGGCGGTGTTTTGACCATCTGAACCCAGGCAATAGTTACAAGGCAAGGGAGAAGAGAAAAAGCACAACCCAGCACGAGAGAACCTGCTTCCCAAAACATTGCAAGGCTGATTTAAATCCCATGTCACTTTTCCTAGCCAAAGACTTGGCCTCAATTAGTTCAGACCAAGCCAGCTGGGGCTTAATCATTTGCCTATTTTAGGAGTTGTTCTCTAATCTTCAGGGACGAGCTTTTATCTAATGATGGGTTATCTTTCATGAGCCCAGGGGAAAAACATGGCTCCTTGCTATGGCACAGCCTGACGTGACCACATGCCGTCCCTCACCAGAGGATTGAAGTGATGCTCGGCTGGTCCCCTGCAAATATATTGCACTAAGGGGACCCAAGCATGGCTTGGTCAAGGGGCCCACAGGAGAGATGGGGAGGGACTCTTTATCACGGAATGCAGTGATAGACTGAGGGGTGATGGTTTTAAACAGAAAGAGGAGTGATTTAGATTAGTTATTAGGAAGAAATTCTTTCCTGTGAGGGAGGTGAGACTCTGAAACAGGTTGCCAAGAGAAGCTGGGAATGCCCCACCCCTGGAGGTGTTCAAGGCCAGGCTGGATGGGGCTTTGAGCAACCTGGTCTAGTGGAAGCTGTCCCTGCCCATGGCAGGGGATTTGGAACTTGGTGATCTTTAAGGTCCCTTCCAACCCAAAACATACTATGATTCTGTGATTCTAAGCATGACTCTGTACTAAGTATGAGATACAGAGACTTTCCTGGAGGTGGGGTAAATGGCAGGAGGCATAAAGAAGGTCTTCTGCCTCTGAAGTTGCTGTAGCGAGCTGCCACTGCACCTGCTGAGAGTGCATATGAGCACAGAGGACATTTTGCAGCCAAGATGGCTTTGCAGTTAAAGCATCACAGTGGGGACAGCAAGAAAAGGTTCCCTTTGGTGACCCCACTGGGGTGACAGAACTGGGGGCAATTTTATTAATTTATTTGTACCACCATTTTGTAACTTCCATAGGAGAAAGAATAATATCCCCAGACTTTGTGAAGTTTGGTAGGTGAGTTTGCAGGCACTCATGGGGCAGTTAGAAACCCTGGAGCAGAAGGTGTGTTGGAAAGAAGAAGACACCTTTTACGTGGGACATCATAAGGACTTGTCCACTACCATGTTACAGCAATGTCTATTCACAAAGCAAAAACTTCTCATTGCAGAAAGCAGTTTAGCCCCGTGAAGAAGGAGCTTTAGCTCACACAGTTATTGATAATCACTGCCAACTTGCCACACAAATGAGAAATGCTCTTTTCAGCTGATGAAGTCTAGGTCTCTGGATGGGATGGTGAATGGAGTCCATAGGGAGGAACCCCAGAAGCCTTTACCTGGGAACCCAAAAGCACGTATCAGTCAAAAACCTCCTGACATTGCAATTGCATTGCTTATAATGTTTGTCGCCTGAGGTTCTGGCAGAGGACAAGCATACATTTGGGAGCATTCTCCAGCCTTTAGGGAAGGATAGGGAGAACTCCATGGAAAACTAGTGCAGGATGCTGCCCTTACCTCGGTGCAAGGAGGCAGCCCTGCGCCAAGGTCTGGCCAGTGGCAGGATGAGTACTCCTTGCTGGGTATCCTAAGGTAGCACTCAGTCGTATAAAGAACATGTTCTGTTATTATTCATCATCCATAATAAAAAGGCATTAAGTCAGAACCTGCTGTTAACTCTTTAGTGGCCGCACTCAGATTCTTCCAGCATGAGTTACACGCTAATGCAAAATGCATTATGCTTTTATGGTAAAATCCCACCGACTGCACCAAGAGGTTAATTAAACTGGAGAGAAGAAAATAAAGAGGCTTTTAGAATGAATTATTCAGGAGATCATTAAAAGTCAGGCACGCATGAGAAGCATGATACTTAGAAATCCTAAATGTAAACACACATTCCTGGCTTAATGTAAGATTAAGAAAATAAATAGACGCTATCTATGCATTGCTACTATCTATTGTTAAACAGCAGAGCTAGCCCACGTGCCTTTAAGAACTGCTTTTAATTTGTGAACAACCTTCTTTGGTGCAGAGGACTAAGGAGGGTGAGATAGATGCTGTGAGGGGAGCAGCATCAGACCCCAGAAGGTTCCCTCATTCAGTGCTGGCTGCTTGGATCTCCCTTCCTAGTGGACCTCTTCCTCACCACTTCAGGTAACACAGGTTGCAGTACAGGGAATGCAAACAGGATCCTAGCTCTGCTGACACCAAGTCACCAAGTACTATGATCCTTGGGGCACCACCTGGCAGAACAGTTGTGGGGTGTAAGCAGTCCACCACTGGCTCTTTGTGCGTACTCAGATGTTCATGCAGCTCAATGATGCTGGCTGCTCCACCATGGAGAAAACCAAAACATCTGGAACCAATGGAAAACCAAAAGTCTGGTAGCCCAGACTTTCTAGGAGGAGGCATGTGGCAGCAGTGGCAGCCTCCCTGCTGCCTTGCCCCCAGCCTGCGCTCATGTCACGCAGTGTGGCCCTAACAACGGGGTCATTTCTCTTTCTTCCTGCTCCTCTCCCTGCTCTTAGGGCTAGTTTTGACCGAAGATGGGCAGCTTGACTCTACAGCAGCCAACCCCCACCCCCTGCCCCAAAGTGGGTGAATCACCTCCGGAGCTGTCAGATGTAAGAGAAGTCTCAAACACAGATGCTTTTTCTCTGAGAAGACCTCGCTTGATGGATGCTGGGGAGATCAGCAGATTCACCAAGACTGGCTCTTGTGGCATTTTCTGAACACTGAATGCTTTATTTGTCTCCTCTTGTATCGCTGCGGTGCTGCCACTGGGATTTTCAGCTGTACAACTGCCATTTTACACTTTGAAGAAATGACAAAAGCCTGGATTAATGTGAACTTTCTGGGCCTGAGCCTCATAGTTAGCAAGTCCCCACTGGGGCTATGAAAAGTGAGGTTATAGTATGTATAAATTATACTTATGCCCCATTTGTGGTCCCTGTACACAGTCAGAAAGATATCAAAAGGTGCATGAGCATTAGGCCTCCAGTCTAGATCACATCTATTTGAGTCAGACGGGAGACAGAAGGAATCTGCAGTGATAAAACATAGTGCTTATCTCTGGCTCCCTGAGACCCTTTGTCTTGAGCTGTCTGGAGGTGCAGTTTGCAGATCATTTTTAAAGGTGTAATAGATAGGGATAATGCTCTATCACTGTCCCGTCCTGGAGCCACACTCTGCAACCCTTCTCTCTCTACATGCAACAGGAGGATTTGACAATACAAACTCTCATATGCTATTTCTTTTCATTATTAACAAGCTGAAAATAATTATCTATTCGCCTTAAAAGCATTTCTATGTCCATTGAAAAATGGCTATTCTGGAGATGAAAAGATCCCGCTTTCACCAAGTCTGATCAGATATTTGAAGACAAACACTGCAAAACTTTCACTTGAATTCTCCTGAACAAACACGATTACAGGTGGAAGAACAATTAGAGAACAAGGCTTAGGGATCCCAAGGATGGCACAAACTCTCTTTCTAACATGGGAGTTGAAAATGACAAATGTTTTGCAAGTTCAGGCCTCTATGTCAAGTGAAGGAGGCACTCCTGTAAGGTCAGCTGCCTGTCATGAGATGTTTGCTGTGATCCTTCCCCTTACATAGATTAACATGGGTACTTCCTTGGCCTGGAAAAAGCCTAGATAAAGAACCAGAGGGACAGGTTTCTAGGGGAAGCCTGAACCCAGTGTCTCCGATGTGAGGTTTTAGGGTTTAGCCTCTCCTGATTTATGATGGCATTTTCATGATGTTTCATAAAATCTATACTCCACAGAAGAATTATTACCTACTACTGGAGAAGACTCTGTTTCTCCATCAAGCCATGGACATGACCTTTGAGTTTTGAAGAGTCTTTCTGATCACTTCTTCTGGTTTCATCTGTTGTTCGCAAGATAAACCTTGTGTTTGAAGACATCTAACGCCCAGTCCTTGCTATGAAGACCAACACTGTCATCTGGGAGACAAACCACAAAATGCCACATAATCTCCTTGGAAAACATGCTCTTTGCTTAAGTTCAGACCTCTCTGCTAACGGTGGCCACACTGGCTCTGCTGCAGAGCTGGCGTGCTCTGGTCGCTGCTTCATGACCAACTGTCCCACGCAGGGTCCAGCCACCTGGGCAGGCTGAGCTGCATCAAGGGGTGTGCATGGGTATGGAGGGCCTTTGGGAGGATTACAGGAGATGTTTTGGTGGCTGCTGCCTGGGCTCCTACCCGGTGAGCTGGGCAAGGGGAAACACAGCACTGCCAATCACTTTCCAGCTCTGCAAGCAAACATGGTGGATGAGGGAAAGAGGACTCAGCTCTGGGTGAGCTCCCCAAAAGCTGCCATGCTCCCCACAGCCCTCACTTTGCACAAAGTGGTTGTTTTGCCCCATCGAGACCTGCACCTCAGAATTATTTCCAAAAAGGAGCCTGGCTCCTCTGCCAGCTTCCCTGTGTCCTGCCCAGCCCGCTCCTCCATCTGCTCTTGCTGCTCTTCCCCTGCTGCCACCTCGCCCCACAGCTTCCCAAACTCATCCCACTTTGACACAGCTCCCCTGACAAATTCTCTGGACTGCTGATTCTCATGCACCCCCCTGGTCCTAGAAAGATCTTCCTCCAGGCCATGAACATCCAGGAAAGTCACATGGGCAATTTTAGGAGAGTTATTAAATCTCTGCCCATCTCACTTGCAGCTAGCTCTTAAGCATTTTAGTCCAGAAACCTTTGCCTGGTGTGGAAGGTAACTTCAGCCTATGCAACGCTTCAGCCTTAGACTTATGACTGTGGTCTTAAAACTCCCTAGTCTAGCAAGAGCAGGGCACAAAGCACTCCGTGAAAAATATGCCCTGGGGTTTATTTCTTGAAGGGCACAGTCATCTACATTCCCTGCTATTGTGGCTTTAAATGCAGATGTCTCACAAATGTGCAGAATTTTTTCGCTCTTCCTCCTGTAGGAAAAAGGCAAGCGACACGACATGTGCTGTGCGCCAGGTTTTGTTTTACAGGAGAGGATAGGGACATGTGCCAGGACAAGGTGTCACCGTTTAACTAACTTCCCTGAATATTCAGATGAAGCTGGTGGCACATCAGCTCCCTGCTTGCTCTTGGCATCAAGCTGTCCTGCTCGGTAGCTCCCCGTCTTCTGCTCGGTGGCTGCCGAGTTGTCTAAGCTCATTTGTCCCCTCAAGACGGTGTGAGCCACAGTCACACTGTTTTTTTCTGTCTAGGCTTAAAGTCAAGAGATCTTAAAAGAGCTTAAAACCACTTTTAGCTATTCTTTTTCATCAGTGTCTACTGTTAGCACGGTGGGGTAGCTACACTAAGCCTTTTACGCCTCC
Organism: Jacana jacana; assembly: GCA_013400555.1. NCBI lineage: Eukaryota > Metazoa > Chordata > Aves > Charadriiformes > Jacanidae > Jacana > Jacana jacana. Next base: position 556,866 of record VZTM01018592.1, read on the forward strand.
TTACACCACCAATTATCTCAATGGCCATGGGGGTGATGGAGCATGATGGAGGAAGGGTTGGAATTCAGTCCCTCGGGAAGAGAGTTCCACTTGTTCTCCCCATGAGAATCAGTCCTTTTTGCAGGCAAAGTGAGATGGACTTCTCTTGCTCTTCCAAAGTGCGAATTTCCAGTAGTGGTGACAGCCCAGCCCAGTGTGGAGCAGTGGATGCTGGATGTACTGGAACACGTTCCAGCACAGTGTAGCTGGCTCTAAGCAAACTCTTCATGCTGTGGGGCAGCCATATTTGCATAAGCAATGAAGCAGAAAGGTGTCTGCAACCACCAAGGGGCTGGAGTGCACCTTCCCCTGAAATGGGTTTCTCTGGGAATCCCTTTTAAACTGGGATAGCGGCCTCATTTGTGGTGGGCAATGGGTTATAGAAATGAATGATAGAAGGAAATGCTGAGAGCTTATCCAGTCCCCAATGCAGGATCTGTGATTCCTCATCCATTTCTGGGAGATATTTCCAAAACTGTCCTTAACCCCCCCCCCAAGTATGGTGTTTCTGCAGCCTCCCACATTGGTACCGTGGTGCTTCACTGTACGGCTAGAAAGCAAGGAATAAAGTTTAACCTCGGTTTCCTTTGCTGATATTTCTTGTCCTAATCACAAGGCATTTGGAAAGTAGTTTTATTTTGCTGCTTTTTGCAATGATCTTTTATTTGGCATTTGTCTGCCATTTAACTAAGCTAAGCAAAAAGTCCTCTGTGGAGAAGTACAGTTAAGAACCAGCATGCACAGGCAGTGGCACAGCCCGCACAGTCTGGAGGCGGTGGGCTCGCTGCTTTTCAAACTGCCTCTGAATGAGATTCCTGCCATTCCTGCATTAATTTGTCTGCTTTGGGTTTGCTATTCAGACTGGTGATCAGTCTGAGTCTGCTTTTGGGGAAAAAAAAATAAAGACAGGTATGTGACCAGTGAACTCCTCCTACTCAGCAGCAGTCCTTGCTCTGCTGCAGGGTTGGTGATGTGTGGGGAGCACATTTGAAGGGGGAGAAGACCTTGCCACTGGCTATGGTGTCTAGTCCTTGTCTAAGGGAAGGAGTTGTGGAGAGCACTCAAGTCCAAGGAGCCCCGAGGCTGCAGAAATACCTCAAAGGAGCTTCTAGCCAAGGCTGACCTCGCTCCAAACCAATACTGATGTGAACCTAGAAGAACCTGGAAAGCAACTTCACTTACTTTGTTATAATCCAGCTCTTACAATACCATGTGTCCTTTTTGGTGTTAAATAGATACCTGTAATTTCATAACAAATGCTCTTCCACAGTGCCGTTTGGGCCTGTAGGAGAGGTGTGAATACCACTGGATATTTATAAGGATAATAAAAAGGGATGTTGACAACAAAAGAGAGAAGTTTCATCTCCCCACTTCCAGTATTTATAACTGAATCAGATGAATTTGAGACATGTGAGAGCAACTTGCTGGGCAACAGGTAGCATCTACAGAGAATTATCACATGATCCTTGGATCACACGATCATAGGATCAACATTACAAGGCACAAAGAAGTCGTGTCCCCCGTGTCCATCCACCTCCCCTCCCCCCCAAAAAATATGTTGTTATAACTCTGGCATTTCTGACCTTTTGCATGCATGAGTTTGTCATCTTAATAATGACATTTAAACAGGGCAAGGTTGTGTGCATGAAAATAAGCCATCACTTCAAAGCATGAAGACAATAAGTTTTCTTGAGGGACATACCTCTTTTCAGTAAGGAGGGTAAACATTTCCTCTTTTGCCATGTATCATTACAGTACTGGTTCAGAGAAGGTGGACTCCCACACTGGAAAATAACATACCCAGACTCACTGAAATTCAACAATCTTGTAAGTGGCTGAAAACAGATATTAAAAATACAATTCTTGAACAGCCCCAGTGAAAACTTATGCTTAGAGAACAAAATCAAGCCTTCAAATTTAGGAAGAATGGAAAAAATCACCTTAAAGCCTAAGTATAGTGTTAATTGCTAATTAATATATGTAGTCAGTGCAGGTGGGACTAGGAAACCCAAAAATTCACTGATAAGTGAATTCACTAATAAAGGCTGTAAAATCATGAGAATGGTTTCAAAGCAGAAAATTAAGAAAACAACATCTGTGTCCTTTTTATCAGTCCAGAAAGTTTTTAATGCTCCCACAACACCTTCCTAATTCCTCTTTTATTCCAGGAACTGCAGTTCCAAGAAAAAAACAAAAACAAACCCAAAAACTCAGAAAACGTAATCAATGTACTAGGAGATTCGCGATAAAATTAAGTTTCTTAACATTAATTATGATGGTGGATGTCTGCACTGCAAAACATTGATGTAGATGGATTTTTAATAACCAGCTACTGATTGCCTCCCATGCCTTATATACCCATGTGATAGGAACATTAAAACAGCAATATCTTGCTAGATTTCAACCTCGCACTCTGCTGAAGCCCAGCTTGCAGTCGTGGCTTGTCGAGAAGCGCCGCACAAAATTAAGCCTCTGGGCTGTTTGTTGTACACAAACTCCTCAAAGCTGATGTAATAGTTCAGAGTCAGGTTGAGAGAGGGAGCCGAGAGAGAGGCGCGGTATCGTAATAAATATTTCAGTGCATGTTTTAATTAGTGTACAGCTTTGCAAATAACACATGAAATATTTTTGAAAATCTTTGAAATAGAAACCTTCGTGTAGTAAACATTGATGTTTTCTTCATGACAACCTCCTCCTCCTTCTCCTCCTCCCCTTTGCTGAGATCACAGGTGTTAAATACAAGATCTTAATACTATTTTTACATCCCTGTTCTTGAGCACAGAAATACACACTTTTACAGGCACTGAGTTTCTCAGCTTCCTGACTTACAGACAAGCCCCCTGCCTAAGATCCTGCTCATGTACCTCCCTGGAGGCCATCCTTCTTACAGGAGCTGCATGGCAGGATTCTCAAGTGGAGGTATTGGTGGAAAGTTGAGTGTTGAATGAGCTGTAAGGCACAGGTGTTTACACTGGTACAATTTAACCTATGTGGGTCTTTTTGAGCTCTTGAAAAAAAGAAAGTGGAGAGATGCTGCCTTGGCCCAACATGTGAAGAAACATGCTCAAGTTCATGTGTGTCCCATCTGGAGTACTGTGTCCAGTTCTGGGCTTCCCAGTTCAAGAAGGAACTCAGGGAACTGCTGGAGAGGGTAGAGCAGAGGACCACAAAGATGGTTTAGGACCTGGAGCGTCTCCCTTATGAGGAAAGGCTGACAGACTTGGGTCTTTTTAGTTTGGAGAAGAGAAGACTGAGAGGAGATCTCTGATCAACACCTATAAATACTTAAAGAGTGGGTGTCAAGAGGATAGGCCCAGTCTTTTTTCAGTGGTGCCCAGTGAGAAGACAAGAGGAAATGGGTACAAACTTGTACATGAGAAGTTCCAGCTCAACATGAAGAGGAACTTCTTCACTTTGGGAGTGGCAGAGCCCTTGGAAGAGGCTGCCCAGAGAGTTGGTGCAATCTCTGCCTCTGGAGATATTTGAAACCCACTTGGAAAAGTTCCTGTGCAACCTGCTCTAGGAGGACCTGCTTCGGCAGAGGGGTTGGACTAGATGATCTCCAGAGGTCCCTTCCAAACCCCCATCATTCTGCAATTCTGTGTTACATGACAGAGTGAGTGTCTGTGCATGAAAGCGTGAAGGGGACACACAGAGAACTCCACTCTCAACCCCTCCACTGCTCAGGAGTCAGAAATCTGCAACAGAGCTCCACAGAAGCGCCAAGCCCTGTCCTGCATTTCTACTGACTTTTGTTTTTTTTTTTCTTTTGATGAGTTGATGCTTTTAGGTAAAATAGCAGAGACACTCCTGTTAACAGGGTGTTAGAAAGGCTCTGCTCTACTTGGGTCAGGGCCAGTAATACGGACAGTGAATAAACTGTGTGCTCCAGGAAAGCTACTAAGCATCTTCGACTCCTCCTTGTCCTCTTTAGAGCATGCCTTCCATTTGGATATATTTATAAATCCCTGTTTTAAAAATAGCTGGTTTCCTTCCTGGCTGGGACACATAAACAATATTTATTGGCTGTCCTGCATGTTTTACATTTGGTTTCTCTAGTCACGTTCTCATCGAGTAAATGCGTACGTAGAGGGTGGCAGGGTGGTCACTTCCAGAGAGAGGGTGCTGTGTTTCTGGGAACAGGTTTGCTCATGCTTCTGTACATTCACTTGTGTGTGAATGCTCCCTGCTCATATAAATAAAAGACTCTTCACAAGTATCTATACAAACAAATACTTGTATGAAAGCAGGTGAAAAGGATGCAAGCATGGCTGATTTAATCATGAAGCCTTGGGAAAACTGTTTTCCATCAATCACCCAACTCTTTCCACTCAATACTTTGAGAAGCATCTATCAAGGCACAGTAGTTCTACACAACTGATTCTCCTGTCACCTGCTCTAACATCAGCACCCCCTGACCACTGTTCTTCTACCCCGATTTAGCAGTATCCCTTCAGCATGCAATGAGCAACCACCAGTACAGTCCTACAGCAGGTGTCAGCACCAACTGACTTCTGCCCAGAGCCGTTCAGTCTCACTTGTTTCCTGGTCACAGGAGGATGCAGTCACTGTGCCACTTATAGTGTGGTCCTCAGCTTTAGAAGGCTGGCTTAAAACAGGGGGATGCTCTCTGGTGTTCTAGGCACCATGTGGTGAAACTCCTTTAGGCTTCTCAGGATCACAGAAGTGTTCCAGCTTTGGTGCCGCTGCGCTTGGGACATCCAGCATCGTACCACTATCACTGGCCGTGGGCCCAATGGGAGCTCCTGCAGCAAACTCCTGACTGTCCCATTAAGCAGCCCTGTGGTTTCTCTTGACTGGAAGACTTGCTCAGCCCGAGCGTGTGTGAAAGCATTATTTTAATTTCCCATACACTGCTCTCACTCAGAAGTGATTATTAAAACCACTCATCTTGATTCTTCGGCGCTGTGGCTACTCTGCACGCTTTTACCCCCAAATAAAGCGTGCAAAGCATGCCCCTGTTCTTACCCAGCTGTTAATTGTTATATTACTTCTGGGAGGGGAAGATAGTTGCAAAAGGAGGATGAGCAGAGTGATAACATTGAGGTCTGGAGTGAGATGTCACTTTAATTTTGATTAACTTGGAGAGCGAATGAAGCTTGGTGCCCCAACCCAGAGAGCTTGTAGCCAATTCAAGTTCAGCCCAGGCACAAAGTTTGCCTAAAATATAGGAGGAGGGGAAACAGGCTTAGCTGTTCCTTAAGTCCCTTGTACGTATCTTTGGCATTTTTTAAAGCAAATCCATCATTGTAGGATAAAGATGTGCACGAAAGATCTGGGAATAGTCAGGTTCTACCCTTAGTAGAGCAGTGCAGATTTGCATTATTCCAACCTCAGACATTTCTCATTAAAAAGCTGACAAGTACCAAGAAATATAAGGATCCACAATGGATACTGTTTACTTGTTTGTAGCATTTTAAGGAGCAAAAAGGAATTGCGATGGATTCAGTACAATTTGAATTAAAAAGCCAGATGAAGCCTCACAGGCCTTTCAGACTGATAGCTAATCCCTGTGAAAAGGGCTATGAAATGAAATGATAGTTTCGGGGCTAGTTCCATTTTCTTACTTAACCCCAAAGCTTTGTTAACGAATATTAAAATGAACGCCAGTGAACAACAGGCTTTGGTGTTTATGGGCTGTCAACTTAATTTCCATATAGCTGCACTGTCTTCCTTGTCATTGTTGGCCAAGGGTTAATTCACCGCAGGAAAAAGTGCGACAAAATACATCACTTTAATCCCTTTCTTCTGTAAGGATGAAGCAGTAGAAAAGGAAAAGTAACAACTGGGGAAATGTTAAGATCCGGAATTTTTTGTGTAAACTTGTCAGCCACTCCTGACGTCCCAGAAGTAAACACTCGGCAATAAACAGTGAGGACTTTTCTTCAGCCTCTGTAACATAACAACTCTGAGAGGCAAAAAAAATAATAATGTTATTCAAAGGCTTTTTCTGAACATATTTGCATTTCCAGGCTTTGTTGCGTTATCTAAGCAAAATGAAGCAGTTGCTCTTTCACCACTTAACCCTTTACAGGACACGCCTCAACACCAAAGTGGAGTCCCATGGCTGAGCTTGGCAGAAGTTGTCGGAGACTGCGATGTCCTGACTGGCAAAAACCTGGTATTTTGGAAGCTCTGTGCCAAACTCATTCCAGACTGTTTTGAGTCTGCATTTCATCCTCCATGTATTACTTTTACCCTTGTAGTCTTTTTCTCCAACATTCCTGTACGTTGGGCTGAACTGAAGCTCTTCATAAACCAGCATTTCTAAAACTCCTGTCATTCCTTATCTCCTCCATAATCCTCGCATTGACATCCCAGCCATCCTCCCCCATACTGAATCTCATCATACCCTGTACAGCCTCAGCCTCTGGGTGGTTCCTGTTTTCTGAGTCCATGTCCTTCCGAATAAAAGGCAAAGGATCTCTACACCAACATTTGCTTTTCCTATTATTAACAGAGACGGGCTGCTGATGCTTGGGCAGCTTTTGCACCAAATAAACCAAATGAATGAATGAAAAGTTCAGAGGCCCAGATGTTTTCAGAATAAGATGGGGTGTTCAGTTCACACAATTGTTCTGCCTTTGTTTTTTGTTGGGTTTTTTTTTTTGGTTTTCCTGCATGGTTCTTTCCTGTGGAGTGTAGGATATATTAACTTGCAGCCGCAGAGTACTTGAAACGCATCTACTGGATCAGCATACTACATCAGTGAAAGATGGCTAACAGCCTTCCTTTTCCTGTGCAGCTGTTGTTTGCAGAAAGGGATAATTTTTAAGTTGATTTATTTACCTTAGACCCTTTCCCCCCGCCTTTTTCTCTTAATCAGTGGACATCAGCATGCTAATTGTTACTAGTAGCTTTGAAACAATGAATAAACCTCATTGATGCGACTAGGATTTTAATAGAAAAACATCCTTGACTTGCAGGTGGAAAGCTAAGGACTTTTGTCCTCAGGAATGTTGATACCAGAGTTCCCAGTTTAATAAATAAAAAAAAAAAGGAACAAAGCTCCATATATTCAGTTAGAAAAAATATCAGCAAGTCCTCCACTTGTTTTTTTAAAATAAGGGACAAAATTATATATGGGTTTCATGGTTTTAGTAAATCCCTACCTGCTGCAAATTATTGCTGATTCTGTCTTTAGACTGCCCACTATGCAGGAATAGAATGGTCGCTGCCAGAAATATGCCGTGGTTGCAGAAAAAAAGCTCAGGAATCCCCTAAGCTCTTCAGTGAGGGCACAGAAACCATCAGCATAGGTACCACTGCTGCCCCAGTCCTGAGAACCTGCTGCTGCAAAAAAACCCAACAACCCACAGCTGTCATTTCACACCAGGTAAAACTACTTTTTTTTCCTTCACAGGTTAGGAAAACTCACCCTTGGAACTGTCTGTAAAACACCTCGCTGACCTGCTGCAGGGGCACTTTGGGAGCAGGTCAGGCACTGCCTCACATCCTGGCTATACTCTCCCGATTTTTCCATTCATTTACTGGTGTTTTCTACAAAGCTCTTCTTTCCCATTCACTGTCTTGGTTTAGTTTTTTTTTTCCCCTCTTTCTATCTTACTGGCGAAGGCTGCCTCTCTGTGGCAACAGCTTGTACGCAAGGAGGTTCTGCAAAATCCCCCTGCCTGCAGCCTCTGAAACATGCAAAGGCATTAAATATGCTCTTGGGACAGTTTTCAAAACATTGGAAAGGACCTAAGAAACTCCTCATTGTTTTTTGAGGGGCCGAGGTTTTGCCCATCGCAGGGTTATTAAGCCAGGAGGACCGCCCCACATTGTCTTTGCCACAAAGACACAAAGACACGGCTTCACTAGTATGAATACGGGTTGTGACACACATGGCATTGAAAGCAAACAGAGGAACTGTGAGCTGGAAGCCAGAGTTCAGGCTCTGCGTGACTTTGGGAGAGAGGAGAGGAATGGCTACAGTTTATCTGCAGAGTAGAGAGGGAGGCAGGGGCATTGCATGGTCACCAACCAAGCCTGGTCCAGAACTGAAGGAGCAGAAGACTCCCCTGCGGGACAAATGTTGGTCTACAGACTTGGACCTACAAAATGGAAACGTTGCAGACCTAGGAACTGACCCTCCTATTTTGTGTAGGGGAAAGTGAGGTGCAACCCAAACCCAACTGTACACAGACTGGGAGACTCCACAATTTGGGAGATGGACTTTCATTTGGATAATTGAAGTCTCACCAAACTCTGCTTTGAGCACTTGAGACCTTTCTTGGCTGTAGCCCTGAACCTCTCTGGGTCTATAAAACTGATAAAAAGTTTTTTGGCAGCCTGAGATCACAAAAGACATCGATGCTCCGGGGAGGGATGAGGACTCCTTTCCCCACCCACTGCAGCACATTTTACCAGCAGCAGATTTCAGAGTAAACTAGACCAATGAAAGGTCAACATTTTGCTGTTTCAACAGAAACCCTCCCTGACAACCAAAGCTTTCTTGGCTTTTAACGTACATCTGCCTCACGGGGATGAGTTTGGCTGTAAACAGATATGAATCAAATTTCCCCTGAAGTGTCTTGCGTAGGAAAGTGCCCAGACATCAAGATGGAAGGGCTTCTCAGGAAATGCGTCCTTTCTGACATCTCACTTTGTCAGTGCCACACCACTTCTTGCCTGCTGGCCTCAGGGGCCCCTGGGGACACGGGGCTGCCATGACCCACGGCTCCTGGGCAGGCGATGTCCTTAGCATGCTAAATTCAATTATTGAACTATAGAGAGTGATCATTATCAGGAGGATGGGAAAGAAGGCCCAGCCAAACAAAACATTTGCTTCTGCTTCTTACCGCTCTTTGTTGACCATTATTGCCAGGATAGAGCAGAGTGAAGCGTTAGCTTCTCCCACGAGCCAGTTTTTATAACTTCAAAAGGAAAAAAATAAATGGGAGAAGCAGTGAATTCTCTGCTACGGATGAATGGCCGCTGCTCCGTGGCCTATGAAAGGCAGGACTGTCTGTGGCACAGCCGGTGCGAGGACTTGGCAGGAGCCCCCAGGACCCTTTATCTGTTTTCCCCTCTCGGAAGAAGGAAAGCTGCTGTTTTTCCCTTTCCTGTTTCTTTGCCTGGAGAAATCTGTCACTTCCCCTGAGCTTTACATCCTGACTTATGTAAATCTTTGAACTGCTCTCTCTTTAGCTTTTCTCTTGGGAAGGCTCCTTGCTGAGGAACAAGGCTTCAGGAACACAGGACTGCGTTATTTATTCAGCAGACATTAGTAACCTATGAGGCAGCCTTCATCACGGCATTGCTTAGGTTTGTAGTGCTACAGTCGCACAGTGTTACTCACAATATGGGGTGATTTTCCTTAATTAAATCTCTTGATGTTGTTTAACACAACGGACTAAATATGCTAATGCTGTCTGTCTGATTCCACTTGTTTCTTAAAACAAAATTCTGCCAAAATGGTACATTGCTTTACATATACTTCTTAATGTATGTCACATACACGAAAAGAAGTGATGTGTGTAAGTACCTGAATTTTGTGCAGGCAGGTAGTGATTATACTGTACTTCCAAGATCACGGACAGTTTAATAATGTCTAAATTATTCACTGCTAGAAAGTAAAAAATTCAGGAGAGGAGAAGAACGCTTCCAGATGTAGAATATGCACAGACACATACATGCACACACACAAACACACATATGTGTATATATATAACGGAACTTGTTGTCCTTAATAAACTTATTTCACCTATAAATGGTTTGGGTGTTGGTTTTGTATCTTTAAAGTAGGGCACAAATGACAAATATATAAGAAAAAAACCCCACAGGTTGGTGGGGTTTTTTTTAAGATGAAGCTTTATTGTCAGCCTGTAACTGTGGAGCACCTCTGCCTCGGGTCTCATACAGGTCCTGCTCTCAAGAGAGGCAGAAAGAAAGGGCACTGAGGATCCCTGCTTACACCCGAAAGCCCTGTGAAAAGAAGGTACAAGCAAAGGACGGGTGAGCTTCAGTTAATAAGCAACTAAGAAAAGCACAGCCCTATGGAGAGGAAGAATCTAATTGCTCTTTAGTATTGACGACCCTACAGGTGTTTTGGGAAGCACCTCATGCTGGGTCACCTCCCTGGACTTGGTGGACAGCATCTTCATCCTACCATCAGAATTGTGTCCCTGTGCTGAGGCTGCAGATGTTGTTGCCCAAGTATTTGCTTTCCCCTTCCTTCCCCTGCTCCTGCTCACCTCCTCGTGAAGTGACAGTCCAGCAGAAGCCCAAGGAGCAAGGGAATATGGCCCCAGACCAACACAGGCCTCACCAGCATGGTACTGTAATTCAGGGTGGACTTTGAAAACTTCATCACTTGGCGCTATCTCTAAATTGAGGGCATGCCATGAATGCTGGTGGAGAGACAGGTTTTCTCAGTGGGTTATAAATAATTACATTCTGAAGTTCAGGCAAATCCTTCAGTTTCCTCTGTTTAAAGCCCTTGAGGAGTTTTGCTGTTCTGACTCTCAGATTCCTATTCCTGACAGTGAGCAGTGAGGAAATTGGCTCTTTCTGAAAAGCTTTTACTTTGGCACTGTATTGGTTGTTGCTAATATAATCTTCTTTATTATTCTTGTAAGAGTTGTACCTGGTCACCTTGAGGAGGGACTAGATATCTGGACCATGTTCATCTCGCCTAATGTTAGACATTGACCATGGAGGCAGGTGCCTGCTTCTGAACTTGGTGCCTGGGTGCCCGTCTTGCCCATCTGGCCAAACCTAGTTGTCTACTTAAGGCAAGAGTAACTGCTCTCTGTGTTTCATTGACTCTGCTGACTCTACAGGGTGTTTAGTCACCAGGCTGGAATGTAGGATATGCCTCACAGGCACCTAAAGTAAGGTAAGAGTCATCTCTCTCTTACTGTTCTTACTGTATATAACGATCACCGGATTGCTGACCCAAACATTTTAAAATCAGAGCTTCTGGTCTGTTGAATTTGCTCAAGTTTGTTTAGATGCTTGAGAAGTGTTAGTTTGCTTAAAAATGCTGAAGGGCAGTGCAAAACTCACCAAGCAACTTGAGCTTGCAATGTAGGAGAAGCAGAGGCAGTCCCTCACACCAGTTCTCCAGTGTCGGCAGTTCTGTGGTGCTGCTCAGTTTCACTGGGCTCTACTGTGTTATTCTAGAGCCCCCAAATATGTTACAGTACGTGGGAAAGTTGTGAGAGGGACCTAGGGCTGGCATTTATCTCCCTGCTGCAGATGAAAATCTCCAGAAGAATGGCAGTGAAGCTCGCTGGTGATAATTTTTTATTAATTCAGAGAGACTCAGGGCAATCCCGCTGCGGGACTGGAGTAACTCCCCTCTGTTAGCTGTTGACATTGTTTGGAAAGACAAAAGGTTTCGTTCCCAATGTGCTGGGCTTTTTACTAAAAATGAGCAGTGATCTGCTACCATATCCTCCCTCCCGCTATCCGCCCCGTACCCCGCGGAGAACAAGGGCACGAGACGATAGCCTGCACAGCCCAGTCATTGTTTCCTTTTCATGGGAAACAAGACTTGTCCATCGGCCAAACAGCAGTTGAGCATCTCATATGACCTAACCAGACTTCCTTGCTTCACGTGGCCCTGACCCAGCCTTCAGGTGCAGAGAGAAGAGAACAATCCCCAGCCCCAGGGACACATCCAGAGGAGTGAATTGCTGTCCTGGCTACACCATCTCGTGTCTCTGCACAGAGATGCATGGTGCTGGGAATGAAAACTGAACCTCAATGAGAAAAGGTGAATACCCCCCCCCACAAACACTGCAGGGGTGGGGGATGTCCCAAAGGATCCCAAATTGATCAAACAGATTTTGCTTGCAAACCGAACATGATTCCTGGGAAAGCCTGGCACCCACCATGGAGAGACTGGGCTCCTGGTGCCTGGTGGTAAAAGCAGACAGGTCCAGCACACCCCACCCCTTTGCAGAAGTAGGAATTTGCTACTGGATAGTGTGAATGGTGGTTGTAACACTACTGTCATCTCAACTGCTTGTTCCAGATATTGCTCGTGTTTTGACTGGTATCTTCACTAATCATTTCTGAAGAAAAGAAATGTCATTTATCCCTTTATCTAACCACTGTTGCTGGAAAGAAAAATGTTCATACACACTACTTTCCAGCACAGAATTTGATGGGTTAGTCCAGTCAGCAGTGGCACTAAGAGTTCTTAGTGCTACTTGCTTCTATTTTATGGAAGAACAATATTGGCATATCAGGCTATGACACCAGTGTAGATGTTTTGTGATGCATTAATTCCTGTCTATGACCAAAGGTGCTAGTAATCACTGAGGACCACTCACAATTTGTCCCAGCTTCTTGAGCCCTACTCTTTACGAGGGGGATGGTGACTGGGTGCTGGCCTTACCTCAGTACAGATCTCTTCCCTCTTTCCTAAAAAGAGGGGAAAAAGCAGAGTGAGTTCATTGAAAGGCAGGTAGTGCCACACTAACCCAGTATATTCCTTTGACAAGACAGCTCATTTTCCCAGCAGATTTGCTTTGTTTTGATTTCAGTGAAGCATCTGACATGGTGCTGTACAAAAAATAACAATTTAAGAGAGGAGCTATACCAGAACTGTGACCTGCCTAAGAAGCTTGCTAAAGGGCAGATGAAACACAGGCTGCAGAAAGGAGGGAAACACAAGACCACAGGCAAGTCACTAGAAGGGTTCATCAAGGATTGGTTTTTAATTAGTGGCTGCACATCCCACCAATGTGCAAGGCTCCTGCCAGTGCCATTGAGAGCTCAGGACTGAGCTTTAGTAAGATGGGAGGTAGAGAGGGGTTTGGGACTGGTCAGCAAGGATACACCAAGGCGCCTGCTGTGTCACAGGTTACTGCACCAGCTGTTCTGGAAGGGGCATACAGTGAACATAACCCGCACTTACAGACCATTATGGACATTTCATACACTGATTCGAACACCTCTTCCCCTTTGGATACCACAAAAGCTTCCAGCTTCACCAGCATGGGGGGATACCAGTGAGCCATGAACTGAAGATGTCTGAGGATGGCATTGACTTGCCCTGCAGGTGTGTCTAAGAAGATGGAGAAAATGCCATCATCTCTTTTAAATGTTGGAAAAGCTCAGGTTACATTACAGGTCATTACACGGTCACATTATAAATGCAGAGAACTCATCCTCAAAGAAGATCCAAGGGGTTTCCATGTGTGTATGCTCTATACAACGTGTAGAAATGTAGACGCTACATTGATAAATTGCATTTCCCCTCAGGTATGTCACAGCAGCAAGGACAGGGTAGAAGAAGAGGGAAAACACTTTGGTTTTGCTTATATTCCTGGAATGATCCATATACTTGTCCAGGAATTGCAAGCAGCTCTTATGGTGAAGGTATTTTCCTAAACGAATCTATTAGAGTTTTACAGATTAATAGCTTGTGGCTTAACCTTGTTTTCTGGTCTTAAACTTTGCTTTCTGATCTTTCTTCAGCAGCATGTTAAGCTTAGGTGAAGGAAAAAGCATAGGAGGATATAGCAACCTCACTCTAGCCAGAAACATCAGGAATCCACAAAAAAACCTGTAAGGTGGAGCCTTCTCAGGTTGCAATAACCCACTGAAACTACAGCCTCTAAATAGAGGCCTGCAGTAAATGGATAGTTTCATCTACCATTAGATGTTGTCAGGCAATTATTGGCATAGCCTTGCATTACCAAGGTCACTGGTACTTTCTTTATCCTGAAAAGTGACTTTCGGCAGTGGGGCAGCCCACACCCCTCAGCCTCCAATGCATAACACCCTTATTTTTCTCATTTTTGTGCTTTGCTAACATATTCTGACTGTTGTCAATCTGAAAGCACATCCATTCCTTCCCATGGTACTGAAATGCCCTAAAATCTATTGTGAGCCAAAGATTTTTACAAACACCCTTTATTTATGTGAGGCAAACACATGATTCTTTTTTCCTCCCAAAATAGTAAACCCCAACTAATAAAATTATTGATTGCTGGGTAGCTAATGCAAACAAAAGCTCGGACAAATCTAAGATACTTCATTTAAAAAATTATGCCTTTTGGTAGAACAGCAGAGGAAGAAGCAGACATCTTATTTACATCACTGTAGAGGGTCCAGCATCTTCCATTCACCAGCAACACTGACAGTAGTTCACTTTAACAGTGGTTCACATCAAGAGTAAGTTTATCCTCCTCTGGCCCTTTTCAGTGCCACCATCAGTTTCATATTCCCTCCTTCCCCCTGGGACATGCAGTTTCTGCCCAGTAGCTGGCTGTAGCACATCCCCAGAAGGCAGCAGCCAGTGCTGTGCTGTGCCTGGGGCTGCAACGTGCACACATTTATTTATTGCCTCCCCAGTACCTACTTGTGGCTCAGCTGGTAGACCAAACCATACCAAAACCAGCTGACTTCCTTTGATGACTTGTCTCTCCATGGAGATACTCATTTGGGTCTCTTTCCTCCACCCAGCACCTGCTTTTCATGGAACATAGAGGAATTTCATATCTCTGAAATTGCTGGCCTTCCATCAAACCTGGCTGGCAGGTTCAGAAGTTATTAGCTTAGACAGGCAGTGTGATCACACACACTTTGTTTCTTAGGAAACCAACCTAAAAATAAACCATCTCAGTGGAAATCTGAGGTTACCACTTTCTGATATATTTTTTTCAATATCCTGATGGACTTGTTATTTCCAGATACTGAAACAGAGGCAGATAAATGCCTCTCTTTATCTAACATGGATATTCATATGTTTAGGTAACTGTGTCCCTCCTTCCACTGGATCTGTTCAGCTCTCTATTTATGTTTGCCCCTGTTCTTGGATGGCAGCTTGTGTATGTCATTTATTTCTTCATCACTTCCAAAGTAGATCCTTGAAACCTGCTCTAGCTGGAGCTGAGTACAAAATGCATCCCTTAGAGGTCCTCCCCTGTTTAGGACAGAGGTCCTTATTTTTTGTGGGTCATATTGGATAACACCTACCAACATACATGGAAATGAAACATATCACTAGGAGCTAAAAATCATGCAGTCAAACCTAGGTTTGAAATGGGGAAGCTTTCTAGCTCCAAACTTTCTATTTTTGATCAATAGGCCTAGGACAGACATCTACAAACCTCCTTTCTGTTGCCTGAAACAAGCACTTTGGTCACAAAGTAAAACCGTACCCACATTTAGCTAATCTGTTTTCCAGCCAGACTGTCAAATGACACAGTTTTATTCCATCTCTAGCACAATTGTTATCTTGTATAGAATGAACTGAAACATGCGGTGTTCATGGATGTAGGAATTGTGTGTGTGCGTATATGGGTTGTATAGATTAATCTTCCAGACCCAGAGGGCCACCCAGTGTTCATGAGCTACCTGGAACTGCCCATAAAGTTTCCCATTTGACTCCGTAGTCCTGTCTTTCTGAGCACCCAGCACTTAGACCTCTCTTCAGTTGCTGTATTCTGGGTTTTCTGCAGCCCTTCAGATTGTTCCTACCTCACCTGAGGTGGCCACCTAAGCTCAGCACCAGTAGCCCTTCTGCTGCACTGATGCTGGGCTACTGAAGCCTAGGCTGAAGCAGCACCCAGTTCTACCATGGCTCTTGGAGAAAGAGGTAGACAAGGTGACACCTCAGGAGACAACAGAAGGCATGGCAAACGGGTCCCACAAACCTCACTGGCCAGGAAAGACTGGAAGATTTACACTTGTTACTTACAGAGAAAAAGCAGCAGAGGAGGCGCATCCAGCAACAGACCAATGTAAGTACGACAGCAGCACTGCTAAAATGCCTCTGTGTTTGACAAGGACTAACAGAAGCCACCTAAATTTGCAAGAAACAGGGTGAAGCAAAGCTGAAGAGGAAACTGCCCAAGTGAAATTGAGTAACTCCAGGGGAAAGGCTGGCCAGAGAGGATACGGAGTTGCTAGCTTTGGAATGAGGATGTTCTGGATGTTTTTAGGGACAGGATAGACCAATATTTACTAGGGCTAGTCGAGGTATTATTGCCCCCTTAGGTATTGCAGAGGAATCAATAGAAGGCTCTTTGCTCAGCTCCATCCCTATACTTCCCTCGCTTCTGTTCCTTCGGCTTTTCTCTTCTAAGGAAGAAATAAATCCAGAAAGGTGGACCTACCACCATTTGTGTATGGGTCTGGGGCAGTTAGTGTGGTCAGGCAGTCCTGTCATGCCCAAAGATTTCTAAAGACTGAAAATAAAAGGAAGAGAAAAGAAGGTAATGTAGAGAACAAAAGGGAGCTTGAGCAACCTGGTCAAGTGGGAGGTGTCCCTGCCCATGACAGGAGTATTGAAACCAGATGAACTTTAAGGTCTCTTCCAACTCTAACCACTCTATGATTCTATGAAACGGTGGTTAAATCTTTAAAGTATGGAATGGGGAAACCTTTGGATA
Source organism: Jacana jacana (assembly GCA_013400555.1). Taxonomy (NCBI): domain Eukaryota; kingdom Metazoa; phylum Chordata; class Aves; order Charadriiformes; family Jacanidae; genus Jacana; species Jacana jacana. Next base: position 573,281 of record VZTM01018592.1, read on the forward strand.
ATGAAAAATAAATGGAAAGAAAAGACATATGCGGGAACCCTGCCCTTCCGACACTAGATGGCTCTGCAGCCCCGAGGAAAGCTTCCCATGATGGACACGCTGCCCATTGTCAAGTCGCAAACGCAGGCAATGGCGATGGGGGTTCTTCCAGTCTGTCTCTATTAAAAAGGAGCAACTCTTCTCTTCTAGATTAAGGAGTTTAATTGCACTAATTTATTTTGTTGCATGTGCTTTGTGCTTCATAATAGCCTTGCATAAAAGTATATATTCCGTTGCTATGTATGCAATATAAACTTGAACTTGGTAAAATATAAGAGAAAATCAACTTTAACTACTGACTTAATATGCCATAGATAATTGGAATATTATGTATTGTCAGCTTGCTTTCTTTTCTCTTTTCTTTTCTTTTCTTTTCTTTTCTTTTCTTTTCTTTTCTTTTCTTTTCTTTTCTTTTCTTTTCTTTTCTTTTCTTTTCTTTTCTTTTCTTTTCTTTTCTTTTCTTTTCTTTTCTTTTCTTCTTTTCTTTCTTTCTTTCTTTCTTTCTTTCTTTCTTTCTTTCTTTCTTTCTTTCTTTCTTTCTTTCTTTCTTTCTTTCTTTCTTTCTTTCTTTCTTTCTTTCTTTCTTTCTTTCTTTCTTTCTTTCTTTCTTTCTTTCTTTCTTTCTTTCCTTCTTTCTTTCCTTCTTTCCTTCTTTCCTTCTTTCTTTCTTTCTTTCCTTCTTTTCTTTCTTCCCCCATGTGGTCTACTTTCCTGCTCAGTTTTAACATAGTTGAGGTGCACTTCTGGAGACCTTCAAGACCCTCCTGGATGCAGTCCTGAGTAATGTGTTCTAGGAAATCCTGCTTTAGCAGGAGAGCTGGACTAGATGATCTCTAGAGGTATCTTCCAACTCTGTCAATTCCATGATTTTGTTATTCCATGATTTCTTGATAACTTGGATCTCATAGCACAGTCCATATAGTACTGGCAGAATGAAGCATTTTAGGAAGAACCATTAATGTAATCCATGTATGGCTGGTTTTACAGAAGGACAGTGAGTGAGCAGTGAGCTGATGCGGCACAAGAACACCAGGAGAATTGAATGCGTTTTGGGTTTGGGGAACTTTAATAACCTGGCTATGACACAAATTTTTTAATCAACAACTCCAAAATAGACATATTCATTGCCAAAAATGTAGATGCTTTTTACTTTTTAAAGTGCTTTTATTTATATGAGAATGGTAGAAAGAGATCCACTGAAGTCAGAGCTTTCTAGCTTCTGTTGTAAAACATCAATGCTCAGAAAACCATTAGCATGAACGTAATTTGGATTCACTTGGCACAGAGATTGCCCTTCTTATCTCAGCCTGTTATATTAAGCCACTAAAAACTTCCTCAGAATTTTGTCACTTTCCAGCTATCTTTGTGTATTTTTATTTGTCTCCTGGTAGGGAGCTGCACCTTTATCAATCTATCTACATCACTGGTGCAGGGAAGGTCACCTTCCTTTTCTGATATTCTTCCTTTGTCACCTCACTCTGAAAACTGTCACTGGCTTCCTGTCTCTTGGTGCATCATATCCAATCTCTATTTTCTCATTTTCAGGGACTTATCTACTATTATCTGTATGTAACCAGGTTCTGTATTTTATGAAGAGGAATTACACAAGCTTTCATAAATGGCTGATTTTTTTTTTTAGAAGCTCATTAAAATTCTTAATGCAAATATTTGCCAGGAATATGAATAATATGTTTGAGTGATATCTGAATCTGTTATTTACATTGTGATTTGCAAATAAAAGTTTTCTCATTGTACTCCTTAGACAGCTGGTTGAGAGACAAATATTTCTTCAGACTGTGAAGTTTGAATTCTCTACAATTACTGTATCCAGGCAGCATTTCTTTTAGTTTTGTGCCCATTACCTGTTGCATTCTACAATGATCTGTTAGCGATGGTTTAATTAAAAAGAGTTTTGATGCTGTGTATCAGAGGGAAGATATATGTACTAAAAGTCCAGGAGGAATCTGAGTGAAGTAGGGGTTTCTGAGAGGACAGAAGGCACTTTAGGCTGCACAAATCTAGGCAGGAGATCAGTGTGTGCAATGCTATGAGGCTGTTATGACTCCTCCAGAGTCTCCTTCATGTATATGAGTATGTATATTTCACTATACATATATCCATATATGTGAGTGTTCAGCATCTATATATGTATTTAAGCAGAGCAGAGAGATAACTTCATATATTCCCCTCTCTCTCTTTGTGTCAGATGATTCCCCTTTAGTAGCTGCTGGTTGACATTTGTCACCTTCCATCCACCTTCCATTTCCTCCTATTGCATTGCAAGCAGGGAAATCCCTGCTGAGAGTCCCAGGGCCCGACGTGCCTATAGGGCACGCTCTGCTGGGAGATGAGATCTGCACAAATAACCTCCACTTTGTTGTTACTCAGAGACTACACCAGTGAATAAATATCCAGTGTTTTCCTCCTAAAACCCCAATTATACTCTTATATACTGCACTCAGTACTTCTTCCTGCGTTAGGACCGATTTCCGTATTTGAAGAAATAAGACATTTCTTGGAGTGTTTTAGTTAGGTTCTTGTGCTCTCCTGTGAGACTGCAGTTTTGTCATTATACCATCAAGCCCCAGACTTTCAATGCTGTGGACAAAAAGTGCGAAGCAGCTGATGGAGAGCTGTTGGTCCCATTGAAGAGTCTCAGCTCCAGCTAGCACAGGAGCACAGAAGCAGGATAGGTTCCCACAGCTCTAAGCAAGCTCTGTGCAAAATGGGAAGTGAGACACAAATCCAACATCCAAAAGCTTTACAGCAGCCTGTGTTCCTATCAGCATCACCAGACTGAAGCTAGAGGCTTTTATTCTGTGTTCTGAAGGCAACATAACAGATAGAATGAGCTGAAGACCCTGTTTTACTTCCTCGGACTTAGGTGGTTCAGTAACCCTGGAATACCATAGAAACTACTGTGCACAAAAAATAACCCCGATCTGTAGTGAATGCAGAGATTTAGTATGAACTTTGAAGGCATATGCAAAGGAGAAGAAGCACAAGAGGATTTTTCTCTGTGTAAATTAGAAGTAATAGAGAACATGTACCGGTCTGTGACCACACTGGGGTGAGGGCACTGCAGCTCAGGAAAAGGTGCAGAAAAGGAGGAGTGTGGAAAAATTAAAGGTGGTTTGATTATGAAGAATTTACCTTCACTGGCAGAATAATCTAGGGCCTAGAGGCAGAGCAAGAACTGGCAGCTGAAAGCCAAAGCCCTATAGATCTTCACAGTGTTTGAACAAGGGCAGTTATCAGGGGAAGCGGTGCGTTCTACACCTCTTGCTGACTTCAGACGAGCCCTGGACCCCTCCTGGGAACTGTCAAGAGCACTCTTGGGAGAAGAGTCGAGGTGAACATGCTAAGTTGCAGGTTCCTGCTTGCCTGGGTTGTGCTGAGGTATACTGTGGGTGAGAGGACCCACCTCAGCAGCACCCAGATGGTGCACCACATCCCACCTCTATGGCTATATCAGCCCTGGTATTGGCCATACACCAAGTACCAGACTCCATGCAAATACTGCTCAGTGAAACCTGAAGTTCTCATATCAAACCATGGTAGTGAGGTAATAATGTAATAATCCCCTCCACGTCATTAGTAGACCAGGATGGTTACAAAGGAGTCATTGAAGGTCCTCAAGGCATCATAGCCATTGCATCTTGCTGAGTAGCCAGGAGTGGTAGCTGGATAGAGGTTACCAAGGTTGTCACATCTGCCCAAGAACCTGAGCTAACTTGTGTGATGGGTCCTTGGACATCTCCACCCAGGCTGAGCAGCACAAAGTGTTCCTCACCATGTATGACAGCATAGCATGCAGTCAGGTGGGGAAGGGACACTGTCCCATATCCCATCCTAGCAACCAGACCTGCAAACTCCCTACCCTTGCTGCTGTGCTTGTGTCTGAAATGTGGCCAAATTACTTTAGTTTAAAATTTTCTTTTGAGTGAGCAACAGCTGTTACTTACTGTTTTTTCTCCCCTTGGGCTTTTTCAAATAACAAACTCTCCAGCAACTCTGGATGTGAGAGCTGACCCAGCTGCAGCCTCAATTGAAGGCCAAACAGCTATGACCAACTACGTTCTGTGCTGTGATTTGAGCAAAAAGAAACACAGAAAGCTCAGTCTGAGTTAGGCTGTTCAAATAAAGCTGCATGAACTTTCACACTTTATATTGTTTGTTATGATGTTTTCAAAATGAACCACAGATGTTTTACTTTGTTGGGTTTTTGTTCCCCTCTGGTTGAGTCACCTATTATCCCAGCCAGATCAGGGCAGCTGAAACAGGAGTCACAATGAAGAGGTCTCCAAAAGAATGTCAAACAGTTTATTTGATTTTTAGATAACCTTCTGCCCATCCCTGAAAAGATCGTGAAATAAACACAATCTCATAATTTGGTGTAAAATGTTGGGAAATTATGGATCCTATCCAAACTGGTTGTGTTCCACATCACTGAAATTGAGTCAGGAAAGATGAGTTAGGATTGAATTTTCCCTGTAGCTTGCAGTTTTTCTCTAAATATTCTGCTCTGATAACAAAGTAGGAGTAGAGGAAAATGAAACATCTCTAAGACAACCTTTGATTTTGACTACATATCTTCAGGATCCCATCAAACAGATCAAGCTGGGGACATTACATAAACCATCAATGTGATGGGAAATGACCAGAGACATGCTGAAAAATTCCAAGTGTCACAGCAGGAGATGGAGAAACCCCTCAGATTTCCTTATGGAAAAAAATAGTCACACATTCTCTGACAGAACCAATCCCAGTCTGGCAGCGGGTTCTTGCAGCATCCTTTGGGGATGATACTGGTGTGCAGAAAAAAAGACACTTCTCTGGCAGTAGTTAACCTGAGACTCATTCAGCAGCCTGCTGAGTCCTTCATAGAAAGGAGAAGAGAGATGTGCCTACAGAGTGCTGCTTGAGAGCAGTAGCTGTCAACCCATTTGAAACAAAAGTTCCCATCCCAACACATCCCCAGGTTTGTTGTTGGTTTGTTGAGGGTTTTTTTGGTTGTTTTTTTTTTTTACTGCGTGCTCCATTTGTTTTTTGTTTTCAAAGAGTTGTGTAATAATACATCCAGATCCCCAGAATACATGTTATAGTTTTAACAGAGCATTGTCCTTGGAGAGTTTTCAAAGTGTTTCTGTATATTTGCAGTATCTGTAGTTAGCACACTCAAAGCCAGAGTGATTCATTTCCTGCCCAGTGGCCATTTGTTGTTTTGTACTCTTTTCTTTTTTTTATTATTTATTTCTTTCTTGGCTGCACCTTTATGAGTATAATGGAAAAATCACTATTTGCAGATAATGAAAGTGAAGGAATTAAAAATTAATGTGCACAGCTGAAAATGTCAGCCACAGAAACTTGCTTGCAAATGCCAGGGCAGAGCAGGATTTTTTATTACATATCCATGGTCAATGCCTAAATCTTTGCAGCAAAGGGGTCAGTAATTTGGAATCAGTTAGGGCCCTGAGTTACTTCTACAATGTAAGTTCCTGAAAAGGGAAAAAAAAATAATATTGCTTAATAATTGATATTTCAGTGTATTTTGGCTGAGATGAATCTTTGCTAATTCAGAAGGCTTTGTATATCTGGTCATTGGTGATTTCTTGTTTGAAAGTGCAGTGTCTCTGTAGATGCTACAGACATAAGTGAGGTCTAAGGAACAGTGCATTGCTTGTGACACCTGACTCTTGCCAGGTTTGTCAAGCCCAGGTCCATGATAGTAACCTACACCTTATTGTGCACTGTATAGCTTCCCTGTATTTGTTCTATTTTTAGTGAAGAAAACACAAAAAAGCCATCAAGCTTTTCTGGGCAGTCAAGTCAAAGCAGTCACTAATGAAACAGGAGGTTAGAAGTAGTTTTAACCAAAACATTCACGTATTTCTGTGGCTCACCTTGTGTGTTTGTATGTCCTGGGAAATCATGTAGCAATGCCAAGCACTAGGCATGGCTTGTTTGAACTAATATTTGAAGAACAGCCACAGAAGAGAGAAACTAATGAAGATACAGGAGTAAGAGACACTGAACTCTCCTGTCACTGCTCCCAGAAGAAGTGAAGCCAAGCAGACAAGATAAATGTTTTGACTTCTGAGTAAAAGACCTAATCTCTTTCCTATTTGACTTCAGGAAAGTTAATGAAAAGGGGGCAATGTGCTTCTTGAGAAGTTTATATCTGTTTATATCTACAAGTTTATATCTGATACCTGACTCTTTTCCCTGATTTTCTCTTTCTGGGGAGCCCTGAGCTTCAGCTAATATTAGCTAGTGTCAAGGACACTAGCTGATTTCTTGTGGAAAGATATCAGGACTTTGTGGTCCTCTTCAACTTAGAATGAACAAATAGTAATGTTTTCCCATACCTTAAACCTAATCCATTATGTATGAACTGGTGAGGCACTGGAACAGGTTTCCCAGAGAAGTTGTGGATGTCCCATCTCTGCAAGTGTTCAAGGCCAGTCTGGAAGGGGCTTTGAGCAACCTGCTCCAATGGAAGGTATCCCTGCCCATGGCAGGGGGGTTGGAACGTGATGATCTTCAAGGTCCCTTCCAACTCTAACCATTCTATGAATCTAAAGAAGCACCTGAATAAATGCTGGATGTTTAGCAGAAGAGTTTAAAACAGAATCTGAAAGCTTCCCAAAAATGGCACAGAAAAGATACTTTGCCTGGTATGGTTTTTTAAGCATGGATAAAATAAACAAGTTCTTGGAGAAATGGGAAGCCCAGCTGCAACACTTCCAGCTTGGAAGAGCAGAGATAGCAGCCTGGCTGCTATGGACTAGAAATATGGAGGCACTAGGCAACTTCTGCCCAACTTGACTCTTGCCAGAAGAAATGAACTCCTGCAAGGGCTTAACAAATACTTCCCAAAGGAAATCAGAGTCTTCCAGAAGAATAAAAGATCAGGTCAGTTTTATGATTATTAGGACTGTTTTCCAGTCTGTTCCTAACCATGGAAAGGGGAGAGACTGAATCACCCCAATTCAGATACTACAAAGATCACAGACTTACAGTATGGGTGAGTCTGGCAGGGACCTCTGGAGATCATCTAGCCTAAGGCCCCTGCTCACAGTAGGTTACTCACAGACCTGCCTGTTCAGGTTTTGAGTATCTCCAAGGATGGAGATTCCATTACCTCTCTGGGCAACCTGTGCTAGTTCTCACCCTCACAGTTAAAAATAGTTCCCTGATGTTGAGAGGAAACCTCCTGTATTTCAGTTTGTGTCCGTTACCTCTTGTCCTACCACTGGGTGCCAGTGAGAAAAGCCTGACTCAATCCTCTCTACTCCTTCTCATCAGGTATGTATACACATTGCTAACGTCCTCCTGAGCATTTTCTTCTCCAGGCTGAATGAAGAGCTTCAGGGATCAGCCTTTACTCATATGAGACCCTTTACCAGACTCACTCCAGAGTCCACATCCTTGTACCTGGGAACCCAAAAGTGGTTGCAACACTCCAGATCCGTCTTACTGGTAGTGAGTGAAGAGGAAGGATCCCCCCTTCAGCCTGCTGGAGACACTCTTCCTCGTGTATTCCAGGAGGCTCTTGGCCTTCTTGGCAGCAAGGGCACATTCCTGGCTCATGTTCAACTTGTCCCTCAGGGCCCTCATGGCTGCCTCTACAGGGCTGGACTTTGGCCCCCAGCCTGTACTGGTGCCTGGGCTATTCCCCCCCAAGTGCAGGACTTGAAATTTTCCCTTGTTGGACTTAATGAAGTTCCTGTCAGCACATTTCTCTGGGCTGTCCAGGTCTCTGCATGGCAGCACAATGGTCTGGTGTATCAGCCACTCCCCCTGATTTTGGACTGGACTAACATGCTGACTGTGTGCTCTGTCCCATCGTCTAGGTCATTCCTCAGATGGGAGAGATTGTCAGTGCCTTTGTGTGAACAGTGCATCTCTTACAGTGTTGCAGAACAATCCCCTGAAAGACAGACTGAGTCACCTGGATGGTGTACTGGCCATCAGTATGTGGCTTGGAGACAGCCAGCAATATGAACAACCCAGGGAAACAGCTGAGAATGAAGACAAAGACATGGGGGTTTGGGGTTGGAAGGGAACTGGGTGACTCTACCTGAGCTGCTGGAGGACCACCAAAGACACGTTATTTGTAGCGGATAAGAAACCTACCAAGGATTTCCAGGATAAACTGGCAATAAACCAACTTACAGGCTTTCAGCTGGGCTTCAGCTTATGGACCAAGGTCAGTGGATGGGCGCCAAATTACTCCAAATGGCTTTGGAATTTACCATGTTACTTACTTTTTTTTTTTGTTGTAATATTGCAGCAGAAAAGGAAGCAGGTGCTGGCGAGGAAGATGGGTGCAGATCATTATGAGCCTAGTAACTCCAGCTCTGTGTCTTGCAGAGAATCAGCAGTTCTGGTATGACTCATGAAAAAGCATGAAGAACCAGAAAACAATTCAATTCAGTAAATAATGAATAACAGTTCAGTTTCAAAAGTAAAGAAAAAATCGCAAGGCAGAAGAGGATGGAGCATCAGAAACACAAATCAGTCTCTGAAGTGAGTAAGGCAAGGTGCATGGAGCACAATGGAAAACATCTGAAGGTATGAAAATCACCTTTATGATTAAGTCTGGATGTGTCAAGAGCAATTTCAGGTGTTTCACTACTGAGTACCCCATCCAAAAGAGCAGCAAACATCGTAGTCGTAAGACAAGCCATGCAAGGTCAGCTGGAAACTGAGGGATTTTGGCAAAGAACTGGGCCTGAAAACCTGACATCTGATTCCTCAGGGAAGAGGTCGACTCAAAAATCCTTTTGGACAGCATTACAGCTTCTGAATTTGTAGTAAAACCCTGGAGTGATATAATACACTGTCAAATCCCAACATGAAGATTATTTTTAAAAAGCAGTTTGTGCGATGTTTGGGCAATTTTCTGCAAAAGCAGTTAACCTGCTTTCAGAAACTGCTCTAACATCTGCTCACTGCAAAAGGTACCTTGTAAAACAACACTGAGGAATGGTCAAGCTGCACCCTGACACCAGCATCTCGGTTGGCTTTAGCTGCCAAGGTTCTTGTGGAGATGAGACAAGGAATGCTATCTTCTTGTAGATAGCTCACTATCCAACAAAGGCAACGAGCTCCATCACTGGGGTTTCCTCCTAATCTGCAGGACCCCACCCATTGACCAACCATCCATATGAGAAAGACTATCTGCTGTACCTGCAGCCATGCATATCCACACTTCTCTTTGCTGCCCTGGCACCCCCAGACTGCATGGCAGAGAGGTTGTGTCCAGCCTGGAGAAGCCTCTCTAAACACACCCTGCTCTTTGCCTGCTGTGGCAGTCTGGACACGAGTTTGAAAAGGATGTTCTTGCTTGAGAAGGCACTTGACAATTGTCGCTACCAGAGCAAACCTTGGCTGTGTTTACTCTGCTTTTTGCTGTGTGAAAAAATAAAAAATAAATTTAAAAAATTGTTTATCGCTGATCTCAGTTGGAGCCATTTGATGGTTTCTATCTGAGCTCACTCTGCTTCCAATTCAATAAGAACTAAAAATAATAGCATGGATAATCTAATTGCAGATCAGGAGATATCCTGACCGCTCTCAGCCTCTGAACATGTGTCCCACGTAGGCGAGGCTCACACGCAGTGAACAAGCTTTCCAGCAGCAGCAGCTTTTCACCCAGACCCAGGGTGACATCTGTGAACCTTAAAGCCTATCAGTGCCAACCTGCTCAGTTGATATAGGGCAGAGACTTTCCTAAATTAAAGAACAACTCTTGATCTCTCTCCTTGATTGCATACCATGGCCAAGGGAAAAATACACGTTCAGACCCTTGAATTTCATATGCAGTGGAGAAATCTTGGAGAAAAGAAAACAGGAAAGCATTTGTAATATTAAAAATAGATTGCTTCCTGGAAGTAAGAGCCCTGATGATCTTGTTGACTTGTTTTTTTCGTGTTAAATGCCATATCATACAGAAGCACAGCCAGCCAGCTCCTGATTTGATTTGAAGTTTGCCTGACAAACAAAATGTTTATGGTATTTTTTAAACTTTGTTTTGATCATTTTAGAATTATTTTCATGGAAAGGACATTGTTGTAGTCTGTGATGTGAAAGACTGACTTCAGAGCCCCCACAGAAGTATCTTAGCTTTAAAAGTCATAAATAGGAACAAGGTAAATATTCCCCTGGATAACTAATATCCAGGAAAAAAAGTGTCATTCTGAAAAGCTGGGCATTTCCAGGGGAATTCTTCACAAGGAATATCGTTGGAAATAGTAGAGATTTCCAATAAAGAAAAAACATTTAATATATGTCCAGGCTACACTCCAGTTTAAAACACGCCTTGGGGCTATGTGTCTAGATGCATATGGCTACCTCATTTATCATTATGAGTTTACAGCATAGCACCCCAGCTAAGAGAAGCTGTTGAGACCACAACAACCTTGCTTTTTGCTGGTATTACCAGTTTCCCAGCCAGTAAAAGGCAGGTTTACATGTGTGTTTATGCCAGAGCCCTGCAGCTCAAACGCCGGCAATGATTACCCCTCACTGGGTAATTGTGAGCTCTTGGTGGAGCTTTCTGGAAGGAAAACTTCAGAGATGGGGTGGGCAGCTCTTTCTCTGCATCTGTGAAGCTGACAGACTCTGGCAAGCACAGTGTACCTCTCGGTGTCAACTGAAGCTAAAAATATCCAGTTCTTTTTTCCAGTAGCCCATCAGTAGTCCATTACTATCGCATGGATACAACAAACTGGTGCAGCTCAACTTGTCATAAAATGGGGCAATCAGGATTAGGAATGAGGATTTACACATTAGCAGGTAAATGCCCAGTGAGTAACAGTCACCCAAATGCAGAGACCAGAGAAAAGTCCTGTTCCCAATTGCATTACATGTGCTTCTGATTTTTGACTTCCCAACTTCTCAAACTTACAAGTGAAAAAAGAGCATCTCAAGAAAACACCTGAAGATGCTTTTTCATTTTGATTCTCATCAACTTAGTCTGTTATTCTGCAAAAGTGGAAACAGCAAATACACTTTTTGAATTGATGCCTCTTCAGAGATAGTCTTGTCTATCGATTATACCTTAAATACATTTTTTTTTCCCCCAAAATCAATGACAACATTATTTCTGCTGTTGTTGTTTTCTGCTTGGGAAGGATTAAAATGAGGGTTATTTTTTCCATGAAAGAGACACAGTTTTTCTTTAAACAAAAATATCATTATAACAATACTTCTAGAATTACTTGAACATTTTTCTTCTTTCAGTTTCTTTTCAAGCGCTTCTCTCAGGTTTTTCAAGACAAGAAAAACAAGTTTTCTGAGTTTTCCTCTGGCCACTGGGCAGTTGTAGGTTCTTCTGCTTCCAGTAAGATCCCAGTGCAAAGGACCCATGGGGAAGCAGGAAGATATTTCTCATGCAGCTTTTTCTGCAGCATAGATATTTTTCACCACTGAAGATGACAGTGGTTCCCGGTACATTCCAGCCCATGAAATCAGACAGTCTGCAATTGTTGCTAAAGATGCTACAAATTTTGGCATCTGGGAATCTTTTCAGTCAGTCACTGGGGTACGTCAAGCTCCAGAAGTGGCAGGAACACTAGCGTGGGACTGGGCTGCTGGAACAGCCGTGCCCTCAGTCTGTCGTTTCTAATCTCTGCGCTTCATTTTCCCACCTGTAAAAAGGGGAGAGGAAGTTTTCAAACCTTCACATGGACACCTTTGTGGGAGCCTGCACAGGCACACATTCTTCCCAATTTTTTTTTTCAGCTGTTGCTGGGTGCCATTGCAGATAAAAACTTATGTCACAGCAGAAGAATGACTTCAAAGTAAATATTCTGAATAATATTACATATTCTACTAAAACTCTTGCCACAGGCATTTCTGAGATTCAATGGCAGCTTGAAGCACGTTGTACCTTGCTGCCCTGTCAATCCTTGAAATACAGACTAAATCCCCATGAAATTAACTGTTTATACACACCTAAGTTGTGTCCTGGATAAACATTGGCTTGGATAAACACTGGGCAAAGTGGTTTGTACGCTAAGGTTGTTTTCCTACTGAAAGATGATCCCTAAAGTTACTTCAATCAAAAGATGTGCAAAGATGAATGATGATTTTCTTTTTCCAAGGGTCTTTCAACAGGTCAGCTTAAGGTACTCTTCTTCAATTAGGCTTAATTATTATACAACTGAATCACTGTTAATTACAAGTTTTTACAAGTCAAGCATAATTTTTTCTGTGAAAATATTACACCTTAGGATTAGGACACTCCCAGACATTTTTATTATCTAGAAAAACACAATGTTTTGAGTTTTTTTAAAAGCATGCAGCTTAATTCCAGGACAGATGAGGCAACTGGCAATGACATCCAAATGGTGATGGTAAAATCAGTTTGTTAATGTGCAAGTCTAAGAACTCTTATCCTTTAAGTGTTTAGACATGGCATGGCATTAAAACCTCGTCCCTCCAAGTTCATCTGATTTCACACCCCTCAGGCTCTGGGACATAACTCCGTCATATGTCAGCAAATGTGAACTGGGTTATTGCAGAACACGTCTCCTCTTATACCTGCTTATAAAATCTTGAAAACTAAATAAAAACACATCAAAATAATTGCTAAGAGTAAAAACACAACAGGAACTTGACTTAGAAAAATGGAAGCAAAACCAGATGATCAGATAAATGCGAGAAAGAAAGCAGCAGCAGCAGCAGGAGAAGAATTTGTCTGTTTTACTCAATGAGGAACACAACATTGGGAACCACTTTTAACTATTGGAGTATCAATGCCAAGGACAAAAGCTAGGGCTGGCAAGTTCTTCTTTCGCCCTTAAGGATGGATTTCTGGATTTCAGCAGCCAGGCAAGTTATTTCTCTGTAGGTCTCTTGAATTTTGTGATGTTAGCCTGCATTAGCCCATTCTTCCACCATCTTACTTGAGATGGCCTGGAACATTCTGGAATGGTATGAGAGTCATGGAATCATAGAATGGTTAGAGTTGGAAGGGACCTTAAAGATTGTCAAGTTCCAACCCTGCTGCCATGGGCAGGGACACCTCCCACTAGAGCATTTAAGTCCCCATAAGAGTCCACAGCATTTAAGTTCATCACATCACACTACTTATAAATCAAATTCCTTCCAACTATGAAGGGCATTCTGGCTGCCAGTGTTTGTCAGTGCACTTCATCCACGGAAGGGTATTGAGCATCATGAGCTGAGAACCATGCTTTTCTATTTCCTTCTCATACATCACAGCTGTACCTTCATGTATTTGGGAATGTATGTGTCCTGTGACTGTTTTCAGGAGTCCAGAAACCAGGGTGTTTTCCCAAAGTCAAAGCAGGGAAAAGCACTTCTCATTAGCCCAGAAGGCAGAACTGCGCAGGGCGACAGTGCTGACAGGTGCTCTGCTCCTTCTTATTCTTTTTTGGAATTCTAGCTTTTAAATTTTGGGACTGATTTAAGTGCAGAATTCCATCTTTTTTCTTCTTCTGTTTTATTAG
>VZTM01018593.1:0-15290 GCA_013400555.1 Jacana jacana
TGTGACTAAGACAATCTTTTATCTTGATATTTGTGAAAAACTGCTTTTCCCTTATGGCTTCTTTTGGCCTAGAGCTTGTGAACCTTCAGTCTTTGTCGGTATAGAGTGAAGGAGTACAAAATTTTCTGCAAATTGCCCCAGTGTATTAGCAGTAGAGCTATGTGAACCTTTCCAAGTGTGATTTGAAAGGGTTACTTTCAAATCATAACTTCTGTGGGAGATCCAGTTCATATGGGTTCACAGGCCAACCAGTTAAAGGAAAGGTTTCAGGCTGAGCCGCCCCCTCCCTTCTCCCTACGCGTTTTCCCATGGGTTGGATCTCATTACAAACCCACAGGCAAGGTACAGGGTCAATCACATCATGTTAATTCATACAGGTTGACTGGTTCACTGGGACTGGAAGCTGAATTAAAGGTGAGAAGTTTATCACAGTAACAGAACTCTGATCTTAGAACAACAAACATCTCTAAAATAGGTCTCTAATTATCATATGAATCAAAACCTTAAATAAAAACAAGATCATTTTAAATAATTGAGGGAATCATACAGGGAATCAATCTTCCCCTGCCAGGAATACTCAGAGGTTGGCTTCACTTCTAACACAAGAAGAACTCTGATCTCAAGGAACTATTCCTTTCTGAAACTTGGGTATAATTACATGAGCTGAAATATAAAATAATAATGAGTCCGTTCTATATACCTGGGAGAATTACAGTGTGAGACACACAAGGGAAGGAACCATTTTAATGACTTTTCGGGCTGGAGAGGTGAACTCAACTGAAATGCTTTATCTTTCTAGGGGGAGGAAAAAAGTAAAAATACCCTCAGCTGAGCAAAAATGACACTAGGCAGCTTTGATCCCATGCATTAATTTTAGCAAATCAGGGAATCTAAGAAGTATGCAATACTTTTTCTACATCATCTCTCTTAAGGAATAAATTTGAAATATGGACATCATGAGTTTTACTGTGGTTGGTCTCAAAGCAGTTAATGGTATCTCAAACAGCTTTTGCTTCATTTCTCTTTGCTTATCAGCATTGTATTATGATCAGGCTTTATTTAAAAAATAATGTAGCAAACATTTATCTCTAGACCTAAGCAAAGCCAAGTGCAAAGTGTGTATTGTTAGTGGATGTCCAGGCAGATTTGTACACTTCCTTTTCCTTTGTGCTCTCCCTTGACTAGACTGTCCTCATCAAAAATGCTATTCAAGTTGATTTGGATATATGCTATGTACATCTGAGTTATCTTTGGCAGCTAGGAGGGCATTAAAAAAAATGGGTGTGTAGTATGTGTGTCTATGTACTGTACCTAGCATATATGGTACATACTAGAAGCAGTTGCTCTACCTTTGAAGGTAGTTCTGTACAGTATATTCGAACCTAAAATGGCTGACTAGTTTCTAAATAATCCCCTAGGAAACAGTTTAGTCTAGGCCATTATCTTGATAGTTCATAATTAGGTTCAATAATAAAGCTTGTTTTGCTGACCTAGGTCAGATCATGGCGTCCACCACATCTGTGCGCAGTGACCTTGCTCTGAGAGTGTATTGTTAGAAAATCCATTATTATCATCACATACACTTCGGAGAAGTGGCTGTTTTGTGAATTGATGGTGTGATGTTGCCACTTTAGATAAAAGAATCCATGAATTATTGACTTAATGAGTTAATGTTGCTTGATTTCACAACAAGGTCTTTTTAGTCTGGATGCTATTTACTGAACACATAATCACAACATATGAAGGAAGGCACAGATAATAGTAAAGCACATTTACAACCCTCTTCTAACAAAGCAAACTGTTAGGTAAGAATTGTTCTGTTTCCTTTAGAAAACCATTAAATCTTAGGTAACAATAAGCAATTCCTGTTTAAACAATTAACAAATAATTGTTTGTCACTGATTTTTCTCCCTTCCGTTTGGTTTAAGGTCTATCACCAACAAGAACTTGCTAATTTTTTTAGAACCTAAACATATCTTTGTCCCTATTGACTAAGCCTTGTGCTGTCTCGTGGAGGTCCATGAAAGACTGTTAAAAGTCAATCCATGTTACCCAAGCCTCCTCATATTAGTATTTTTCTTTTAAATCAGAGGTTTTGTTTAAATTTATGGAATTTGGAAAGTTTAAGAATATGAAGTCTTTATTACAGAATGTAACCTATGAGAAGAAGGTGGGGAAAACATACGGATCATGTCCCCAAGAAGATCTTTTAATGAACAAGCATCAGGTTTCAAATACCTTTGCTCCCAAGGTGTGAATCCCAGCTCTGTTAACTGAAGTGCTGCAGTCATGATGAAACTTTTTTTTTAGTGGAAAAAGTATTTTTCCAGTCTTCAGTGTTACTCTATTAATCTCATTCCTTGATCTTCAGTCTTTCAAAATTCTTTTCAAAAAGCAGTCAGTGTTCCACTAATGTCACATTAGTACACTGTTTACTGGTAAAATGCAAATGAGTTAATAATGATTATCTGATTATGTTCAAGTGTCATCATAGCCTCTTTGAAATATTACTAAGCAGAAGGAATAATATCTAATTTTCTTCACTCTTCAAAAACCCAAGCATAAAGAGGGAAGAAGACATTAGGGTTTTAAGGAAACTCTTAAACAGGAATCCTCACATTACCAGTTCAGTATTACACAGCTATCAGAGGAGATAACTTAGGTAGTTATCTAACTTGCAAAAGTGGTTAGATTATTTTGCTCTGTTTAACAATATTCCTGGTTATATTAGAAATTTAAAAAACCAGAAATTAATTTGATTTTATGACAAATATGTGAGGCCAACACAAAAGACAAATTTTCTAAGAGATGGTGAAGAGGAAGCACAAGTACATCAGGTGCTTGTGCAGTGACTGTCAGCAGGGATGGCACGGGCACACTTGCCTTTCCCGCCTCAGTGCCTGCACAGCTTCACTGCCATCACTTTTCCTTTGGAGGTGTGTTTGGGGCTGACCCAAATTTGCCTTCTGTGGGCTCCTCTTGCCTGTGAGTATTGGAGGGGTCAGGGCAGGCCCTTGGCCATTTGTCTTCCTTCCCATGTGCTGCGTTCTTTGTAAAGGAAAGAGAGCAATCAATAGGGCAATAAGGAAGGTGGACAATAAGGAAGGAAGCAGCCTGCTGGTACACACTGCACGGGAAGGTCAGCTTCTTCCTGAGGTCTCACAATTTCCTGGCTCGTGCTAACTTGCCAGTCACAGGTGAGGGAAATGAGATGGGCAGAGTTTTCCTTAGGAGTGTGTGTGAGAGCTTTGGAATACATAAAGGTAGTTTGTTGCTTTACAGTGCCTTATATCCTTCCATCAGAGTGCATTACACAGAGGTGGAAGGAAGGTGATGGTTTCCTTGGAGTTTTGGTTGAAAGTTACCTCTGGGCACAGTGGAGGGATGTGCTGCTTAGCCCAAATTCACAATGAGAAAAGCCTGCCTTCTCTTGGGCTGCAACACAGACCTTAATTTCAGTAGCTGTCTGTATATGCACCCAGCTCTTAGAAGTGTTGGCAACATCTGGTATTTTGTTTATGCCATTGAAGAAAAAAAGGGTGTGACAGACTGGATTTCATTTGTACTTAGAGGTGATTTGTTGTGAGTATACTCAGACTGGTAAAGCATGTAACTACATAGCAGCAGATGTATTTTGCAATTTTTAAGGATTATCTATGTGCATACCAACCTTTCTCACTGCTGTGAATTAGTTTTACAGGCCTTTCAAGGTGGAGAACCTGAATAATTAACTTTAGAACATCTAAGTGTGAACTAAGAGCCTTTCTGTGCCTCTCAACACTGCAGTTTGGAAATTAGACGTCTTATGATCTACCAGGACTAAATAAAAACTTGTACATCTGGTATAGCTTATATTGAACAATGAGGGGAGTGAATTTGTAGCTCTTTCTTATTTAGATAAAGTAGTCATTCCTAACCTTCAAATGTTATGAGATATTGGACTTTAAACTTGTCAGTGCTTTAAAAGTGCCCTGAACCTCAGACCAATACATTTGGGGGGCAAGTTCCTCATTTGTAGGAAGGAAGAAAACATATTTTTTTTTAGCAGGTTATTATCTGAAAAAAAATGATGGTTGTCTGCAAGCAGCTGATAGGTTTGGAAGGTTAGAGGTAGTCCTGGCAAAGATGGATTAGTGGGCAGAGTGCAGGTGAGGCGGTCAGAGGTGCTGAAGAAATGCAATTTATCACTTGGTTTTGGAGTTTAGTACATGTATGTCACTGCTGCATATATGGTGTGTGTGTAATTATTTTATATGAGGGATAATAGTGGTTTCAGCCTTGCTGTAAAGGGAACTGGTGCCTTTACTAGGAAGATGATACGAATCACCGGAGGAATTGCAATGATATTAACTGGAAACCTTTTCTGGAAACTCTTTGACTAAGCAGATTTCGAAGCTTTCTTAAAGATGTGTACATTTTATTTGCCATTTTGTGTATTTGCAAAGTGGAATCTTTATATTGAGATTAGTGTGTCATTCTGGTTTTGGGTTATACAGTCCAAAAAACTTCAATGGCTTCATTAGCCACATTTTCAGTCAACTCCTTGCTTTCCTGGTCTGGTGTCCTGCAACTATATGTATTTGCATTTAGCTACTACGTTAGGCAGATTAATTTTGGGCTACTCTGTATTCTAGAAACCTCAAGTTCTTATACTAGGTTGTGTTGAGTATTAATTCTCTCTGAAAGAAGTATTCTCTCTGAAAAAAATACTGTTTTAAATTTAGATGCCCTTAGTGAACATATTAGCTACTGGAAGCAAAGACTTGCATAGTCTAGCTTATTGGATTTACTAGGAATAAGGATTTTCTTTTCCCATTAGTTCAATTGATACCTTCACAGCTGAGATGCCTGTCGGTATCAAGGAAGGTGCTAAGAGCATCAAATGGTCTCTGCTCTTTTCTAATAAAATAATAGTAATTGTTGAGAAATCTTCTGCAAGGCCGACTATTGTTTCTTTGTAGGTTTATGTAGTTAGTGGTCTGCTTCTATAATTGTGGGGAAAAAACAGTAGTTGACTGGCACCAGAAGAAACCTTGGCAGCAAGGGCAGAAGTTGTCAGAGGCAGTTAATGAGAGCACATCTGCTTTTCAAAAACATCCCTAAGTTATTCAAAACAATAAAATGCTTCCAGTTTGTTCCTACCTATAGCGAAACAGCACAACTTCTAGTTGCATTTCTCTACTGGTATAATTTCTACAGGTAATCACCTGTGGAAATTATAGTCTAATATAGTTTGCAGACATATAAAGCTTATATGGCAGTGGAAGCAATAACGTGTTTGGAAAAAAAACATCGTTTGGATATAGTTGTGTGTAAAGAACAGTTTCTATTTTAATTTTCTAACTCAATTTCTTACCTTGTGTAACATGCGTTAGTCTTATTTTTCAGACAGATGCCCACTTATTTTTCAGTCTGCTAGAAGTCACCTTGTTTGGATCTCTCAGGTTTTTTGTTTCTCTTCAGTGAAGCCTGTAGTCAGACACCTGTCACTCATCCTCAGAAAGGCTTTTTAAGCAACATTTGACAGCATCCATGTCTTAGCAGGGTATGCTCTATGTATTACATCTTGCTTCAGTATGAAACTGCCTTTCCAGAGCAAAGTGTGGGTAACTGAGGGCATGACTTGCAACTGTGTGGGGGAATTAGTGTAGGTGATGCATTATCCCAAAGGATCACACATTATGAACAGTGTAATAGAAATCAAAGCAAAATCTGAGGAAATAATTTTTTGGGAAAAAAAAGCTGTCTAAACTGCCTAAACACGTCTTCAACAGGGTCTGTCATCTGACACAAGACAATACAAAGTGTCATACACAGTTCTCAAGTGTAAATCGGAAGCAGCTTTATTCTGGTGTGTTATTTAGACCACTGCAAGCAGGGGAAGGGTCTCTCTTCTGACTCTTCTCTAACAGTGTAAATGGCTCCTGACACTGCAGTACTGGCAGCCAAATGTGATCACTGCTCCAATTACATTTTGCTCGGACATGGTCACGCTTGCCTCTGCCAAGCAAAATAACTCTTCAATTACTGTATTCCTCATCCTTTAGTGAAGCTCTTCTCTTCAAAAGAAACTCGACCATGAGTTCAGTCTTGGCCACCAGTGAAACACTGAATTGACTCACCATAGTCAAGCTTGACTGTGGAATCTTTTTGCAGATGAAGATGTCAAAAGGCAATCTGTAGTGAGAATGACAGCATGATTAACCAGAATGAGGCCTAAGTCAGAAGTAGCATGGACCACTGGGAAATTAAGGCACCAATTTTCACCGTCAAGATTGGCTGTGATAGGGCAGTATATCCTAGCAACAGCAGAAACCTTAACCTTACCATCACAGCAAAAACTAATTTTGTTGTGTTATCTGTTCCAATATCTTTTAATCAAAAAAGTCTTTAAACAAAGTAAATACACGTCACTTCCTGGAACTGCTTCCTTCTCTAATTGGGAGATCCCTAATTCAGTGAATTAAAGGTTACAGAAACTTTAACACAAATTTCATTTACCTTACCTTCTTGAAAAAGTGTTGTGGCAAAGGCTGAGAATGTCTCTTTATTGCAGCTGCAACAGGCTAAGAAAAGTTTTAATGAGTAACATGATTTTAATCATGCTTAGGATAAAATCTGTATCAAAATCCGTATTATAAAAATGCATGTTATAGGTTGGACCCGTCATGCAAACACTATTTAGAAAAATTACTAATAGACAATAAGGACAACTTTCATAAGAAAAACTGCAAAGTTAAACTATATCTTCATGAAGGGCATATAGTTCATGTATGGTAACAAATATAACTTGGAAATCCTTTTATCTAAAGGATAATGTTGCTGCCTTCAAATAACGTGTTTGCTTTTTACTTGGTAAAGAATTTCACAATCAAATAGTCATTAAAGTGGATTACTCTGCGTGCTTTTAAAACAGTACTGCCATGGTCTCAGCAGTACAGTTTGCTATGTTAGCTTTGAGTGACACCCTTAAATATTTGGGCAGGGTTTGATCCTAAACTTGAATAGACAGATTTTCTTCAATTAGAATTATAAAAAATGTCTCTATTCTTTCAATTTTCTGATGTGTGTGTATATTTGTATATAAAGGGCTAAATATTTGGTATTTATGTAGGTATAATCTGTAAGAGCAGATTCTTCTTCCATGTCTTGCCAGTTCTGGTGTCAGTTCTGGAATAAGGGTGCTTGAGACCAGGACTGGAGCGGCAAGCCTGAAAGACATTTGATTCTTTTTAGGGATGTTCTGTATTAAAATTTGAAAAGTGGGTTAACTTCCTAGTAGAAGGAGAGTTCTCTGGAGTGATTTGTTTAAGCAACATTGAAAGTCTTCAAAATGTGATTTTTTTAAAATTTTTTTTTAGAATTATTTTCATGGACATATGCCAATATGACTTGATATTTGTGAAACTCAGACTTCCTGTAGACTTGATACTAAAAAAGCTGCCTATGGATTCAGTATTCCTACCTCTAGATAAAGGTGTGTATTTTCCAAACTGTAAGTGCCCGTAGTATGCTCTTATTGCAATGGAATTCACGGGATTCATCACTTCTGAAATTCAAGTCAGTTCTATTAGGAACCCAGACTAGGTTCACGCTGTAATGTGTATTCATTCAAGATTTCCAAATTTTGGCCAGACTCAATAATATAGTATCTTTAGCACACAATCCAAACATAATAGGTTTGGTAGTTATTACAAGTCCTGTACTAATGAAAAGGAAACCAGATACTCCTTTTCAGTTTACTGGATCTGGAAGATCAGATCCACCATCTTGTAAATTTTGCAAGAAAGCAAAATAAAGCCAGAGAAATGTTGCACTATTGTCCCGCTGTACTGATTGATTTACATGTGGAACATGTATTTCCATTCCAGGAAAAGTTTGAAAGTCTAGATGTGAAAGTTTGTCATGCTGTGAGCCAACTGTCCCATATTGATGCAAAAGGGAGAGAGCAAAAGCCAAGAAAATGCTTTAATTGATTCATCAATGCACCAAAGTGTGAACAGGCGTGATGAAGTGTAAAGAGGGATGTGACACCAGTGTGGCAGAGCTGTCACAGTGGAAAGGATTTCCTGTAAAAGTGATGGCACTTAAATGTTATCTAGGCCTCCTGTCTGAGCTCTCATATTCCCTGGAAACTTAGTCTTAGGGGAAGTGTCTGACCAACTTATGAGCAGCCAGGCATCATGTCATCTCAAGAGGTAAACATACACAGGCTGTGAGGAACCCCTAGTTTTATCAAGTTTGAGGACTAAGTAACTTCTGACAGATCCAAACCCATCAACAGATATAATCTTGAGGGAGAGGTCATGATCATTAGCAGTGATTCTATGTGGTATCTTGTGTCCTAAAGCATCATAAGACCTATAAACAAAGTTTAAATTGGAATCAATATCCACAGGGTTAAAACGATGCCCCCTGCAAGGTATAATGTGTTCCTGCATACTGTGCATTAGACTACATTTCGGGATGGTTGGGTAAGACTGTGAAGGAGAGGCTATTGATAGTGAGATATAATTGTACGAGATGGATTCAAGCCAGAGTATTGTACCAAAGGTTATTGGAAAGTTCTCCAAGGGATTTTTTACTGAATAGATTGCAGCATGTATCTCATCTAAAGAATAGGAAATCAAAGAGGGTGAAAGCCTTTAGAGTCACTCTGAGGTTTTGGCTCTGGATTCATTTCATTAACTGGGTATGAATGTTACTGATTTAATATTGATGCTTCTTACAACACCTAAAATCACTGCTGTGTGTTAAGTTTGCTTGTAGGGGATTAGACATGTGTATTACTCTGAAAGGTTTTTTTGCCAGCTTTGGAGAAATATGTTTGGGAAGGAATCCCTACCATTAAGGCGTAGGCAGTTTGTTTTCGCATTTGGAGATGCATCACTTCTACCTTGCTCTGGGAAATGAGAGATTCAAATATGGTCCTGAACAGAAAACGTTGGCAGAAGTACAAGTGCAAGCGTGTGTTACCCTTACTACAGTTACTCCACCACTTTGAAAATCACTAGTCAGACTCCATTTGGAATATCTGCAATTCTGCAATGTATTATAGGAAGGACATTGCTGACTGAGCATGTAAAAGTGCAGTGGAAGGCAAACAAATGCATGATTTAGAGTTTTGAAAGTATGTCTTCTAGAGAAAGATTGACCTAACCTGTATTTTGTAAGTTAGATGAAAATCTAGCTTTTCCTTGATTTTTTTATATTCATCAATATGGGGAATAATGGTACCATTCCAATAACATCTGAACTTTCTAAAACATGAATATCCAGCTCTAATAAGTATTGATGTGCTATTTTTCCTCATTTGTTGTCTGGAAAAGCGGGTGGAAAAATGAAATGGTTTGAACATGGTAACATAAATAGTGACAGATGGTATAGCTTACTTGGACTAATACCCTGCCTCCCTTCCCCATGATCTTATGAAAAATGCTGAAGTATTGTTTTGGGCTGGGATTTCATGACTGGCAAAGCACAGGTACAGGTTTAATGCTGATAACATCAAAGAACTTTATTCTGCTTTTTCTTTTGTCTCTTTCTATCCATCTGTCAAACAAGGAAGACAAGGAGCAACTGGCTTATAGGAAAGAAACTTAACATATATCACCAAACTTGGAAGACACTGAAGGAATAAATGACATTCATAACCTGAAAACACTTCAGCAGCTGAGGTATGGTTTCAGTTCATGAAACCATCTGTAGCACAGAATTTGTAAGAGGGAGCAAGTATCTGAATGTGTTGTGGATAGCAGGAGCACAAAGACCACATTGAAAGGTGATCTATATCACTAACAAAGTGCAACATCGTGTCAGCTTTTGCCAATGAACTGGCCTATATTAAAGTGGTGTTTTATCTTTTGTAGTCAACCAACATTCCTTATAAGGAATTCATAAAGGAGATGGTTGGGGTTACTACAATGTCTAAATCTCCCAAAGCCCCAAACTCCCCCCAGTCACTCATTTCTTCTGCATGGCAGAGCTTCATGATCTGCAGGTGCAGCTAGGACTGCTTGCCACAGAATGAGATATGGGACTTCTAGCTTCCTTCCCACCCACGGAGGAGTTTTTCTCCACAAGAAGAAAGTCCTGCACTGTCCTAGAGAGTCCCCAGTCACAGAACCTCTCCCAGGCAGGTCTGAGCTGATGTGGGATGGACTGGAACAGCCAGGAAAAAGGTGGGGTGAATCTGAGCTCCTATGGCCATGGGCAAACCAGGCAAACACAGAGTGGGGCAGCTTTTCTTGGTGCTTTGTGCCAGAGGCAAACCAGGCTCAGCTGCTCTAAAGGACTGGCAAATCCTATGCTGTTTAGCTCCTATGCTGGATTCTGCATCAGTGCTGGATTCATTCTATGTATATATATATTTTTAATCTACAGTAAGCATTTCATCATTGTTGAAGTCAAGATTTGTTAACCGAGTCACTGTTTTCTGCAAGAAACAATTCCTGTAAGGACACTTATTTTTCCTTTTTTTTTGTTTGTTTGTTTTTTTTTTGTTTGTTTGTTTTTTTTTTGTTTGTTTGTTTTTTTTTTGTTTGTTTGTTTTTTTTTTGTTTGTTTGTTTTTTTTTTGTTTGTTTTTTTTTTTGTTTTGATTTGGTTTGTTTGTTTGGTTTGTTTTGTTTTTTAATTCCTTGGCATCACACTTTTACCTTTTACATAAAAAGGTCTAGATGCTTTCCCTTTAAAACCTTTCAGTGATGTTTCTGGTCTGTGGTCATGAAGAACCCCAATCTGTGAGCTAGGAAACAGGGGATGTTTTTTTCCCAGCAGATCAATAAAATGATAGATGGATTTGAGTAGAACTGCAGTAGAGGACATACACTTTATGCTCTGTAGAAATAGCTGATAAGACAAGTTTACTTGTGGTGGATACTGAGGTGGATAATATTGGACTCTCTTGTAATGTGCCGAAATAAACAAGAGAAGATCGCCAGAACTATGCATATTCTCTTGCATCAGTTTTGACACATTACAGTGAATATCTCCAGAGAAGGAGATTCCACAACCTCCCTGGGCAGCCCGTTTCAGTGTTCCGTCACCCTCACTGTAAAGTTTTTTCTCATATTTAAGTGGAACCTCCTCTGTTCCTGCTTGCACCCATTGCCCCTTGTCCTATCGTTGAACATAACTGAGAAGAGCCTGGCTCCTTCCTCCTGACATTCCCCCTTTACATATTTACAAACATCAATGAGGTCACCCCTCAGTCTCCTCTCCTCCAAGCTAAAGAGACCCAACTCCCTCAGCCTTTCCTCATATGGGAGATGCTCCAATCCCTTCATCATCTTGGTAGCCCTGCCCTGGACTCTCTCCAGCAGTTCTCTGTCCTTCTTGAACTGAGGGGCCCAGAACTGGACACAATATTCCAGATGGGGTCTCATCAGGGCAGAGTAGAGGGGGAGGAGAACCTCTCTCGACCTACTAACCACCCCCCTTCTAATATACCCCAGGATGCGATTGGCCTTCTTGGCCATGAGGGCACAATGCTGGCTCATGGTCATCCTGCTGCCTTCTCTAGAGATATTCAAAACACACCTGGACACATTCCTGTGTGACCTGCTCTAGGTGTTCCTGCTCCAGCAGGGGGATTGGACTAGATGATCTTTCAAGGTCCCTTCCAATCCCTGATATTCTGTGATTCTGTGAATGGTAGATTTGAATATAATCTCTGGTGGGGACAAAAGTAATGATGGCCAGATTTTGGTAAACGTAGCGCATGTCTGAATTATATTTAGATACATCAAAGTCTGATTTATTTTTTTTCCTCTTTTGGTTATCAACCTCTCTTGATTTCAGAGAAGTTATTCCTGGCTTATACTTGTGAGAAGAGAATTTCACTCACACAAATATTTTTCCTGTTATCCACATGCTGAACATTGTTGTTCGTGCCAGGTGCTGAGCCCGTCTGTGGGTGTCTCAGCTCTTGCAGCGGTATCCAGCCACTATAAATTCTGCGCATCAGTCTGCCTAATCCTGCAGTCCTATGAAAATTTACAAGTGGAAGATTAGCAGGCAATATTTTAATTCAGCAGTTTGTATTCTGCTTGGTTATAAAATAAGAATTAGTGTTGCTGACTCCTTCATATGCTCTTTTGAAACTCCTGGACATCTTTGCCTGCAACGGATTTTAATACAACATGATATCAACAGCAAAGATAGCTGACTTGAACAGGTTACGGATTTTTTAGTAAAGACTTTTCTCAGGCACAATCAGTGCTGACCAGTGTTGAAATCCACTCTCCAGGGGAGGTTTGAAAAAGAATGTAGGCATTTTAAGATATTGCCAGGGAAAATCTATGGTTGATTGGCACAGATGTTTAAGCAGACACCGATCTGCCCTCTTAGGTATTGGCATACCTTTGATTAGTGTGGCTAGTCTACAAGTACATTAACTGAGAAGTAAGAAATCATGTTTGAAATATGTTCATACTAGTCCTCAGTTGAATATGCTGGATATAAATATTTGTTTAAAATGTTTAAGATAGCAGCATAAACTAAAGTTCATCCATTGTGGATATCTCTGCTCTTCATAACCTCTCTCTGCAGTCTTATGTGAAGGGTCGTTGCCTTTAAAAGTTGTACAACTTGGCTTGGAATGTGTCTTTAATTGCGAGATCCTCTTCTCTATTTCAATTGCATTGCAAACCCTCCCCTGTTAAAGACACTGAGTTAATGTAATCAAGAATGAAATATATGATATTGGCCAGGTTTCCTGTTAGAATAAGCAGGCAGAGTTCCACTGATTTTAATAGTTCCTGACAGTTGTGAGTTTGATCCCAAACCTTCCTTGAATAATAAGATTTTAAAATAATGTGAGCTTAGGCTAGGGCAGGAAGCCCTGGATGAAATATCGTACTGTGTTCATTTGTCTCTTATTTTCTGTCCTACGAGAATACCCAAGTTGCAAATAAAGGATCAAAAAGGACATTTAACAATATATGGTCTATACAGTATTAAAAGACCATCTCACAGTTAATCATATGATTAATTTCTACAAGAAGGCTCCACTAAGTCTGCAATAAAAGGAAGTAATGAGTTTTTATAATAAAATTGAAATGCCTGTGTGATGCACACAGAAGTCTTTTAAGTAGAAAGGTAAGAAAAATCAGCTGTCTTCCTTTCACTCCATAGATTGCTGCAATAGCTTTCTCAGTGAGGGCTATGGAATGACATCTAGCTCTGGCTTGAAATGGTGAAGTTATAGGGTGTGTTTTAGGACTCTCTTTCTTTTGCAAGATGTATTTAAAGAGCGAGAGGAGATTCACAAACTGTCTAATGTACTGTTATTAGGTTACTGGCATTTTATAGTAAAAGTTGCTGATCTACAGGAAGATTGGCTCCGAGGTGTATAGGATGGCACCATAATTGCACAAGAACTGCATGGTTTCTCAGAGACTCTGTAGAGGAACATATTCATGTTACCAATGGCAAGCAATAAATTTTACTATAATGCTGCAGCAGCCGTTGTGATTTGGCATTTCTGTTATATGTTGTAAGGATTTTCAGCAAGCACATTAAATTCTGCTGAAAAATTCAAGATGCATATAAGGACATCTTGTTTCCTGAGGACTAGGAAGATAAAAAAAAAAAAAAAAACAGTGAAAAATGCATAGCTGAAGCACAGGTCCCAGAATAAAGCAGCTGAATACTAATCCACTGGCAAACCATGCCGTAAACTAGTTTTACTTGAGTGGCATGGCAACCTGAAGGGACCTCACTTGTACAGAATCCAAATCATGAGGCTGTAGGAGGAGAGACCTGCAGCTTGTGAACCTGGCACTCAGTCACTTCTCTGCTCACTAGAGAAGATGGTAACAATTGAAAACGTCAGGGAAGTCATGTGATTTCTGTTGGGGATCTGTCCAATGAAGTATTTTAGAGCACTGCATCCTCGCAATGTGCTGTGGCTGGTATTTCAGCTCATGGGAAGCAATTTTTCTCCCCAAGTCACATTTGCTGTCTCCCCATTGAGGCTAGTACTAGATTTGACAATTCACTAGTAGGCCAGGTGAGCCTGACTTTTTAGGGTCTATTGCATGGATTTCAGTAGCAAAATACATTTAATGTGTATGGATGTGGATTTTGCTAGATTTACTATTTCAGTCTAGTCACCAGTGATTAGTCAGTATCTATTTCTAGGACAGCAGTTACTGTGCTGCTTGATTCTTAATGTTCCATTTCATAGGTAGTTAAGCTATATCCTGGATATATGTCCGTTTACCTCATTGCAGGTAATCAAACCAAAAACATATCTGGTTTGTGCCTTTGGCCAGTATTTGCACATAGGCCGCTATGTAGAGCATGTTATCAAAGTCTCCCAGGCTCCAGGAAGACCAACCATTCCTGACTGGAGCAAGCCGTTCAGTGGCATTACTGCCTGGCTTCAGTAGGGATGCAATGCATCCCCATCCCAAATGCAATAGGGAAAATCTGCAGAGAATTCCTGTCTGGTCCTCAGGGAGCAGATGTTGGTATGTTCCTACCTTCTTCTGTTCCTTCACTGTGACAACTGCAAACAATCGTTGCAATAATACTTAGCATAATCTAGGACCTGCATCATAACATCTCTAAGCAAAATCATAATTATATGGCTGTGCATTTTGGCCTTGTCATGAGAGGTCATTCAGAACAAATATGAAAGAGCAAGCAGATCTGCGTAAGAACGAATGACTTCTACTGGCCAAATAGCAGATACAGATAAATCAGGAACTAAAGCACGGGAGGCCTGTGTTCTAGTTTCCTGCTTTAAATATAAGACTGCACAAGACTAGAGTACTTCTGCAAGTAGGAAGGTCTTTAGGGAATTCTGTGATAACTGTTCTTCAGAACAGACCATTAAATTCTGACTGATTCGCGTAGGAAATGTCTTCAGGCAGATAAAGTTCTTTGAGAACATCTATGAACAAGAATGAGAGCATGAGGAAGGTGGGAACACAAAGAAAGTGCAGTGATATGTTAAATTAACAATTCAAGTTAAAACTCAGATAAAGGAAGACCCCAAAAATTGTCATAAGGCCAGTCCAGCAGTCCCACTCATTCTGACTCAAATTCTTTTGGTTTATGAACATGAAGGGCTTGATGCATTTCTAGAGTCAAATCGAGCTTAAGAATTAGCAGTGTTGTGTACAGGAACTAATTTTCCCTACCCAAAAGCTTTTCTGTTTGGATTTGACTAACGTGTATATTTTCTAGCAAAACTTCTATATGACTTCGGTTCTAAACTCAGTTCTACTGAAGTTTACGGAATCTTTTAGGGGCAGAACTTCACTTAGAATTGAAATGTGC
>VZTM01018597.1:4887-15837 GCA_013400555.1 Jacana jacana
GGATCAGGATCAAAGGCAGACGAGCAGACAGGGTACTCCTCAGACGTCGGCCATTGAAAGAAGAAACCCTAATAACCCTTTGATCCCTCAGCTTTTTTTACTGAGCATGATGCTGATGGGATGGAGTACCCCAGTTGGTCAGTTTTGGGTCACCTGACAAAATTACCTGACCTTGGTTGTTCTAGCAATAAGTATAAGCAAGGGCCTCTCTGCATACCATCCCTTGCTATAATCAGGTCTTATCACTGTGAGATGAAACAGTCTCTGAACAATGTGCTGTTAATTTCAGACTTTAGTTAGTTAGAAGAGGCCCAGCTAAAAAAGTAAAACTACTTAACAGAAAATTGGTTTGTTTTACCTCAAACCAGGACACAGCATTAGCTTCTCCTCCTCTTGTCATCTTTTCGAAAGGACTTTGTCTAGAAATGAAAGCTGAGTTACATTTTTCTGCTCTGATTCATCCTGAGGTAGAATTGTACTTATGTGGGTTTTGATTAGAATCTTAATGCAGGAGAGTGAGAGTTTCTTCCACAGGGTTGACAAAATCAAGCCTTTATGGTATTTACTGATCTTAAACGCCTTGAGCCAGGTGTTGCTAGTTTGTTTGGTGTTTTATGTTGTGATGTGACACAGTGAGGCTTTAGTTGTGAGAAGGACTCACACAACAATATCATGTGTTTTCCCTTCCTTTCCCTCACCCTTCCTTCTCCAAAGGAAATCCTTTAAAACAATTTTGAGAGACCATGCCAGAAGTGAAGGGCAGTTCTCTCAGGCAAATAAAAAAAATGAACTGAATTGCTGAGAAGACCAGTTTGGATTTGCACAATGCAGTACTTTATGTTTGCTCCCTGTACTATTTTTGATGCAGAAACAGGCATTGACTGCATTAAGAGAGTGGAAGTAAGGCTCTCCAAAGACATCACTGAATTGGCAGAAAATAGAATCAAGTTTTATAATTGGGTAGAACTGGCATTTGTGAACACGCACGCAGAGATTGGAAGGATCTTGGGAAAAAAATACATACTGGGTAAAATCTCCATTGCTCAATATCTGACAATAAAGAGAGCAGAGTACTGATGAAAATTTGCAATAAGACACATAGCATAAGAAGCACAGAATAGCATTACACAACACTGAACACAGCAAATTAAGAAGAGTTGTAAATAAAAAAACTATATATTACTGTAAGGCTAAAACATACATATTAGTGTAAAGGCATCAATTGCATTAATGTTTTAGTAAGATGGTCTCTACTCAGAAACATTTATATTTAAAGACATCATCAAAACAAGCAACATATAATATATATATTATAATAACAGGCTGTACGTCAATCTGACAGTGCCTCATATGCATATGTAATATATTACAACCTTGAAATATAATTGTCATCACATAATTAAAAATTTAAATGTAACATGTACATCCACAGAAAGGAATACTTTATAAGTGATTTTTTTTTCTAGGTTTTGAGCTTTTAAAGTATGCAATTACATATAAACACAATTTATACTCAGAAGAGTATCTTGAGCTAGAGGCGCTCTTACACTGAATATGAGAAAGGTCATGATATAAAGAGCTTGAAAGAGCTTTTAAAATATTGTTCTCTTTCTTTTATGATAGGTTTGAAAGGTTAAATGGCAAACCATATAGTAGTCATAGGGACTACTATCAGTGAATAAATAGGAAATAATAATCATAGAAATGCCTTATTTGTGAGAGAAGCATGATGAGAAAAACAGTAAATAAAGCCCCACAAAACAACCACCACTGCTCCTCCTCTTCTCCCCCCCAAAAAAACCCCCAAACCCCAAAACACCCACACAAAACCCCCAAAAAATAAAAACAAGGAAGCAGAACAGAAGAACATCAAGGAAACGGAATTCTCAGTCAAGCTTTCTAACAGCATGGCTGTAAGAAAGTATCTCCAAGAAGTCACTTGGCTTGTTCCAGTGCCTCAGTTTCCTTTTATTAATATGGAAATAATAGTTGTTACTTTTTGCAATGTACTGAAAGCTTAACTCATTAGTTATTATAAAGCATATAGGTCTTCACATTTAAGGTATTACTGAAGTGCAGGGGCATTAATATGATAAGGTGTGAAACATAGAATACTTCAAGCACAGAAATGAATGGGAAGTTTAAATAATGAGGCCAAAGGAGTGGAAAAACAATTTTAAGCAAACGTGAAGACAAGAAAAAATAATATTACTGCAGAAATATTAAGGAGAAAGGAAGTTTAGAATGGGTAAGCCTTTAAGAGATAGTTGAGGTAATTTATTGGTAGAGGTGACTGTCATCATGGGCTATTGACATGAACTTGTTGCTTCAGTGTTCTCAAAGGAGGAACAAAGGCTGAAGAGAAAACTAACAGAGAATTACTTATACCAAATCAGAACAAGTGCAAAAAAGTGAAGGAGCATAGCATTACATGAGGAAAAAAACCAACAATTTGAAAGAAGAAACTCATCTAAGACACTAAAGTCAACAGGACCCATTATAAAACAGAGAGAAAAACAATAAATGAGATGATGGGAGCCTTCCCAAACAGAAGCAATAATTTAAAAAAAAAAAAAAAAAAAGCCAAATCAAAACCCAAACGTCCCAGTCTGGAGTTACATAAAGCAAACCAGATAACACTGAGTAAAGATAAAACAGAGAACTAACAGCAACATTGTTTAAGGATTATCAAGATGGTTTCACAAAAGATCTTGGTGACAAACATAAAAGTTATATATGAGCAAATAATACACAGGATTTATCAGAGAAATTTTGGACAGAATTTACTTTAAAAGAAACTTTATGAAATGTCTATTACATGGCCACTCAGAGATGACTTTTAGCAAGGTCATCTCATACTGCAGGAGATATATACTGTTTATAAGTGTAAAGAACTATCTTTAGAAGTAAAGACAAATAGCATGAGTGAGAAGAAACAGGCAGAACTGGATAAATGTGACAAGTGTGATACCCTAAATGCCAGTATTTGGTCCTGCTCTTTTCACTATGCTTGGCTAGAGACGGCTGTTCCGTTTTGTCACAAACTACAAAAAGGAAGCAAAATGAATGGTGGCAGAAGATATAATTTAAAAAAGGTTTTAGAGAAGAAGAGCAATTACACTTAAAATAGCTTGAGTAGTAAAACAATTTAAATGCAATTAAAATGCAATTTTTTGCCTAGACATAGTTAGAAGATGTTATTAAAATATAATTCACCCACAAAAATGAAGAAATAAGTATTAAAATTAAATTTTAACCCCAAATTTTTGGGTAAAAACCACATTACATTCTTTGAGATTTACAATGGTTTGTGAATCATACATTTACTAGTTGTGAGGACAGATTAATTTCATGCATGATCAAAAGATCGAATCAGGTTTGACTGTCTAAATAGTAAAAGAAATTATTATAACAAGATAATTTATTTCAGGATAAGGAACAGTTATTTTATGGGAAATTAGCAGGTGAGTAATGTATCTTTTCTAATAAAGACTGTATGTTGGTCTAAAACATTGTGGACATTTTTGCTATATCAAGACAATAAGTTGACCATTATTGCAGTTTTCTCTCTTTGAAGAGAGAGGTGGGGGAGAGCATTTGTTGTACTCATTGGTTGATCCAAATGATACAAACCATGCTTCCAAACCATGACAGGTATCTTGCAAAGGGAGAAAGTAAGCATTTCCTTGATCTGTGATAACAAGTGATTAGGGCAACATTATACATATTTGTATAGGCGTAACAAAAAAATTAAGAGGTGGAGAATCTATCAATTTGAAAGTATTTTCCTTTATCTAAAATAAATTGGCTTTGTAGGTTTTTCCCTAATAAGATTATTTGCATTTTGGAAATATTACATAATTGTGAAACTATATTGCCATATATCATAAGGTTCAACCACTGTCATCTGAAAAGGGAATAATAAGCATCCTTTTCAAATATTGTATTTTTTCTATTGTCCTTCTGTATTAACTATTTTTGGAATCAGACATAATTTTGGCAACTTCGAATCACTTTGTAAATAAATTATTTTCTTTCCAGAAATATTTGTAAATTGAATATATATCCAATTCTGTGAAGCACTTGGGAGTTAGTCCTGATTTTGTTTTACTTTAGTTTTTGTCTTACTTTCTACTTTAATAAGAGATGCTCAGTATCTCCTTCTGTCATTACATTGCCATAGAAAAAAAATAACAGGTCCTGACCTGTTTCTGCGATTACTTTTCAGATATTTCCAATAAAGCATGTTAGGGGAGAACTAGAATGAAAATGCAGTCGTGAAGCCACATTGTTGAAGATTTATAGCATTACTACTAAGACTTTTAGAATCCAAGTTAGCTTGAACTAGTATGAAGAAGTAAACTATTGACTTTTTTTTTTTGTGTGTGTGTAAAAGAACTAACAGCTGAAGTCACTTTTTACACCATGCCCAAGCAAACAAAACAGATCTTTAAAACCCATGTGGTGCTAGTAGCGGCAGCTAAAAGGTGTGGCAGTTTCTGGAGCAGGGGTTTCTGGAGGATGGCTCCAACCCTCCCTGGGTTGCAGATGAAAGACTGGAAGCTCTGTCCAACTGAGCACCTGAGACAGCAGCACCAAAGGATTGTGACAGTAGACCCCCTTCTAAAGGGGTCAGAAGTTTCCACCCACCAACCTAGTGGGCTCTCCAGGGAGGTTTGCTACTTGCCAAGGTAATGGAGCTAGAACATCATGGAGAGGCTGCTGAGGCCTGAGACTTTTCCAACCCTTGTCTAGTTATTCCTCTTCTCTCCCATGTAGTCACCTGCAGTATGACCAGGGAGAAATGGAGTATACCAATAGTAAATTCACAGCTCTGGGGGAGAGGGTCTAGGGCATGGGTGCCAGCTGGTGTCTTTTTGATCCTATCCTGCCAGTGAGGCAGAGAACTTGAGAAGGAGTGAACAGATACTGCAGGTGAATACCTGGGTGTGCAGATGGTTTTGATGACAGGGGTTTTTCTTTTATGACCATGAGGCCCTCTCCAGGGATGGAGGACAGAGAGTGATGGGATCCATCTGACCAAGTTGGGCAAAAGCATCTTTACCAACAGGCTCACCAACCTGCTCAGGAGATCTTTAGGCTAGAAATTATGAAGCTAGAAGATGAGCATCCACATTCAAGCAGGGAAGTGTTAGACCAACCTGACAAGTGAAAGGAACAAGATGATGTGGAAAAGAGAGACTTTGAAACAACAAATCGGGGCCGAGAGGGACACAGTCCAAGCATATTCACCTAAGTAAGTGCTGAGGGGACAACATGATGGATGAAGATCTTGTGCCTTTTCTGGGAAATCAGCACAACTGAGTGTCTCTCTGAAGTGCCTGTGTACGCACAGATGGAGTGTGAGGATCAAACAGGAAGAATAAGAGGCACACATGCAGTTGTAGGGCTACCATCTCATTGACATGGCAACAATGTTGTGGGATAGCTCACGCAAATAGAATTCTGCCATGAATGGAAACATTCCTTAAGAATGATAGGCCAGGAAGGTGAGGAGAGGAAGTTGCCTCTCCTCAGTGGCAGGAGGGATGCACTGAGCAATGTCTGTCTTTCTGATGCGTCAGCTAAGAGCTGATGGGTCAGGCTTAGAGGTCAGTGTGCACACTGTGGTGGGTGTCTGCTACAGACTGGCTGATCAAGAAGCATCATCTGAGGTTTTCTTCAAACTGGAAAAAGATTCACTTTCACAAGCCCTGGTCCTCTTGGGAACTTTGAACTACTCTGTTATCTGCTGGATGGGCAGAGCATGAGCAGTCCAGGAGGTTTCTGGAGTGCATTGGTACCTTGAATGAGTTTCTTGAGTACACTGATGCCTTGAATGTCCTGACACAGGTAGCAAAGAAGTAATGAGAAATAGGCAGGAAAAGGAAGACTAGAGACAATATGGGCCCAATGCTGAAATGGAGCAGACTCCTGGTGACAAAGGTCATGGAGAAGGCTGAGGTGCTCAATAATTTCTTCATGAATCCCAGGCCCTGAGACTCATGGGAAAGTCTGGAGCAAGAGAAATTTACCATCTGTGTAGGAGGATCAATTTAGGGAACACTTATACCAGCTGCCAAGTCTCTCAAACCTACTGGAATGCACTCAAAAGTGCTGAAGGAATTTGCCAATGACACTGTAAGGCCACTTGCAATTATCTGTAAAAGACTGTGGTAATCTGGGGAAATAGCTGAAGGCTAGAGGAAAGCAAATATCACCTCTGTCTTCAAGAAGGTCAAGACAGGCTAGTCAGCCTTACCTCAGTCTCCAGGAAGGTGTTGGAATAAATAATCCTGGTAACCATTTCCAAACACACAAAGGATGATAATGTGACTGAGTAGTCAGCATGGATTTATGAAGGGAAAATCATGCATGGCAAACCTGACAGGTTTCTATAATGAGATGACTGGTTTAGTGGGTGAAGGGAGAGAAGTGAAAGTTATTTATCTTCACCTTAGTATGGCTTTTGACACCATCTTCCATAATATCCTCATAGACAAGCTGGTGAGGTATGGGCTAGAGAATTGTATAGCAAGGTGGATTAAAAATTGGCTCATTAAAAAATGAGCAGCACAAAGTCAAGCTGGAAGATGATCCCTAGTGATATACCCCGAGAATTAATACTGGGGCCAGTGCTGTTTAACATCTTCATTAACCTGGATGATGGGAGAGAGTTCATCCTCAGCAAATTTTCACATCATATAAAACTGAGAGGAGTAGTGGATAAAACAGAGAGTTGTGTTACCGTTCAGAGGGACCTCAACAGTCTTGAGAAATGGTCTCATGGGAATCTAGCAATGTTCAACAAAGGGAAGTGCCAAGTCCTGCACTTGGGGACAAACAACCAGTACAGGTTGGTATCCCACTGTTTGGAGAGCAGCTTTGCTCTCCAAAGGTGTCCTGGTTGGCACTAAGTGGGCCATGATCCAGCAGTGCTCCTGTGAGGCCAAGAAGGCAAACAGCCTCTTGGGCTGCATTTGACAGAGCTTTGCCAGCGAGTTAAAGAAGGTGTTTCCCTTCTATCCAGCCCTGGTGCGGTACATCTGCTGGAGTGCTCCTTCCAGTCCTGGGCTCCCCACTAAATGAGAGGGAGATATATATTGGAGGTATTCCAGTGAAGTGACACAAAGATGATTAAGAGCTTGGAGCATCTGTCATACAAGGAAAGGCTAGGAAAACAGGAACAGTTCATCCTGGAGCAGAGAAGGCTCATGAGGACTCAAGTCTAATGCATGTACTACCAGACTGTTCTCAGTGATGCTCAGCAAGAAGACAAAAGGCAATAGGAACAAGTTAAAATACACAAAACCATTTAAAATTAAGATCAACCTTTTATTGTAAGGGTGGCCAAACACTATAGCAAGTTACTCAGAATAATTCTTGACTCCCCATCCTTACTTATTCAAAACCTGAATAGACATGATCCTAAGCAACCTGCTCTGGCTGACCCTGCTTTGAGCATGGGGTTGGACTAGGTGATGACTACTGCCTCAACCATTCTGTGATTCTGTATTTTAAAAGTTCAATACTGGCAATCATTGTAAATTCACTTTTAAAATATCCTGTGAAAGCCTTTGAAGCTTTCAAATCATTAAATGTGTGATACTCATTATCAAGAAGTATGTTAGAGTATCACAAAGTTAGAGTGAACATAAATTTGCTTAAAATTATCTTGTAAAATAAGATAACAATTAACTCTTGCGTGTAAATCTTATAGATTACTTAAATTGAAAGAACTTTGAAATATTTAAAATAATATTTACACAAAAAAGTATCTTTGTAGATAATACTAAAAAGATAAAACAGCCTTTAGTCGATATGAATATTGATAGAAGGCCAAAAAAATTAAGAAACCAAAGCAAAATATTAAACTAATATCCACAATATAATCAGGTTTGGGATACTTGCCTTCCTACAAATCATCTGGATTTCAGCTTTCACCACATTTTAACCCAAAAATAGAGCTGTCTAGAAGGTAGTGTAAATTGTAAAGAAAATGTTACGGACTTCTTAAAGCACCCCATTTATTTTCTGCTTCTTTCAGCAATGAGAAAGCAGATAAGGGCAGATTTTTTTTATTTTTTTCCAAAGGGGCTAAAGATAGGTGTTCTCTGGGTGGTAAAGTCCATCTAAATCCATATCAGATGTAGCTCGTTTACAATTCATTCTCTAGGAAGGAACTTTGTTTTCTGTCCTGTTGCATTGTACTATCATTTAGCCTTTTAGTCTTTGTATGTCGACATATTTGATATATGCAAAGGGAAATAATCTATTAGTTTTTGTATATTATGACATACTGTATTAGATTCTGAGATACTGTGTGATATCTAATCTAAAACTGTTTTTTTTTTATGGCACCAATAACCCTCCTGCAAACAAAACCCTCCTAAAACTTCAGAAAGAGAAATAATGTTCTTTTCAAAACATTTTACAAATTTTAATATAAACTTCTGACTGATTTCAAGAACTACTTATGAAATCATTCAACAAAACATATAAGTATAGATTTTAAGTAGTTGCTTCATTCTCTATTATCTGTAGGCTATTTAATTTGTCAGAGCACATAAGCTCTTAGAGACAGAAATGTTTACAGATTTAATTAGTTTAAAATTATATAATTAGTCACATTATCACGGTGAACTGAATCACAGAAATTACTGATGAAGAAAGCCTATTAGATTATTTTGCTAGTCTCCCTGCCAAAACAGGGACTTCCTA
The DNA here is from genome assembly GCA_013400555.1 of Jacana jacana. Classification (NCBI taxonomy): domain Eukaryota; kingdom Metazoa; phylum Chordata; class Aves; order Charadriiformes; family Jacanidae; genus Jacana; species Jacana jacana. The sequence continues at coordinate 13,609 of VZTM01018597.1, forward strand.
TACTGTTGCTCACATCACTATTTTTAATGGAGTTTAAAATACATTATAAAAGGTGAACATGTTTCAAGCTCTCAGGATACTAATGAGTAGGGTTTCACAATCCTACATCTGTAAGATCCTTTCAGAAGTAAGGCCCTGACTTTGCAAATATTACTGCACTGAGTCAGTTTGTATTTACTGAATTAAGTCACTAACATCAGCTGTTGACAACCTATACCCATTAGATTTAGTGCTGCATGTAGTCCCTAAGAAACACTCTTCCAAGCTTTTCTGCAGAGTTTTATATACTGCTAAAACATTGAAATTTGAAAATGAAACACAGTTCTATTGTAAATAATGATACCTTTATGATCTGAGTAAGGCTAGTGCATTATCATGAGAGAAACAATTAAGAAAGAAAAAGCACTAGAAGAGGAATTATGCAAATTCTGTAATGAAATTTCATTAAGTGGTAGATATGATGGGCATCTAAGGAGGTAAGGACCATTTTTATCTTATCTGCAGATAGACTTAAAATAGCCATCAGATGCTTTAACTGCTGTGCAATAAGCAGCCTCATACTTTGGGATCATCACAATTCCATAAGATTTGAACTGCATATTCAGGGTTCATAGCTGAATCTGAAGAGAGTTGTTTGGAGTAAATCATAAGTTGTGACTCTTGCTTCACCTTCTAGTGGCAGCATAATGTGGATAGTGCAAAGTGGTATTCCAAAGATAGCTCATCCCAAATATAGCTCAGAAAATACTGAATTCAAACGAAGTATACCGTTCTCTTGGCTGGCTAAGAAAATTTTACTTCTCTACAGTTACATCATCATTAGACATAAATACAGCACTAGGCCCAGGAAATTCAGTAAAAGTTATGCTTATCAATAGAAGGTACTCTAATATAAAATTCTGCTTGTTAAAGCTTTAGTTTGGAAACAGCTAGATTTCAAGGATGAGGACGATCTGAACATATTTGGAAATAAGGATAGTCGTTGTATATTACTGTTCACACTCATGTAACTAGCACTGAAACGATCCCTAATCCTTGTAGATCATGTGATGCTCCTCAACAAAGTATTTTAGCAAAAAGAGTTGAAGAGATTTCCTTAGTATTTAGAATGTGAATCTAACTCTAATTCCACTTAGTCTCTCTTTTGAACATGCAAAAGGTAAACATCTCAGTAATGTCAGTGTAGGCAAGCTGTACAAATAAACAATTTCATGTTTTACAAAATAGTCTCTACAATAGTGAAAACTATTAATTTTCACCACAAGATGTAAGCTGTTATCTTTCCTATATGTAAGACAGCACAGAAGATCTTTGCAGAGGAAGTTGAATTCAGAGATTTTCTGGTATGCTACCTGGGGAGAGATTTTATATGGTAGCTGATGGCACCATTAACAGTTCAAGCTTCTAAAAATAATTTCCATCACTTCAATTATCAAGCAATGGAGCTGGTGGAGCTATATTTTTCTTCTGAGACCCACTTGTGTTTATGCTGTAGAGGATAGAGCTGTCAGAATTATGTGCTTAAATACAGATAATTTTCTGGATACTGCATGCCAATAGGCCTCCCAATCAAGAAAGTGCCACATAGCATTGCAATGTTTCTTTGTTTCACTGATTCATTCTTGCCAGCTGTTTCTAGAACATCTGTTATGTAATGCTGAGATGCAGCTAAGCACGCATCATGTACAGTGATACCAGAGGGTAACCCTCCATTTTACCATCTGTTAAAATGTTTGCTGAATCCACCCAGCCCATCAGTGGAGGTTCTGTGTTAACCAAAATGCTAGTAAATTAGTTCCCTTACAACATGCACATAGCACACAGGCCCTGCAATATCTTGTGATCTCACAACTATAAATAATCACAGAATCACAGAATCATCATGGTTGGAAAGGACCTCTGAGATCATCGAGTCCAACCATACACATCTACACGCTTCCACCTCCTTCAACCACCTCCCTGGGCAGGCCTTTCCAGTACCTGACCACTCTTGCAGTAAAGTAATTCCTCCTAATGTCCAGTCTAAACCTCCACTGCTGCAACTTCAGACCATTTCTTCTGGTCCTGTCATTATTCACTTGGGAGAAGAGGCCAGTAATAATGTAATCGGATTATTCTATATAATAATGAAGAGATGAATGTAAGCTATCTGTCCCAAATGAAAAGGGAAGTATAAGACAGAGCTAGCTATATAACTTTATCTTAATACTACAGTGGAAGAAGGTGCTC
>VZTM01018598.1:3051-14335 GCA_013400555.1 Jacana jacana
GTAATTGTTTCCCAATCTTTCTGTCATTTGGAAACCTTATTGGTAATGCTTCTGTATTTTTGTTTTTCCAGGTCACTGATTATTGTTAACTAGTAAAATCTAAGAACAGATCCTTATGGGACACAATAAAGAGACACCCTCCAATGAGTGTTGCTTCACTGCAAATACATTTTGCCACCTACCAGCCAAATTTTAATCTGTTTTATGTAGGAGATACCGATTCTTGTCATTTTGGGTTCATAGCCAAAACATCATGAAAAATGAAGGTAGATGTCCTGTGGAAATCTAACTATGGCATTGATATTATTACTTTTAATAACCAAGCTTGTAAATCCACTGATAAAAGATATTTTGGATAACTGAATTTGAAAAATCTAATTTCCATGTACGCATAATGATTGGCACCTGTTATATTGCCCCACTCCCTTATTTTTTTTCTTACTCAAGTTCCATGTCAGCTCTTGACTTATTTTGTCCAGAATGGATGTCAGGCTGACAGACCTGAAATTACTCAAGTTAATTCCCTTATCCTTTCAAAGTATTGCACAATGCCACCTTTGTTGCAGTCCTCTGGCACTTCACGACTTCCTAAAGCTATTGAAAAGCATTTCTAGTAGTTCAGAGAGCTCATCAGCAACTTCTGTTAGAAGTTATCTGAACACATCCATTTAAAAATGCCTGCCATTTGGAGATGCCACTTGATTTCCTTCTGAGTTGGGAAGGGAAATTACCATTCATCATCACCATCAATACTGTCATCGTCTTCTGGTACGTATACATTACCTGACTCTCCCAAAATACAGAACATAAAAACTTATTAAATGTTTCTTTATGTTCTGCAGAATCCCTTCTAGTTCTGACCCATCATCATTGTCCTCTATCAGTATTCTTTTTCTTTCTTTCTTTCTTTCTTTCTCTCTTTCTCTCTTTCTCTCTCTCTTTCTCTCTCTCTTTCTCTCTCTCTTTCTCTCTCTCTTTCTCTCTCTCTTTCTCTCTCTCTTTCTCTCTCTCTTTCTCTCTCTCTTTCTCTCTTTCTTTCTTTCTTTCTTTCTTTCTTTCCTTCATTCTTTCCTTCTTTCCTTCTTTCCTTCTCTTTCTTCTTTTCTGAAGTTCCCATTCTACTGTTTTTTCTGTTACCTTTTGGACTGCCATACCACCAACTGTAGCCAAATATCATACTTTCCTTTTATTTCCAAGACAGGAAGGCCACTTCAGATTGAGGCAATGAATGTGGCTTGGAGGGCTCACTGGTAGAGGTGGAGGAAGGTACAGCTCTGCTGCTGAGTTTGTCCATGCTTAGTCTGTCAGGCAGGTCTGGTTGGTGTCATTAAGGGAAGAGATAACCTATGAGACAGTAGCTGCTGCTGTTGTGGGAGTGATAGCTCTGGAGAGTAGTAGTCAGAGCTTCCAGCCTCCATATCTCAGGAACTGCCAGGAGTAACCAACCTACTGCTCCAGAGTTTTCACCCAGTCCTGCGTCTCAGGGCTTCTCCTCCATTCTGTTCCTGCTTTTAACAAACCTTGAGTCAGCTCCAGTGACAGAGCTCCCTGTGTAGCAGATGGATGTTGCTGTGTGTGTTCAGAAGATGGCAAATCTCTGACAGTGTTGCTCAGAAAAGTTGCCCAGTCAACATTTGAGCCACTTGAGTCATTGTTGTGCCTTTAGCTGTGACTACAGTTGGGTTTTGCATTGAAGAAAACCATATTTTATTTCTCAAGGATAGTAAGTACAGCAGATATCTCATGGGAAGTGTCTCTTCCTAGTGTACAATTATGACAGATCTCAATTTTATGAGAAAAGAAAGGAGAGTGAGCATTTGTGATTAAATAATTTTTTTTTTCACTGCACCTCATAGGGAAGATCTAAAACAGTTCATCCCCTTCTTGTTGTATATAATACACATGAACATACAGAAGTGTTTCAGGTATTCTTCTTTGACATACTGTCCTGTGTTCATTAATCTCTGCTAATATGGATATGCACTCAAAATAAAACATTATATAGGAGGGGTGAAAAAAACAATGAATGCATTCAAATTAAATCATGTAGATGAAAATAGCTTGCAGAGATCTCAAGAAATGTTAAGAAAACCAAAAAGTTTTCTGCCTTTGACTTTCTTTAGATTTATTAGATTGGAGTGCAGGCACCGTGCTCAGAAGATCAGCGGTGCTTGTGAGGGAACATTTATCAAGTCCCAACAAGAGGATATAGGAAAACAGAAACGCCATTACAAACTTATTCTTCATTAAAAGTGAAGTACTAAATTTGTCACTAATTCATCCTGACAGATGATATTCTGACAAAGTTGACACCTATAACAATGTGACTAAAGTGGATGTAATTCAGGAAGTGATGCTTTAATTTATTTTTTTTCCCCCTAGCACTATGATGTCAGTGAAATAGATAACTCAGATTTGGATGTTTTTTTCTTAAATCCACTTCTCTTTGACCATCAGTACTTTTTGTTATAGGCAGATATCTGCCTACAAAAATAGCATAACCATTAGCTTCTTGGTTTTTAAGCAAAATGAAGTAATTAATCTGATTAACATTGCCAAGGAACTGTAGCATCTAACCTCTTTTCCCCAGCAATGTGTGAGGTGACATTTTGAGGCATGACTTTGTTAACAGTCTTTTCTTTCTCAAGTTGGATTTTTTTTCATTAGAACTGCAAACATTGTTTTATTATAACTGCTGATAAGTTTTAAGAGCACACGGAGTGCTATGGGGGGAACTCATGCGGGTTACTTGTAAAAGTTCAGTTACAGCTGTCTTTGTAGAGTTGAAAGGAAGTCTGGCAGTGTGTTCCAACAAGATATTTCAGAGTTATTTCAGCAACACATTTCAGATATAATTATTAGTCATGATGTTTGTTTGCTGGCTATTGAAATAGACACTAATCTGCAGCTGAGAAGTGCCAAGTGAAACTCATCACAACAGGATCTAAGTCCTGATGAAGGTCCTCCTGTTCCTGAGCTTTTCTTTGTATTTTACGATGAGGCTTCTCTAACACTTACTGAGTGAAAGTGATTCCAAGGAAAGCATCAACCACAACTACTTTTAGCAGTACAGGAAAGCAAGCCGCAAAGGTACTGCACTCCTTAAGAGGCCAATGCCTCCATGAAGAGAAGTGATTCTCCCTGGGCAGAGGTGTCAGCCGTATGCCACCAAAAACGGTGTGCCTAGAGCCATTGAGAACTTGGCTACTCAATTGTCTTTCTGAATGTGGCTTTTTGCCCACAACTGAATAATTGAATAATCTCAAGGAGCAGAAAACAGAGAGGAAAAAAAGTCTCATGAGATACAGTTGCTTTGGTTACAGACCTCTATGCAATAAGTTATTTCAGAAGGTTACTGTGTATTAATTTACTAAATAAACAGTTTGCCTGTTTTTCTTTTTCTTTTTTTTTTTTTAATAATTGCAGTAAGCTGTCAGATGATGTCTTAAAAATACTTTCTTTAAATGTTATCTTTAAATAAGTTAAATTTGCTCCTGGCAGTCTCTAGCAATTTACATTTTATATCAGATCCTGTTTTGTTTGCTTTATGATATCTTCATTTCATTTTAACGTGTCTTATTGGTTTGATATGCCCTCTTTGTAAGCTAAGGAATATGCAATACGACAGTTTGGAAATACTGCCGTTCTATATTGTAAGAATTCTCAGAGTTGTATAAGCTAGCAGTCATCAGTTTTTTTAGCAGTCATTTGCCTGAGCCTCTGTTTTTAAAAAATAAAACCAATAGACATTCAGTCCTGATAATTTCAATCTTTTTTTAAGGGGCACCATTTGAAAGTTTGGGTTTAAGTTAATAAGAGCTTGGAATTTCTGAAAAAAAAAACTGGCCTAAGATTAGGGCAGGCAAACTACTTAGCTAAATAATTATGAAATCCTTATGCAAAAATACTGTACCGACAGTCATCAGCCAAAATAAAGCCTTTTTAGGCATCAGAAAAAGAATACAGTGATACACCTTTTACTTCAACTGACCTTTAGTAGACTTCAAAAGCTTCTTGTAGGGCCATTTGTCTTTTCTGATTCCTTGGTAATCTTGTCATGGCTGTTCCATAAGGTGTACTTGATGGTCCTCTAGAGTTCAGTAATTACTTTTTTTAATGTTGCTTTTAAATTTTCCAACTTCATATACTGAGGCTTTTTAAAATCAATTTATCTCAGGAGAGATAATCAGTTTATCTTCCCAAAAGCCTATAAGCATGCCTTGTCGACTATACATGTTTGCTATTAAATATGGCCACTATATACTGTTGTTATTATCCTGGTGACACAATTTCTTTGCCACTATGAAGACAGCGAGCACTAGAGTATGTAAAGGAGTGATGGAACCAAGCGAGGCAAAAGTTAGAAGACAAATGTTGCTGATATTTATTAAATCTCCAAACTTATACAGCTTTAATCCCTTGGCCTTTTCTGCATCAAGTTGTGATGACATTTAAAAAAATGTGGAAAATATAAGCCCTATGTGCCTGTTTTTGCACTTGTTAATGCGTGTAACTCCTGATTCAACCAGTGAAATCAAAACAGAGTAGATTTTGGCCATCACTACATCATTTAGCATGCTTTCCAACAGCATATAAATAGTCAAGTTATTAAAGCTGAAAACTGAGGTCTGCCTAAAGCATCTCCTTCTCATAATATGTTAATATGCATAACCATATGCTTTTCTGATTATATTGAAACCTGGACAGATGTATATGATAAGATTGTAGTTCCTTTGAAAATACCATAGCAATGTGGGAAATGCTTTTAAGGACAAAACTAATCTTAGACACAAAATCTCATAGACATAAAATAAAAATCCTAAATGATGATATGAGGGAGTGAGGGCCATAGAAAAGTCTAACAAATGTCCAAAAGATGTGTATGTTCATAGAAATTCTGAACACGATTTTGAGTTTCTTTGTTGCCAGAGATTTTGCAGGAATGAGCTTGCTCACAGTTGTGCCAATAATTCCTGTCATCAGGCTGACATTTCAAGAGCAGCCTTCTGCATTTGTAATCACCCTCCCAGACGCATCAAGACCACAACCACCCTCCTTGTGTGGGGCTGCAGTGACAGTGGAAGAGAGACCGTCGCATCAACAGAATAGCATCAGGGACAGACTTGGTGGGCACCTTTGGGTCTCTGTCCATCTGAGAGAGTAACAGCTTGGAATGAATTACTTCACATTGCTCATAGAGTTGTGCATATTGAATACATGAGGGAGCTTCTTATCTCCTTATTCCTCTGGGTAAGCATCCTAGAAAGGTCTGAGCTGAATCCATAAAGGAAATGTGCTGAAATTCATGATAACAGTTTGTGTATTATTGTATTTATCACTAGTAGTCTTTTCTGCCTCTCTTCCCATTGATATTTTGTTTGTGCAACCAGGAAGTTTTGAGCTGGGTCCTTATGGCACCAAAGGAAATGAGCAGTGGATAACGTCAATATTACCAAGCCCAAAAGGAACTTATCTCCTTCTCAAAGGAGATAGAGAAAAACTTACATTCAGACCACATTTTAAAGAAAAACACTCTTCACTATTCATTGCACACCTGGATGGTGAAAAATATAGCAGCCCTTTAGAAACAGAGAAATGCTGGTGATAATGAAACAGCTATACGCTTTCTGCACCACCCAGTTCCAATAGCACATAAGTGGGATTTACCCTAAACATCTCTGCTCTTGTGTAGTGCATGAGTCCCTGTTCCAAGCATCTGTCAGTTTGTTTGTGTATACAATCACGAACTTATAGACACATCACTTGCTTCATCCATTCTAAATGTAGAATCTAATAGGAGAGGGCTCTTCAAAATAGGCCACAAAATAGGCACAACAGAGTGCTAAGAAAGAAAATATTTAAAATTAACAAAAGGGACATATCAGCACCACCCAATGTGGCATGTAACTGGTGTATCTTAGTTATATCTTAAAAAGAATTGTTACCTTCTTTCTACAAAAGTATGGGAAGTGTCAAGTTTTTCTATATTCTTTTGGTGAATTTTTGGTTCTATACGACCAGCCATCAAATCTGACTTAAATATCTCACTTGCTATGGAACAGAGATTTTGTAGGACTTGGATAAAGGACTATCAGGTCTCCACTTAAATTCTGGAAATGCTTTGCTGAAGAGAGAAAGAGTTTATGCTAAACCTTAGTATAGAGAATTTGAACCTGTATATACCTGGATTATAACTGTATTTGAACCCATATTATACCTCATGAAGTTCAATGAAGCCAAGTGCAAGGTCCTGCACCTAGGTTATGGCAATCCCAGGCAGAAATACAGGTAGGGCAGAGAATGGATTGAGAGCAGCCCTGAGGAGAAGGACTTGGGAGTGATGGTGGATGAGAAGCTCAACATGAGTCTGCAATGTATGCTCACAGCACGGAAATGTAACCACATCCAGGGCTGCATCAAACGAAGCATGACCAGCAGGTCAAGGGAGAAGATTCTGCCCCACTATTCCATTCTGGTGAGACCACACCTGGAGTACTGCATCTAGATCTGGAATCCTCAGCCGAAAAAAGACATGGACCTGTTGGAACAAGTCCAGGGCAGATCCACAAAGATGATCAGAGGGCTGGAGCACCTCTCCTATGAAAACAGGATGAGAGAGCTAGGGTTGTTTGGCCTGGAGAAGAGAAGGATCTGGGGAGACCTTATAGCAGCCTTTCAATACCTAAAAGGGACCAACAGGAAAGATGGGGAGGGACTCTGTCAGGGAGTGTAGTGATAGGACAAGGGGTAATGGTTTTAAACTGAAAGAGGGGAGATTTTTATTAGATATTAGGCAGAAATTCTGTGAGATGGTGAGACACTGGAACAGGTTTCCCAGAGAAGTTGTGGATGCCCCATCCCTGGAAGTGTTCAAGACCAGGCTGGGTGGGGCTTTGAGCAACCTGGTCTCATGGGAGGTGTCCCTGCCCATGGCAGAGGGTTTGGAACTCAATGATCTTTAAGATTGCTTCCAACCCAAACAATTCTATGATTCTATGATTTGCAGTGACCTCTGCACTGCTCATGTTTTTCCTTGAAGATCACCTGTTCTTCTTCTCCAGCCACATAACACTTTATGAAACCTTTATAAACTTGCTGCCATAAATAGCCTCAATGTTTGTTTTGTTCTTTTAGCACCTGACCAACTTAACACCTATGGCTAATACCAATTTGTGCTTTTGTAATTTAATGGCAATGCAGAAAAGAGAAAAGTAACTTTTCAGCTCATCTGCCAAAAAAAAAACCCCAACAAAACCATCCCTCAAAGCCCCCAGAATGAATCAAGAAATTAAATTGTCCAGCATAACTAGAAAATTTGTTTATTTTTGGATCTCACATTTGCTTTGGTATCAGCACCAATTCAGTCAATTGTATTTGGATTAGATACAAGAAACAGATGATATCTGGCCTGAAAACATTCTATGTGTCTGAAAGATTCAGTATCTTCTCACTGTATGTTGCTTACATCTTGTCACAGAACATTATGTCATTTCATACCGGAGGCACGTTATACAAGCCCAAAATGGAATTTTTAAGAGTCTTGTGCTTTTGAATCATACTCTCATGGTGCCTGGTCAGTACTTCAGGGACTGATTTTCTAACGTTCCCAGTTATAGAAGTACATCTGCTGAACTGTTGTACTACCTCTGTCGAAAGTAGATCTTGTTGCTGGAGAGAAATATATGGAGCATTTTAGTGAACAGATCAGACCTACCATGTTGGCTGTCACAAGATCAAGAGGCATCCATGTAATTAGTTATTAATTCAGTCAAGGCAGAAATGCAGAACACCCTAAAATGCCCCATTGCTCCTCTACATCCGGGATGAAGGCCCTCATCAAAAACCCTGGCAGGTGGGACTGTGCTGTCTCACAGTGCTGGAGCAGCCACACAGACTGGCTGAGGAGTCCCCTGTAGTGTTTTCACAAAGAAGATCACATCTGCAGATGGATTTTTCCTGGCTCCTACAGCTGAGGGATCAGACCCAGCTGCGTTGGTGAAAGCCTTGCTTCTACACTGCCAGCAAAGTGTCAAAGCCAAGGCTGGTAGGCCACCCAAATCTGCCTTGCAGTCTGCCATCTCACAGCCTGCTTTGACAGCGGTTAATAACAATGTTCCTGGAGAGCCTGTATGCAGCAAAGTGTTATCAGGCATAGCTGTCTTGCCCTCAGTAGCTGCTGTATTTGGATGTGCTTGATATATGGATGGCCTTGGCCTCTCTCCTCCCACCTCCCATCTGCCACCCTGCCTAATGGTGTCACCCACCTCCCCTTCTCCCCCTTCCCCTCTTGACCTGAGTTCCCATGTCAATAAACAGGACACAGCCTGGCAGACATGCCTGCCCTGGCATCTGTCCGCCTCTGGCAGCTATGGCAGCCTGGATGGCCAGGGTCTGCACCCTGCCTCCAAGACCTGCCACCATCCCCACCCTCGCCCCCTGCCTGCTTAACTGGGTCTTCATTTCTCCAGATGCTTTTGACCCTCACAGGTGCAATTTGGGAAAAGACAAGATGATGGGAGCAAGCAGGGCTGTCTCTGTTTTCCCTGGTATTTGTATACCTCTGGTTATCTGATAGGCCTTCAGCAGAGGGCTGTTCTCTTCCCCCAGCACACCTTTCCAGCAGAATTTATTTGAGGGTTGAGCAGCTGAAGCCATGCTGTGCTGGTATGATGTGCTGGGGTTCAGATTGTTTCCAGCTGGGGGCAGAAGGCTGCTAGGACCTTCTGGATGACCATACAACTTGTGAGTACTCAGATGTCACTCCTCAGGAGCTGTCTGTAAGCCCACAGGGTCGTGGATATGCAGAAAGCAAAAGTTCAATGTCTTGGGGAAAAAACCCAGTATTTTTGTCTTTCTTCATGAATTTTCCTTTCTTAACCCGGCAAAGGGCTCTTCTGTTCTCCCTCCAACGAGCTGTTTCACAGGTTTGCATAGCAACGCTGTATAGATCTGCCTAGGGATGCCTGGGGCATCAAGAACTGCATTGGAAGGGCCTTTCTACCCCAGGGCCTCCCCAGTTCAGCCCAGAGGGCACAAGAGATGATTGCAGAGAGCTCCTGGGCACAGGCATAGGTGCCAAAGGACTCAGGAGGTTGGACCACAGCCTGACAGAGCCCTATGGATGCATATCCACAGGGCTTCTCCATCAGCATGCAATGCTCTGGAGGATGGAGTTGATGGGTCCCAGCTGCCAAGGTCAGATGACAGCTGTGTCATCTCATTATTTTCTCCAGGTTGCCTTCAGTCACTCTTCTTCAAAACCTGTCCTTATCAGCTGGGAAAACTTGGGAGAGAGGTACAGGGAGAAGGAAGGTAGGGTGTTCTGATGTGAAAGTGGAAAGTTTGTTAGAGTCAGTGCTAAAGTTTATTGTCAGTTTTGTGACAGTTTTGTTCTTTTATGACTTAGCTAACTCAATGTCTGTGCTCAGTCACAGTTAGTGCTTCTGTAGTGTAATGGCATTTCAGAGAAGAGAAGATGAACTGTTCATTTTGCTCTTAATTAACAAGCAGTGCTTTTAACTGCTCTACAGTATCTCATGTTTTCAGGCTTATCACTTTGTCCTACTTGCATTTAGCCAGTTTTTTCTATCTCACAAGTCTGCCCTTCTTAAGTTCACTCTCTTATAATACCTCTGTGGGAGCTATGCAAAGTAAACTAATAATTTGTTCTTTGCTTGTGGTAATCCAGCTTTTACATTCATTTCCTGTACTAGTGCAGCCAGGATTCTCAGCATTAAGTCACCTTTTCATCTGCAGATACTACAGTAGCCTGTGGGGAAAGGTACTTCAAATGTTTCAGCAATCAGCATCAGATATTCCTTTTAACATTGTGTAATTCAAACATTTATGTTGTGTTAATCCTCGAGGTTATGAACTCAATTTGAAATGCCAGCATGATTATCTCACCTCCATTTCATCACTGGGAGAACCGTTCAAAATTAGGATTTGATTTTTTAAAATTTATTTCTGTGAGTTTCAAATCCTACAAACACTTGTGCTATGTATTTAACTTCTCTGCTGTAAGTCTTTTAAAGCATTGCTGTGAGTATTCAAGTTACCATCTGTGACAGTGTTTGCAGAACTGGGACTTCAGTTTAGGGGTGATTGGAAATATTTTGACTAAATGATTTTTAGAGGGGGGGTGTTACTGAAAAAATATTTATAAAGTTAAATTAAATCTTTTTGAAAGTGTTGATTCTGTAAAAATGAAACACTTCTGTTTAGATATTTTGTTTTTGCTTACACATTCCAGGTTTCCTCTCCTAGGCATGGTTCTTAAATTGTTAAAAATGTCTTTTTACTTCTTATCTCTAGCTTTCAGACTCAGCATCTAAACCTTTCCGGCTTTCTGTCTGTCTTCTTGTATCAATCCAAGAGGGAGAATTGTTTAATATGTTATTTTGGGTTTCTTCCAGCTATGCTGATATAATTGATTACAGATGATTGGTCATAATAATCAAAATCAAAAGTAGGCTGTGAGTGAGGGTAGACGCTTCAGATAATATTAGGAAATTATATTTGTTTTCATCAAAATCTTTAATGGACATATAGGGCAAAGCACCTGCTATCTGTCTTAAACGTGTTTAAATTAAAACACAATTATTACTAAAATCACATAATTTTCTTCTGCATAAGAAGATCACAATATCCAGGGATTTAGTAAAGCATACATCAAGAAGTCTATCTCCTCATTTGCAACAAAACCCAGAATATTCTTCCATTTACATGAACAGTTTCTCTGATGGTGTTTAAGCCATGATTAAGTATAGTTTTTGAGAAAGAAGATTAAGCATGGCACAAGAACAGCATGGTGAGTAGGACTTGGGAAGTGATCGTCCCCCTGTATTAGGCACTGGTGAGGCCATACCTTGAGTACTGTGTCCAGTTTTGGGCCTCTTTCCACAAAAAAAGACATTGAGGAACTGGAGAGGATCCAGAGAAGGGCAACAGAACTGGTGAGGGTTCTGGAGAAAAAGTCTTATGAGGAGAGGCTGAGAGAGCTGGGGTTGTTCAGCCTAGAGGAAAGGAGGCTGAGGGAAGAACTGCCTGAAAGGAAGATGTAGAGAGGCAGGGTTTGGTCCCTTTTCCCAAGTCATGGGAAATAGGACAAGAGAAGATGGCTTCAAATTTGCCAGGGGAGGTTCATATTAGAAAACAGGAAAAATTTTTACACTGAATGGGTTATTAAGCATTGGACTGGGCTGCCCAGGGAAGTGACTGAGGCACCATCCCTGGAGGTATTCAAAAGATGGGTTGACATAGTGCTTAGCAACATGGTTTAGTG
>VZTM01018598.1:19372-32439 GCA_013400555.1 Jacana jacana
AGTGGTTCAAAACCTTCCAGTCTTCCCAAACTTATATTTGACCACTATACAGTTATTTCCATAATTAATTCACAAACTTATATTTGACCACTATACAGTTATTTCCATAATTAATATTACCACTCGTTTTTACAAATTAGTTATTGCAACATATGAGGAAAAAAAAAATCAGATCATGTCTTTGTTCTGCTCTTCCCAAATTATCTGCCTTTGCAGTAGAGAAGCCTTTGAGTGTTATTTCTTGCTGTTATGTCGTGCAGTGCTCTTGTTCTCCTCTTATTTTCTCTCTGCCAAAAAGCAGGTAATTAGCTGAGGAAAAGAGTTGCTTTACAGTGAATCAATGCTGAACAATGAAACAAATTTCATACCTCTAGCAAGGTACCTACAAGCTTAGGAGAGGTGAACAAACAGATCAGAATGTTGAGAGAGCAAAGAAGAGGACAGAGAATAGTTTCTCACTTGTGGTTGTTTGTTTGTTTTTTTTTGTGAAAAGAGGGACCTTCCTACAATATCACTTGCCTCTGTAGCACTGTAGTTAGATTTTGTGGTTGTCTTATTGGTGCACTTCTTTCACTGTGTGTTTGCAGGGTATATTGGTGTGTTTTGTTTTCATCTTTTATCTACATTGTGGTTACTGCTGCCGTTTAGAGGAATAAATCCAGCAAATAAGCCCCTAATGGCAAGGAATAGGTGACCTCACATGAAGGTATTACTCGTGGCCTGGGCAGGTGAAATAACTCTTGCTCCTTGCCTTTTGTTATTTAAGTGCATTGGAAGGTTCTTCCAGGCACAGTCCTCTGCTGTGGGTTTTTGTTGCTCTTGTTTTTGAAGGTGTGTCTCTAAAGGGGTCTCTGAAAAAGTGGTTGATATTTCCTATTGCCACCGAAAGCAGAGTGAGAGAACAGTCTTGGTCTTCTTCAGTACAAATATGGATGGTTCATATTTCCTTACGCTGCCCCACAAATAATCTCTATCCTTGAATGAAATCAGACACTGATTTATGTGGGACGCATTTTGGTTATAATCCCCCCGAAAACACAGCACTTCTGTCATGTGGCTTGGGAAGACCAGCATCCTTCAAGAAGACAATCTCCAGGATTCTCATAAGCATCTGATTGTTAAGGCTACATTTCCACTACATTTCATAAATGAAAAATAAATGGTTCTCTTGACAAAGAGAATGAGGGTAAATTTGCCAAACAGCTATAATAAAAGAAGAATGTAAGCCTTTCAGATGGAGCTCATGAGTTCTGCTTTCCACACAGCTCAAGTGTTAATGCAAGCAAATAGTGTTACTTCCAATGTAGCTGTGGCACAAATGTAATACTTACTGCCTCACAGGAGCAATTTATGAGGCAAAATTTTTTGTACTTTCTTCTTTTGTCTGTCTTCTGATCATGAAGATAACATTTTTGATTTTTACTACAGTGTCTTGATGTTTTTGTTATGATATTTAATGCATGCAATACCATGAGTGAGAATAATTCTCACAACCTGTAGTTCTCAACAGCATCTTCAGATACGTGGATCCCTCTCAGGAATGGCCTTATCTTGGATTTTTACAGTGGTGAAGCACATCTGTCTCTGGCACTGAGAAAAGAGCGTCATTAAAATCCTCTTAGTAAAATTGCAGCCGTGTTTGAGTTACAATTTACCTTTACACTGCTGCACAGATTCTGCTTGGAACATATAAGGAGAATATCTGGCCTGAATAGGGTAGAAGTTGAACAGAGTTAAAATAAAATTAAAAAAAAAAATATGAGCCCCACAGTACCTTTTTAACATTTTTAACAAAATATGTTACTGGCTCACCTAGTTTTGGGCACGGGTCAGAATGAACATCAGTTGTTTGAAGCTTCACAGTAATTGGCTTTTCACAGCTGATTCCAGTAACAAAAGGTACTCTCAGATAAGATTGGATCTTTTCTTCAATGGCTCTTTCAAACAAAAGGTGATCCTCAGCCCACAGCCATGTTATATCTCTTCACCGACTACCATTTTGTGCTGATTTCTTTAATTACACGTTTCCCTTCCCAGCTGTTGTAAGCCTGTAGATTGAAATGGATGTACCCAGCAACCTGGTATGGATGGATATGTTCTTGGCTGTTGTGCAGAATTAATTAACGTTTTCTATCTTGTATATGCCCTTACATTGTGCTTACCTCGGTAGCTGAGTGCATTGAGAAATGTATCTAACATCTGCTAGGTGTTTGTTTTCTCCCTGGTCCTTTCCCCAGGAGGAACAAGGTATGCAGCATCCTGTTTTGCTTTGGAAGCAGAGTGAGCAGACTTTGAGAGGACCTTCTGGGTCATCAAATATTGTCACTGGCCATTGCAGATATCATATAATGCTTTTGTGAGCTGAGCAAGCACCAGTCTAACATCAGATTTCTCTCTTTGTGCTGCTACTGGGAAGTGGTTCCACTACTTATGTCATATAAGGGTTAGAAAGGTTTTGTTTTTAGCTTCAGATTAATTCTGTCATTTTTTTTAATGGTTATTTGATCTTGTGTCAATGTTATTCTTGATCTTAATTAGCTTTTCCCCTTCTTGGCTCACCTCTGTTGGATTTATAGGCAAAAATCTCACTTCCTCTCAGCCTATATTTTGATAGGCTGATAGTATAAGTGCAACTATGTTTGAGGTAATTGTTGTGCAATCAAAATTAAAGCTGGGAAAAGTAATTCCATACTGCACTTATTGAGATAATTAACTTGAATTTCACAGCAGAGTTGGTGCTGTACTGATGTATGAGAAAATCCCATCCTAGCTTAATATTGAGATAAGAATCCTACTACATTTATTTTCTAATATGCATTGCCTAAATATCTAAAGAGATTCAGCTTAGTCCCCTGGCTCATCATAGGTGAGACTTTAAGAGTCGTCCTACTGGTTTCAAATGAGTCTATGCTGCATAAAGTTTTGCATGGAATTGGGAAATAAATCCTAATCTCCTTCCAAAGTCTAAGGTGCTTGCTAATAGCAAATGAGCAATGAGGCTGTCCTGCCCCAGTATGGGACTTGAGGCAAGTCATAAAAGCATTACAGCTCTAACTGCCTGAACTCAGCTCCTGGGGTAAATCCCTTGGTGACTGCAGGTTTCCATTATAAATAGATGGAAATGCCTCTACCTGTGTTCTTCTCAGCTTGTGACAAGCCCACATCACTTATACAAGTGCAGAGTCCTGGGATGGGCCCCCAGTGCTGAGCCTACAGTGGGGGCTGTTTGGTGGTGTGGTCCCATGAGGCACACCTCTTCCTCTCTTCTCTCCTGCCTGCAGCCATACAGGGCCACGAAACCGCTCTTGCTCTGGAGTGTGTCTGGCTCGCAGACAAAAAAGCAGACTGACCTGCTTGCTGTGTTGAGTCACAGGTTCGAAAAGAGGCCACTCTGCTGTGCTGCAAATTTGTGAGAAACTAGGGCAGTGCAGTGGAAAAGGCTGTGGGACTCGAGTTTTGTGTTTGACACTAGACCTGGCAGATTGGACTGTACCCTATGTACCCTAGTATGACTACGACTGTCACAGTGTGTCTGTATAGTGTACCTGATCTGCAGCAAACTATCCATGTTTCTGGAAAAATGCACTCAGTTTGGTTGTTCACTCATTTATAAAGAATGCATGAACTGTCTGCTGCTGAATTTTCTCTCTGGTGGTTACAACCTTTGAGTTGTTGTGATTTTATTTTATTTTATTTTTGTGGAGAAAGTTAAGCTGATTCAGAAGTCCTCATTGCATTTTGCTGTTTCAAAATATTGCTGCACAGGGGGAAGGTAGACCTCTTCAGTCACTCCTGGCTTTAAAAAGTCTGGGTCTAGAAGTGATCAGCATATCTCTTGCTCCCTCGGTAAATTACACTTTACAAGTGTGGATAGCTTAAAATACATGCTTCTCTTTTTGAATCATTTCTTGTTACTGTTAAATAGACAGCTTTTTGTAATCCATCCTCTCATTTTGCCTGATTGATGTTCATCATAAATCCTGTGCTCATCACAGGCACAAAATATGCAAAGGAAAATTTGAGATTTCAGCTGTCTCCATAGCTGAAGGCAGTCTGAGTTTTGTAAAGCTGTTGATTTGGTTTCCAAAATGTATAAGTAGAAAAATGAAGAGAATTTGAGTATCAGCTTTGATATTGTCTCCACCACGAAGTTAAAATATTTTTGTATTAGGAGAAGGTATTTCTGAAGTTTTTGCAGATAGAAAGTCTCCTATTGCAAGAGAAACATTGAGCCTAAATTTTAACTGTTACAAACATTGGCCAGTCAGATAAGAGTAAGTGGCTTTCAAAATGCTACCAACACAGCGTGTTTTAAATTTACATCCATTTTTCATTCACTTTTATGAGTAAGGACTGCATGTGGTACAGAACAGCTAGAATGAAATCTTCTTTTCTCCTTACCGTGACTGCTTTCTTGGACTAGCAGAACTGTGATTTTTGCCATAGAAATGTTAATAAAATCTTACCCTTTCTGTCTGTTCTGTCCTTGTCCCCTTTTGTATATATCCATCCCTTGTTTGTCTTTATCCACTGGTAAATCAATGTAAGAAAAAAACCTTGTAGTCGCCAGGTCAGCTAAGACATGCTAATACTTGGGTGTCTTGTTGCTCCACTGAACTCTTAAGTATGTTCAGTTTGGTGGACCTCCTTTGCTCTTCCTTCTGCTAATGTTAGGTTGGTTTTTTTTTTTTCTTCTTTTTTTTTCTTCTTTTTTTTTTTGAGGAAAACTGTCTCTTTCCCACCATGTCTTCCCCTTAAATACTTACATGCATGTTATAGTATCAACTTTATTTCTTTTTTTTTTTTTTTTTTTTAAACAGGAAATTATGGGGAAAGCGGAATGGAAGCCTTCAAAGAGCTGGCTGCCCAAGAAGGTCTCTGCATTGCTCACTCTGACAAGATCTACAGCAATGCTGGGGAGAAGAGCTTTGATCGCCTGCTCCGCAAGCTGCGAGAAAGATTACCTAAGGCTAGAGTGGTGGTTTGCTTCTGTGAGGGAATGACAGTGAGGGGGATCCTCATTGCCATGAGGCGCCTGGGAGTTCTTGGGGAGTTCCTCTTAATTGGAAGGTAAGACTTCAAATATGATTTCTTCGCCTGTCTTCACCCTCCTCGTCCTGCAGGCAGTCCTTTCACTTCAGAACTGTGCAACTCCTGCTTCCCATAATTTTCGTCTTTACTTGTGTGATGAAAAGAAATGGCAGGATGGTAGGAAAGAGATTATGAAGATGTATGCCAGCTTAATCAGTGGTGCTAACTTTTGCTGAAGTAAATGTTAATTACCAGCTGTTTTATATAGATATATGACATTAGTGGTTTTTGTCCTTTTGCGGACTCTAGGGTGATGTTTCAT
Source organism: Jacana jacana (assembly GCA_013400555.1). Taxonomy (NCBI): domain Eukaryota; kingdom Metazoa; phylum Chordata; class Aves; order Charadriiformes; family Jacanidae; genus Jacana; species Jacana jacana. The sequence goes on from VZTM01018598.1 coordinate 24,726, forward strand.
ACACAGATTTTAGAACTGAAGTAGGGAGTGAAGATTTCTGGTTTCAGAAGGTGTTCTGCAGGTGTGATATGTGGCAAAATTCTATGTGTTTCACTAAGGATGTATCCTGATAATTTCAACCCCCAAATTATTGAATGGTTTTGATTACTTTACCTTTTTTTCCAGTCTTATGACTACAACTTGGCATTTGCAGTTGTACACTTTATTCTGATCTTTGCTGTTGAAAGGCAGGGCACTTTTATTATGCAGACTTGTTCAACTTTATAAAACATCAAGATTGCTGATGGCCCAGTCATTGTGTCTTTTAATGTCTTTTAATATTACCAGAGCAACAGTGCAGATGTGTATTGGATAAGCAAAGACTTTGTTTAAATAAAAATGAGAACGTTTGGTTTTTTTCTTCTAGAATTTATAGATACTATTATACCTCCCTGGAGGTATTTAAAACACGGGTAGATGTAGTGCTTAGCAACGTGATTTAGTGATGGGTTTTGTCAGTGTTAGGTCGATTGACTCGATGATCTTGAATGATGATGATCTAGTCCCTTCCAGCCTAGACAGTTCGATGATACACTGAGTCTATATTCACTGAAATATGATAATTTTAATCCAATCACATATAGTCTATCCACATTTCCATTTTTGTGATAGTTCTTATTCTGAGGCTTCTTTGACTTTCACCTTGATTTTTGCAATGTCTTTATGTCTTGTTTTCTGTTTCAATGAATCCTGTTCAAATGATTGGGACTGACATTTTCTTCTCTGTTAGGTTGAGAATGTCTTTTTTTTAATCCTTCTATTTACTCTTTGTTTCTTATCTATTGTTTAAATACCATGCCTTCAAGGTCTTTGACAGTTGTCTCCACACCTACTTAGCTCCTGTTGCCTTTTTATTCTGTCATTCCAATCTAACAGACTTCCTTTTTGTTTCTTTCTTTCTTTCCCTAAAGTCTTCGTGTCTGTCATTATCGTGACTGGGATGCTCTCCTTTAGCCCTGTGCTGTAATATTGGTCTTTCCTTGACTGTATTGCTCCTTAAAACCCACAATTATGATTTCTAGAAGTCAAACAGCAAATCTGGCCTAAGTAGGAATCTGAAAGCAATCAGTGACTCTCCTTTCATTGTTTATTTTTATTGCAGTCTTTGATTGCAATCTATCTGGAGCAGAAGCTCTGTCTCTATAAGTGTGAGTAGATATCACACATTTGGAAAACCATCAGCATTAAAATGAAACAAAGAGTAAGGAAGTACTGAAAATGGTATTAGGTTCTAGATTTGTACATGTGCTTTTCAACGGCATCCTTTAATATGCATAATTTTAAATGAATAATTGAATATTTCAGGACTGACATGTTTTAAGCATGTTTTTTTCAGTGAAGAGAAGAAACTAACTATAATAAAATTAGTCTTGGTGACAGCATCCCTAGCCATTTTATAAATGCCTTGCAGCTTTGGGCCACGCAGTGTTGTTGTTGTCCCTCTATAGTGATGTCCATTGTTCACCTGATTTGGGCGTTTCCTCTTGACATTGTTTGTACAGAGACCCAACAGAAATCAGTCTCCTATATTAAGCACCAAAACTAGGTACTTTGTTGGTACAAACCTTAGTTTCCTATTAGGCATTTTTTCTTGATCCATGGATGCATGGAACATTTCAGCTTGAAATTTTGACTAAAAACCTTTACTGAGCATTATGCTACTCTATTTATTTCAATTGTTTGTCTCACAATCCACCCAACAGTATTGTTCTCTGTTTTTTTCAGAACTTCTCACCTATTTAATGCTAATAATGGAATTTCTTTGGAAATCACAATGTGTTTTTCAGATAGGTTTTCATATACTCTTATGCTGGTAATTGGTATCGAGTCCTTTTTAGGGTTGGGTGGGATGATTCAATTATATAACAGACTGGGTATTGCTTTGTATAGTCTGGATTGTGCCCAACAGCTGGTGGAAATAAAAAACATCATAGGGCTGGCACATGTTTTATATGTGCTTGCAGAACTGAAAGAAAAGACATTTTATTTGAATTGTCCTAATTGAGTGATTTTAAAAAATGGTGAATCTAGCAAACTTATTCATCAGTCAGTTACAACAAAATTGCAGTGCTATGAATTTGGTCATCTGGATACAAACAGGAACTGAGGCACACATTAACATTGCTCTGACATGCTGTTTAGTCTTTTTTATTCAAGTACCCAGCTAAGCAAAAAACCAGAAGCCTTTTAAGAACATTCTTTTAATTGAGGGAAGTGGGAGTGAATGTGAAATCAAGATTCTTTGCAATAATGAGCTAAACAAAGCTTTTAATCTACCCACAGGTTTATTATCAGCCGTACTGTATCAACTCCATACTCTGACTCACTGTAAGAGGAAGCCTTTACAAAGGGACACCTGCCTAAATAGCTCTCTTCCTGCTCTGTCTTCAACAGGCAAAAGCAGAAAGTCACAGTTTAGCTTAACTAAATTCAAGGTATTAGAGAAGAGGGGTGGGAACTAAATTTGACTTCAGTTTAACCTGGGAATGATACATTTGGATTTCTAGGGGTGTGCATTGAACCAGGACTAGGCCATCAGATACTGGGGAATTTCCTGGGATGGGCTGGCTCTTCTAAGGCATGGAGTTAAGACCTTATTTATGCTTTATATAAGCAAGTGTTCCCCAGTTCAGACTGGAGCTCTAACTAGAAGTTCAGTCTCCTTTACTAGTGGAAGTGTGAGTCTCTTGTATTAGCGAGAAGAAAGGGAATTCTGGTAAACCGAGATTAAGACAGGACAGAAGAGGTTGCAATCTTACCTGAGGGAGAATGGGAGATGTTCTGAAACCAATAGAGTGTCCAAATGTAGTGGAGAGTTTAGTGAGAAAATTTATTGAACGATGCAATTAAGGGTGAGAAAGCTTCAAAAAATGCCTGATAATCAAAGTGAAAGGAGAAGGCAAAAATTGGTCATGGCTTTGTACAAAAACAATGATTGGAGTAGTATTGGGGTTACCAAAGGCAAAAATTATGCTAAGAAAATAAACAGTACTCTTAAGGGAACTAAGGTGATCAGAAAATAGTTTTGATGTGAAGAGACTGTAGATACTCAACATCATGTGTCTAAACATGTTTATTCAGGCGTCTGGGTTTTATATTACTTAATAAGCATTAATTGGGTTTTGTGAGAAGCTTGTAAGATGGATGAGTCTCCTGCATATCTCCTCAGACGATGCATCAAGACAAGGCATGTAACTGATTTGCCAGCATCTGTGTGGATAAGGCAAAACAAATGAATGCAAACAAAATCCCCAATCTAAGGAGTTACTCTGAGATCACTGGAGAAGAGACGTTAGATAAATAGTTGGAAATGAAAATGCTCTGTTCCAATTCGATGAGCTGTCAAACTCTTGCACGCAATAGTTTGTGTAAACATATGGGGAACTTTAGGGAGGAAGGGCTATATTAGTGCACATGCTGTTTTCAATATAACTCTTGATAATGGACTGTGTAATGCTTTACTTCCATAGGCTTTCCAATATTTTATGGTTTCCATGAGTATCGCTCTATGAGCTGTTGTAGAAGTATGATTTTAAGTGTTGGTAGGGTGACGTCTCCTGGAATTTTAGGCATCTGACAGTGAAGATATGGTTGGATTCTCTTCTGTGTGGAACCTTATTTCACCCAGGTGTAAGAGTAAACAATTTGTTGGTGAAGTGACAGAGAAACTTGCCCTGACATGGTCAATGCCTGGGTGGCAGGGTGTTAGGGAGGATTTGGCAAGTGCCTAGGGCAGTTATTGCTTTCCAAAGCCTGGGATTTTATGCCTGAACAGTCATATAATCCCTCTGAATTGGTGCACCACTTGACAGAAGAGTGCCCTGCCTAGCTGAATTAGACCTATCAGCTTCTAGCACTGTGACTGTGACTACTGAGCCTCCGTTCAGCTCTATCAGAGCAGAGCAAGGAGGAGGCATCTACATCTGAGAACACCGTGATTCAGACAGGGACATAACCCCTATCTACAGTAATCACCTCAGTAGTCAAAAAAGGAAGACTGGAAGCAGAAATTGACAGTTCCATAGCATGAATTATGAGAGGAGGAAGAGACTGATTAGGAAGCCAGTCCTTTGGCAAGAAAACAGGAGGAGGAGGTAATAGAAGTCAGCAGGCAGAAATTACTTGGTCCCTGAGTGAACTTTAGATACGTGAAAAGATTGTGTCTGCCAGGTGAATGGATTGCTGCCTGGTTGCTCAGTACTAGGATACTGAGATTGACAGGAATTGGAAGGTAAGGAATCCCAAAAGCTGGGATACTGTGCTAGAGACTGGGGAACAGACAAATCAGAGGAGAGGCAACAATCCATAGGCTCTGGAGGTAGCTCCTCTCAAGTGTGAAAGCAAGGTATCCTCTCAGGGATGATCTAGTAAATTATCAAGGGAAGCAGTCCACTGCTGAGAAAGGTGTTTTAATTTGTGTCTTCTCATTATCCAAATATATTTTAATTGGCAATAAATGGAATTCCTTGGCCCCATGTTGAATCTCTTTTCCTTCTGATGGTAAGTATTGTGACCTATGAGATTTTTCATCCTATTTTTTAACCCTGTTCTGTTGGGCAGGGGGGAATTGGTAAGCGGCTGTGTGAGCATTTGGCTGCTGACCAAGGGTAACCCACCACAGATGACACAGGTTGCGTTGCCAACAGCCTGATGACAAGCATTTCTCTTTATCTTTGATTCAACTCTGACATTACAAATATAATGGATAATAAAGCAGAAAGTATCACAAATACCACCTTCCATATCTGACTAAAAAGGCTGCCTGCCTGTTCCTCCCAGATGAATTGATGGTGCCAGTAGCTGGTACACAGAGAGTGGCTGAGAATATTCTGCTGCTAGATTGGGATATTTTTTAAAGATGATGACCATCTAAGGGTGTTTCTGTTCTTTTTAGTCAGGCTAGCTGAAAAGAAGAAAAAAGCTGTACTCTGTCTCCAATGCACAGTATCTTCATTTATGACAGGGGCTGCCCCATGTTTATGAAAAATCAATTGGAAATGTCCACATTCTCCCAAGGAAGCTGAAGTTCTTTGCATGGCCAATGTGCTTGATTCCATTTCCAAAAAATAGGATTAGCTATTTTTAACTATGTAAGAGATTACAAAGAAATCAGTAAGAGCCAATAGTATGTTATCATCTGGGGAAAAAGCCTGCCTTGTTCTAGCCTAAATTATCTAGGATAGGTTTGGGCCTTGTAAATCTGGCAAAAATAGTAGATTTCACACTGTTTCTCATAGTAGTGTTTTATGCCAATTTGCTATGAGTGGAAAAAACTGGTAGTAACTCAGTAATGCCAAATGGATATGACAAAACTCAAACCAGTAGCATACCATGTGCTGATTTTTTGGGAGGGTAGTCTGAACGAGAAAACTCGCAGCGGTCCAAAAGCCTAAAGTAAAGATAACACAAGTGGTATGTTAACAAATACTCATTTAAGCAGCAAAAGGTTTACTTCCCATGCTGTTTGCAGCAGGCAGAAGAATGTTTTGTCTGTCTGGTGCTTCCATGGCCAAAGATGCTCAGAATGACTGTTACTAATGAGTTTGTTGCTGTTGACAGTGCAAGTTAGTGAAGGACTCTAAATGAATGTTTAGATGTAATCAGAGATTTATCTGGGTTTGGATTCAAATTGCTGGATTAAAATTCAGGTAGATACCCTGAAATGCCAAAATCATTCATGATCAATGTCTAAATACTTTCAAAGTCTAACTGAAACTGGCAGATGAGGAAAATATTGTCAATGAAGACAGTTCCACCTTGCAACATCAACTCATTCCCTGAATATTATCAAGGTTAGCAATAGGATCCATTGCTAACTTTAAAGTCTGGAACCTCAGCGCATGTCAGTATCTACAAATTTGTATTCCTTGTTCATTCATGGTTTGATTTGTAGTTGCAGTCAAGCACCTATGATGAGAATCTATAATCACTGTGGATGAAAAATGAATTACATGATACCAGAAAGCTATGAACAAATGTTTTTTGTTTTTTTTTACCCTCTAAGCTAAAATATCATCAGTCCATGTTAAAATAGGATTACAAGTCAAGTGCCAATTAAATAAGCATATATTACAGCAGAATTGCTTTTGATTTGGGTTTCTCTGTAGTTTGCATTTAGCGCTAACCAGTAGCCATTCTGTGGCTGTTTCTTGTTGATAGAGATGAGGAATTAGATCAAAGGTTAAGGTTTGCTTAGCTGGGATTTAACAACAGGGATGACATTCACTTATTCAGAGACATGAAGATAAAAGAAATGTACCTATTGGGTTTTTTCCCCTCATTTCCTTCTCTCTTTTATGTGATATGAGCTAAACTGGGCTTTGGATATAATCAAACCTATCTTGTTCATATAGACATCTGTGATTAGTTTCAAAAGCATGGATTAACCATGAGACATTTCTGTGGATATACTTAGTATTTTAAATGAGGATATTTTCCAAAGTCGTAGGTGAGGTATTGGTGCTTTTGTAGATGTGACTCAAATGTGACTCAATTTTATAAAAAAAACATTTTCTTTTTTTTTTTTTCTGTATCTCAAAATGAGAAACTTTCTGCTTTGTGTAGTAAAAATGAGTACAAAATAGTAAATTTCAGCCATGCTTTCTACACGTTATTGCTAGTTCTTCCCAGAAGACTTCAACATAGGATTTCCAGTATGGTGTTTGCTAATGTGAATCCACTTTAGAGGAAGCAGATATGAGACCATGTTACAGCAGTCCATGTAAATTCCTGATTCAGATTGTCCAAGAGAGATTCCATATTGACAGGCTTGAAATACCAGGTCTCCAATGCCTTGAAGAAGGTATAGGAAAAATCCCAAACACAATCGTCTTTATGGGTAGTTTTTCTTGTGTGCTCTTTACAATTGTCTGTCCTTAGGAATAAATGCTTATGTATCCAAAGATTTTCTGAAAGGATTGTTTGTAGAGATTTGCAGTTGTAGGATACCCAGATGTGAAATTATATGTTTGAACTGTACTTAAGTGCTAGAAGGCTATCTGTGGTAAGAAATAATTCACAGAAGATAAAATTTCGATCAGATTCTGCTTTGAGTGTCTTTGGTTCTTGAACAATTTTTTGCTTTCTATATAGGAGTTTGAAAGAAAAACAATATCCAAGCTATTCAGAAGAATGGATGTCTTTGTATGAATTGTTAATATAAACATTACAAAACAAAATACAACACTTTACCAAAATCTGAATACACCTGTAAGATTAATTAAAGTGGAAGTAGTATGGATTATTAAACTACAAATGTATAAGTTAAGATATTTTAAGAAAGAACTATTATAGCTTTTTAGTGGTATGAAATGTTGCTGATTCAACAAACAAGATGTGAAAACCTGCTTGAAGGCAACTTTTTGATGGTAGTCATGAATGTGCTTTTTTCATAATTGCTCGGAGTGCTGAGAGGAGAAAAGGGAATGGGATTTTTCTGTTTCTAAATATGTAGTACAACTGATTATCAAGGCAAAGTAATACTATCTTTCACTTGCTTAAGTTACTGGAATAGGAGAGGAGATAAAAGCATGCATCCAAGTATCCTGAAGCGCAATAAAAAATGGGAAGCTTAAACCTCATGGTGCTAAAACTTGTGGGAACAAAAACCTCTTATCTTTGGTTTTCTGATAAAAACTTCTGTGATTTTAAGGCACTTCATGATTCTTGCTTAGCA
>VZTM01018600.1:31278-46335 GCA_013400555.1 Jacana jacana
GATTCTGTGATTCTGTGACTGGGGGCTGCTCGGGCTTTCACCGTGGGGATGGACACCCATCTCTGCTCCCGCGGCCCCGGAAAGCTGTAGCCACCGGTTCCATCCATCTCCGGGTCATAAAGATAATTAAGCTGGGTTTCTGCGCGTTGTTTACCGTTCCTCCCAACCAAGAGTTCCCTGGAGACCTCAGCTCAGGGTTCTTGTGTTGGGGTTTTTTTTCTTTCCCTCCTTCCAAGTGCATTCTTCATTATGCTCCGGTAATAATTTTAATTTTACTATTATTAAACCATCCCAGACGCTGCCTTATTTATGTGCCTCCGAGCTGAAATTCCTGAATTAAGCGGGGAGGGGGGGGGAACCGGTGCGGATCCGGGCTTGTTCTGCAGATGTTAGTGCCCGCTCTATGAAAGAGCAGACATTAAAGCCCCCGTGTCGGAGCCGTTTGGCCCCGGGATGGGTTTGCAGAGGTTGGCGCGGGATGGGAATGGCCCCCGGAACAGACACCGGCCCCGAAACTTTCTTCACCCCCGGCAGGAGAGAGCTGGGGAAAAAAAATAAATCTCTTCTTGGCTTGGCGTTTTTTGGGGGAAGGAAAAAGGGATAATTTCATGATTTCACCCCAGGAAAAAAAAAAAAAAGAACAATTGAAATAAAGATGAATAGGAAAGAGCAGCATGGGCAGCGCCGCGAGCCCCAAAACCTGCCTTCCCAGCCCCAGGCTCTGTTCCCACCGCCCGAGCACAAATACCACCCCAGGCCCCTGGGAGCGGCGCTGGCGGGACCCGGCTGAGCCGGCACAAGCGGGAGACACCGTGCTAGGCGGGCTCCTGGGCGTGTTGCGTGTGTTAGCGTGTTGGCCCGGGCATTTGCATGTTGACACCTGCGTGTTTGCATTTGCCTGTGTGCGTCTGCGTGTTCCCATGTGCGTTTGCGTTTGCCTGTGCACGTGTGCAAGGGTCTGCTGCCTGTTTGCACATGCATCGTCATACATTTGCGTGTGCACGTGTGCATTTACCTGCTTGCACACACGTTTGCATGGTTGCGTGTGCATCTGCATGTCTGCACGGGCATGTTTTCATGTGTGCATGTTTGCATGCACATTAGCATGTTGGCGTGTGCATGTTGGCCTCTGCAGGTTCACACTGGCTTGTGCACTTGCGTGTTTGCATGTTCATGTGTGCATGTTTGCATGCACATTAGCATGTTGGCCTGTGTGTTTTTTCCTGTGCGGGTTCACGATGGCATGTTTACATGTTCATGTGCGCGTGTGCATGTTCCCACATGCGTGTGCATCTGCATCTGCATGTTTTCATGTGTGCGTCTTTACATTCACATTAGCATGTTGGCCTGTGTGTGTTGACCTGTGCAGGTTCACGTTGGCATGTGTGTTAGCATGTTTGCATGTTCATGTGTGCATGTGCGTGTTCCCACATGCGTGTGCATCTGCATGTCTGCATGTGCATGGTTTCACGTGTGCGTGTTTACATGCACATTAGCATGTTGGCCTGTGCAGATTCATGTTGGCATGTGCGTTAGCATGTTTGCATGTTCATGTGTGCGTGTGCGTGCTCGTACATGCGTCTGCATGTGTGTTTCACTGGTTGCATGTGCGCTTACACACGCAGGTTCGCGTTGCTCTGGGCCTGTTCACCCGTGCGCTTGCACCCTCCTCTTCCCATCTGCGTTTCCGTGCTCACGTTCGAGTGCACGCTCTCACACGGGCACACTGCCATCTGCGTATTTCCACATGCGTGTGCGTGCTCACGCGTGTTTGCAGGCGTGCACACGCAGGCCACGCGAGCCCTTGTCGCAGAATCTGGGCATTTCTGGCGTGCTGGGTGCCCTGCTGGAGCCCGGCGAGCGGCGCTCCTGATTTATCCCCCCTCCGTACCTTCCCTCTCTCCCCATTATCTCTAACCCATAGACTCCGGGAAGTTTAATTTCTTTCTGCCTCGTAATCACCATTAAATAGAAATTGTCTTTTTCTGTGTAAACACGTCATTAGTGAAGCCGCTTTCTGCAGGGTCCAGATTTCATTTTTATTAAAATGAAACATTTTTTTTCGGCTCCTTACTGTGTCCAGAGATGGAGAGGATAATTTTAACCCGTTGGGTTGGCCACAGATAATTGCGCCGGCGTTTGATTGGGGCGATTAGGGAAATATCCTCTTTGCACGCGGAAGAATTTGCATTTTTCCCCTTTACTTCTCCGAAGCAGAGCCGTGCTTTCCTACACGGCCGGTTTTAATGAGCGTTATCAGCCCTAATGAATGTATTTTCATCTGCACTTTATTGACTTGTTTTTTATTAGAAAAGGGCTGAAAAACAGGTCCAGGTAAAATCTTGGGACTCCCTTNCCCAGGGAGGGTGTGGAGTCTCCTTCTCTGGAGAGATTCCAAACCCGCCTGGAGGCGTTCCTGTGTGACCTGCTCTGGGTGTTCCTGCTCCAGCAGGGGGATTGGACTGGAGGAGCTTTCAAGGTCCCTTCCAATCCCTGAGATTCCTTGATTCTTTGAAAAGACACCAAATTTCTTCTCCTTTCTGTGAGGCTGGTGGTCAATAAGAAAAATAAACTTTCTTTTTTTTTTTTTTTTGTCCCATTGGGAGCATCTAAATTATTTTGGAGTGCCAGAAGCATTCCTGGAATGATGCTGTGGGGCCTTTTAAGGGGAGAAATAGGCGGGTTTGGTGGCAGGGGTTGTGCATCACTATTGGCCTCGTCCTTTGCCTGTCATGCAAGGGCCAAATTCCTGCAAAAATCCACTTTCTGCAGCGCTTTGACCCCACCCTGGAGTAACCTCATGGATCCTGGCTTGCTGGTGCTGTCTCTTAGGTATTGCCCTGAAAAGACCTTTTTTCCCCCAAAATACTCAAGAAAAACAATGAAGCTGACATCTAAATATATGTATCTATGATTTATAAATTCACATGTATGATATATATTGAATTATATCATGCAGTCTGCATTATTCCCATTATATATATATATGTATTCCTGTTATTTATTGCTGTGATATATATTGTGTTGTATCACACCATACTATACATATCATATATTTCACATCATATAATATATGGGAGTAATAGAGAAATGTATGGGGCTAATACATAATATATTCTGCATTATTCCCATCATATCATATATATTGCCATATATGGGAAAAATAGAGAATCAATGATTTATTCTTCCTGTGATTATAATATATATACCATAGCACACACACACATATATATATACTCATCCCTGAATGTGTTTAAGAGTTAATTAGATGTGGTGTTGAGGGACATGGTTTTGGAGGAGAGCTTTGTAGAGTGGGGCTGATGGTTGGACTCCATGATCCCAAGGGTCTCTTCCCACCTGAATGATTCTATAATATATATATATGCGCTTGATATATAATATCTTATTGGACTAATAACAAATATACATTATTCCTCTACATGCTATGATGTGTGATATATAATCTATACTGGAATTCAGTGACCTTATGGCCCTTTCTCCTCTCTGACACACCCGGACCTTCAATTTTCTGTCTGCTTTACTAAAAACAAGGCAAATTAATTCTGAATATCCAATATACCTTATACAATCTTTTGACAGTGCTTGCTTTGTCTTCAAAAACGGGGTTTCTCCTTCCTGTGCCACCCTGAAAATGCTACTTTTAGAGGTGGGGGAGCAACAGATTCCACCCCTTCCCAAACCCAAATCCTTATTTCAGCATTCCCAAAATGTGGATTCCCTGCCAGAGTGGAGACCTCAGGTGCAGCCTCTTGCCCTGCCCCGTGCCCACAGCAGATGGAACCTATTTATCTAACACCCCAGCTCGGGGAGCGTGGCCGGAGCCCGGTCGCTCTCTGCTCCGATGCTGTTTATACAAACCCGCTGGGGGACAGCGAGGGATTGTGGGGAAAGCGGCTCAGAGAAGCTGATTTCCACCTTTTTTTCCCCAAACTACTCTGTCGAGGTTGGGTTTTTTTGCTTTTCATTGTTATTTCGCTGGATTATTTTTGCTTTTCCTTCCCCTTTTTTTGATTTTTTGCTTGATTTTCCTTTGCTTTTTCTTTTTGTTTTTTTTTTGCAGAGGCCTGCAGGTAGCTAGGCCTGCTAGCAATTTGGGGTGAAAACTACCCTTTTTGGGGCAAGGAGGCTCATTCCTGCCCCAATTGCAGGAGGTTTTTTTGGGGGGATATTGCAGTGAAATAAAAGCATCATCTGAGTAAGTGATTTCCTGCAATTGCTCCCCATGGAGTGTCCTGCTAATATTCAAAAAATGCCCCAAACCTGAGCTTTTTCCCTTCAAAAATGTAATAGTGTCGCGGACCGATTGCTCTAGAGAAAGGAAATTACACAGAACACCCCTATTTTGAGCAAAAAAAGAGTGCCACATTGTCTCCAGGAGTTTTGGAGCCGGGATTTGGGGTGCCCTGACACTGTCCCCCATGGAATTCCCCTGGCCAAGCTGGCTGCTCATGGCCTGGGTGAGCGTAGGATCTGCTGGATCCAGCACTGGCTGGAAGGAGGGTCCCAAAGAGCAATGGAGTTCAATCCAGCTGGTGGCCGGTCACCAGTGGTTGTTCCTCAGGGCTCAGTACTGGGGCCTTTCCTGTTTAATGTCTTTATTGATGATCTTGACAATGATCCAGAGAGCACCATCAGTGTGTCTGCAGATGACACCAAGTGAGGCGGGANTGTTTAGTTTGAGGAAGAGGAGGCTGCAGGGAGACCTCATCCCTCTCTACAACTGCTTGAAAGGGCATTGCAGAGAGGTTGGTGCTGGTCTCTTCTCAGGGGCAATGAGCGATAGAAGGAGAGGGAATGGCTTCAAGCTGCAGCAGGGTAGGGTTAGGCTGGCCATGAGGCAAGAATCCTTCCCAGCAAGAGTGGTCAGAGCCTGGACTGGGCTGCCCAGGGAGGGGGTGGAGTCCCCATCCCTGACTGTGTTTCAGAGTAGATGGGATGTGGTGTTGAGGGATCTGGTGTAGGGGAGAACTTGTAGAGTGGGGCAGATGGCTGGACTCGATGATCCAAAGTGATTCTGTGATTCTGTGACTGGCAGAGTTCCTCAGGCGCCAGTGGAGTGTCCTTTTATTGCCGTCACTAACAAATTAGTTCCAGTAGATCCATGTTTTTCCGATGCGGGAAAATGGATTCCCTCTTCTGTTTTGCTTTTGGAAACTTGAGTTTAATGATGGGAATCGTTCTTCATGCAGAGGGTTTCCCGTGACCCCCGTTTGAATTCACAATCCTATTACTACTGCTTTTTTTACGTAACCTGCTGCCCACGATCCCAAATTTCTTGCTTCTTTTGAAATAAAAAAGGATTAATTTTCCTTTGGGCATGTCTTTTCCCTGCTTTGGGCTGAGTAGTTTTGCAGGCACCGACTCCAAAAGTCACTTTAAGCCTGTTGGAAGCTATTGATGCCACCAAGAGGATGCACCCATGGGGCCGATGCAGAGTGATGGCTCCGAGGCTGGATAGCGGGAAGCGATTCCACAATTTGGGATTAATTCTTAGTTTTCATTTTAAAATATACTTTATAATTTGTTCCCCCTTGCTTTGGATTAATCCAGCTGTGGGAAAACACCTGTAAGGATGTTAAACCTTGGTTGGGTTGCTTCAAATTCATATTTTTGCTCCAATGCCCCAAACCCACCAAAGCACAGATGAAAAAAATGGGGGTTTTAGGACCGAAATTAGTGCGAGGTTTAATTCCGGTATTTTCCAACTCCAGAGTTTATGTTCCCATGGCAACCAGTATTTTTATCCTCTTGGTTCAGCGCCTTGCGACATGGAGCCACAGGGAAATATCTTCCCTCCTGAGACCCAGGAAGGTGTTGAGGTCAGGTCAGAAGAAAAATAAACACACATCCCCACCCGCCAATAAAAACCAAATCTGCAGGAATTTTGATGACATCCTGCTCACAGTGAGCACAAAAAGGGCAATTTTAAGGTGTGCTTCAACCCAATGGGCTGTAGGTCCTTGTGCAACTCTCTAACACACACCAAAAAAAACCCCAAACCAACCCAAGAGTAAAGGAAAACAGATAATCGGTGCTGGAAAAACTCCTTTTTCCACCTCTGCATCATTTTGTTATCCTTGCGTTGGAACTCAAGAATATGAGGAAAAATATCCCAAATTTTCCATGGAATAAAAGTATCCAGACCCAAACCAGCCTTTATCCACAGAAAATAATTGATGTTGAGGTGCTTTGACGTCGCTGAATCTCATGACTTTAGTACTTGGTGTCAGTCACCAGCATGAGGCATCTTATTTTTTAAAAAAATGGCTTGAATTTTTCAGAGTTCAATCTGCTATTCATTGTGATTTTAAGTTTTGTTTTTTTTTTCACTGTAGACAAAGCTACTTGTTGGAATTCCTTAAAAATCAGTGAAAATGGGAAAAAATGGGGGTTTTCAGAATTTTACATGTTTGCACTTTTCACTAGTAAAGCAATGCCCACGGGTTGAGACACAGGACAGGAGACAGAAATGCAGATTTGAAGGTGAAAGGACCTTAAAACTATAGGATTTTGTTCTTAAAACCCCAAACAAGGGAAATTTTACCCCCAAAATGATGCTAGGAATTTAGGCAAAATCTAAGTTGGGTTGAGGTTACCACGTTCTTCCCCTATGTGTATATGAATTAATTATCAATGTTGATTTTTTTTTTCCTTGATAAAGGGGTTTCTAGCACCGTCCAACTCCCGGCCATCGGCGAAAACGCCAAACTAAGCAAAAATTAAAGATTATTTTGCTGTCTTTTTTCTCTCACCTGACTCAAACAGTGCTGTTGGCATAGAAACAGCCTTTTGTGAAAAGGTCACCTGCAAGGAGGGTGGTTTAGGTGTAATTCAAGGAGATTACAGGGGATTAGGCTACGCTTATATATATATTTTTATAGGGAGATGGTGCCTGTGTATCCTGGTGTATGTGTACATAAGCGTATATACCCATGTGTGCATGCATGCCCTTATATATATGTATATTTAAAGGAAATACGATAAAAGAGCAACATCCAGAAAGATTCGCTAAATTAAAGAAGTCCACCATAAAGGTTTTAGGTTTTCCCCTATTTTTTTGGTCCCTCTTTTTCCTTCCCCCCCTCCTCGCTGCATGCGACGGGGTGATACTGGAACGACGCGCTTCTCCTCTGTGTTTTTCGCTTGGCTTTAATTAAACCTCAGGCAGGGCTGGAAAAATGTGGCGAGACGAGATAATTGCTCTTATTCCCGGTGCGGGGCTGCAGCCTGGGCTCATCAGAAAAACTAAAACAAAACCAAGAGGAAAAGAGGAATTTGGGGGAGGTGCGAGGGTGACGCAGGGTGGCCGAGCCGCCCTGGCCAGGATGGTGGAGGCGCGAGCTTCAGGACTGAAAATTTGCCTTACAGCCCAGCGTGGTTGCAAAACTGTTGGGTTTTACCCCGTTTTGCAACACTGCATTTTCACACCCTGCCCCTGGAAGCAGAAAAATCAGTAAAACTCTCCTGTTTTGTTTGGTTTTTTTTTTTACAACAACTGGCCTGGATTGCTTTATTTTTATTTTTTTATTTTCACATTTAGTTTTTTTAAATTTTATTTTTTTTTAAATTTGGCAGTGCATGGCCAAGGCAGGAATTTAAAAGATGAGATCACTGGAAAGTTACATTAATATTGGATAAAAAAACCACACACCCCATGCACACGAGGCCGGGAGCCGGCGCTGAGTGCGGGGAAAAAAACCCCGGTGGCGTTTCTGCTGCGAATCTCTCACTTGACGGGGGTGAGGGTGTGTCATTAATGCAAAACACAGGGAAAATTCCCCCAAAACCAAAAGTCCCTTCCAGAGGAGAAAAACCATCTTTTTTTCCCCACTCTTAAGGAAAATCCACTAGGTTGGAAAAGCTTCGGGATGGTGGAAGGGGCCTCCTGAACCTTAATTTCGGCCTGTTGGGTTGTAATAAGCGAGCAAAGTCGTGGGAATATGGAAATAACTGGCAAAAAATGGGTTCAGGGAGCCTGCAAGAACAAAAATTCCCCATTTGTCTTCCCTTCCTGTGGAGCTAGACCAGACCATGGGAGCAAACATGTGGGTCAGATTACTTTTTTGGTGATTACAGCTTGTCAGAAAATATCGTTTGCATCCTGGAGGAAATATTATGTTTTAACTTTGTTTTCATTCCACAAAGTCAAAATATTGATTTTTTTTTTATTATTTTTTTTTTTAGATATATAGATATGGTTGGCTTTTTTTTTTCACAGTAAAATTCCAGAAGTGTTTTCTGTTTGGACACATGGAAGCAAAAAACTATCAGCTCGGTTTGCAGGCATGAAATGTTTTGACATTTTTAAATGTTAGTTTCCAATTGACATTCAACTTAAAATAGCATTAAAATGGCACCAAGTGAAGCTGTTGATTCAAACCAAAAATTAAATTTCATTGAGGCATTTAAAATCCTAGTGCTTTTCTCTATTCTGAACTAGTGCTTTGGACAAGGAAGCATTTCTTGGTGAAGAAATTGAAGTGTTTTCCCCCAGATTTTGGTATTGAATAGTCCCAGAGGCACTATACCATCAGATGGTGGTCACCATGTTGCACCCCCTCCGGGTTGGGGATGAGACAGCAAAGAAGGGTTTTTTTCCATCTAGTTGCAGGGTTGGTTAAATCACCATGCATTCCTCCCTCCAACCCCTGCCTCCGAATATAAAAATCCCCAAATAAGTCACATCAAGAAAAAAAACAACACCCAAAACTTGTATTTATTCCCATGTTGGTTGATGGCCAACGGCACTGGAAGTAGGATGCGTCCATTCAGCAGGGAGCAGCTGTGTAGGAGAGCAGCCAATAAAATTCCAAAGGAGAGCCGAAAAGCTACAGCAACCCTCAAAATCCCTTTTCCTCTGACTTATCCCCATCCTTGCAACTCCTCTTTCATTGAAAAAAAAAAGATGGGGCCAACATCAAGTGCCAATAAACCAATGGTGTCTGGTGCAAGTGGCCATACGGCCAGTTGATCATGCAGTGTGTTGACTTGCACCCATTCCCAATTAATTAATTGGCTCTGTGTTCTGAGGTGGTCTTGGTTATTGTTTTGGTAGGGCATGGTTTGGGGCATCTTGGAGATTCCTTGGGGAAAAGCAGCCAGGGAGGGGGAAAGGCAGGGAGAGATCTGTAAGTCGCAGTGATTTGGATGTTTGCTCGGGGCAAGTCGGGGCAAGGCTGGACGTGGTGGGGAAGGGTCTTCTGGTGGGCTGACGTGGTTTCGATTGAACAGTGCTTCTGATGCTCCAAAGGTGATGAGCACCTGCAGCTGGAGAAGTTGGAAGAAGGTTTTGCTTCTTCTCATGGTTCTTCTCATTGTACTTCTCTTCCACCATTCAAACAAGGAAAGACAGAAAACAGAAAACTCCTTTTTTAGGGTTTGGTTCTGGGTCTTCCAGTGATGCCAATCAGTGTCTCTTGAGGGGAATTCCTCACTTTTTCTCCCTGAGAAAGGTTTAATTCAACCCTCAGACTTCTCATAGATGAATCCTCTTGGAAAAGACCTCATGACCTCTTTCCACAAGTTAGGACAAAGAAATGTTTAATAATTTAAGCTTTGGGAAAATTTCTGCATGAAAAATTACTGTTTCCAGTGAGTCACTCAATGGCTTTTTAGAAAGATCCTCTTGAGTTTCACCAGAATGGATGGCCCAGTCTACATCTGCGGGGTGCTGTTTCAAGCCCAAATTGCCAAATGAGGTTATAAATAGTCCCTTTCTGGGGATTTCTTGCAATATCTGGTGGCAGATTTCTTGCAATATCTTAGCGTGGCATTTGATTTTTATGGCAGTCTTTGGGCAGCTGGCTTGAGTCCTGCTTCGATGCAGTGCGGTCATCAATGGCTTTTCTCTGAAGGGTCAGTGCATTACTTGCTGTCCTTGAAGTCGTCAACGCAAGGCTGGCTGTTCTTTGGAGGGGCACCATGTCACTCATTGCAGGCATCAACACCAAGTTCCTTCTTGGCTGCAGGGTCAACACTTTCCTCCTTGCCGTTGTAGTCATCAGCACAGGGTTGGCTCTTTGAAGTGTCAACATGTTCCTTGTTGCCATTGTTTAATAACTGCTCAAATACATCTGTGGCAGCAAATTCTTCATAACCACGGTCTATTGGGGAAGCAGAACATCTGTTTTCAAGTTCTTTCCAGAATTTACCTCTTTCTCATGTGGAATTTGACTCTAAGTAGGGAATTTCTCCGTTTGAAGTGAAAGTACCAAATCTCATGAAGTGAAAGTTCCGAAAAGGTGATGATCTGGGAACATCCTGATGTTGAGATTCCGGGTGTCAACTTTATGAATTCCATTCATTTCCTTTGAATATTAATCAACAGGAATTAATGGGTCAATGATGCAGGTTAACACCACACTCAACACTCCGCGGGGGAAAGGCCACGTCTGCGCTTACTCTCAAATTGCCAGATTTCGTTTTGGTGGAAAATACGCATTTTCCTCGAGAAATGTTGGATTGCCTGGAACTGCATTTTTTATGGAAGACCTCTGTGATTTTTTTCACTGCATGTGGAGTGCAGACACCGGTAATAACCCCTTGTCCAGAGGCACGCAGAGCACATGCACCTCAAATCTATCACAGCCTTACTGCAGGCTATTAATAGTTTATTAACTCTGTTTAAACTCTGCCTGAACGCTCCCGGTGCGTCAAGTGTTTCTGCATAGAAATTAGGAAGAAGAGAGGTTTTTAATCGAATTAGGGAGGAGTTGCACCAGGGCATGTTTGCAACCCGCATCACGCTCTGTGTTGCCGTGTCTCTGCAAATATCGCTGTGCGTGCCGGTGAGTTATTGGTGACGTGCTCCCTTGCTTCCATAAAGACTGAAGCATGACTGGGAAAAAAAATTGCTTCTCAGGAGGTCGTTTCAAGTAGCTGAAATGCAGAGCCAACCCAAAGCCTGGGGTTTTAGAATCACATGGAGTTATTTTGGTTGGAAAAGACCCTGGGGATCATGGAGTCCAGCCATCAGCCCCTTTTGCACAAGCAACCCGGGTTTGTGAGGGTGAGTACTTGAAGTGAGTCGTCTTGGAGTAACTCCGGGAAGGGGAAAGCCCTGAATTTTAGAAATCTATTCCTGTAACGAGAAAAGAAGAGTTTTTTTCCAGCCTGTTCTACCTATGGGGAAATTCCAGCTTTGGGGAAGGGCTTACTGAGGGTGAAAAATTTTCTACTGCTGAAAGATTTTGCGCCCCGGAGTTGGGAACTTGGAATTTATATTTTATTGCTGATACGTGCCGAGGGGGGACCCCGTCATTTGATCTCAAGCACTCCCTTCCTGCCAAACACAGAAAAAAGTAGTTTTAAAATTCATTTTCTGCCCCTCTTTTCACTTTGCTGTGATGTTTCTTTGTCTGTCGTTGGTCCCCGGGTATTGAGAGTCAAGCCGGGACATTAATATTGATGCAGACCTCAGTTATTAGGAGCTGCATTTCCGAGCGTGCCGGCAGCATATAAATACTATTACCGGGTAATTAGTGAGCATCAAGCTGAGTTTGGATTGAGCAGGGCTCAGTGTCCTACTTTTTGGGCCTGGATTGCGCTGGGTTCTTGGGGTTTTGCCCTGAGTAGGAGTTGGAGAATGGAAATCCCAGCTCGGGAGCACCTGGATGCTCAATGAAACTGAAAGAAGCAAAAACAGAAAGGAAAAACTGGAAGAAAGCCGATTTTCCAGGGTTTTTCCTTTTTTGAAAACCTCCTCCATCTGAAATTCAAAATCACTTCCACATTTCTTATTAATTTTTCACCATTTTTTTTTTTTTCTGTTTCTATCTCCAGGGTGCCAGGGTGGAGATTCTTGGTTTGCAGTTTCTCTTCCCGTGGCCCGCTTTACCTTCACTCTTCTGGCCCCGTCAAAGTTTTGAAGAGCTTCAGTGTTGCCAAAGGGCAAGTGCAACTGGGTTGCTAAGGCTGGAGGCACCTGAAAAATGAGTGCTCCTTGTGTTTTCTCACTCTCCAGCCCTTTTCTGGATGGAGAAAAACCCTTTTGGTTTATCCTCTCTCCAACTCCCTTCTTCCCAGTAACTACAAGAAGGGCATTTCCATCCAAACAGAGATGAGGAGACATCTCAGGGTTGTGGCTTTTTCACCAGATCCTTCCTTTTATTCCATCATGGGGATCCTATTGAAACACCACGTGAATAATTTAGGAGCATTTTACATCTTTTAGACCTGGTAAACTTGCACTAAAGGGGGTTTTGAGACCCTGCTGCCTGCAAAATAGTGTCTGAAGGTGAAAAGAACCACGTGATTTTGCATGAGCTAAAAAGAACATGGGTGGGTAGTACGTCTTTGCCAGGGAAGCATCCAAACATGGGGAGATCAACTGCATTAATTTCATGTGTTAACGCGGGACAAAGGGCATTTGTGGGGAGCCCAGCTTGGCCCTAGTGTTTCGCTGCCTAGAAGCATTAGGAAATCAGGCAGTTTTGGGGTTCATGGGAAGTCATCAGGTAAAATCACTGGAGTATGCTGCAACTGGAGGAAGTCATTGCATCTCATTGCTTTTAGGGGTAAATCGTTGCATCTCACTGCACCTGGGGGTAGATCGCTGCAGCTCACTGCTTTCACTGATGCCTGCAGCTCACTGCACCTGGGGTGAATCAATGCAACTTGTAGCACCTGGGTGAAATCATAGTTTCTAATTGCATCTGATAGAAATCACTGCATCTCACTGCACCTGGGGGTAAATCTCAGTGGCTCACTTCCTTCTGGGGGCACACCACTGCACTCACTGCTTCTGGGGCTAAATTGTTGCATCGTATGACATCTGAGGAGACGTGTGGGCACTGCAGCTCACTGCATTCGGCAGTGAATCACTACACCTCACTGCACCTGGAGGCGCAGCCCCAACTTCTTGCCCTCGGGAGGGCTCTGGGCCCTTCCCGCATCACCGTCCCCTATTTTTAATTGCAGCTAGGTGGCTGGCTTTCCTGCACTGTGGGGGTGTTTTGGGGTCAAATCTTTGCATTTTCAGACCTCTTCATCACTTGAGGCTTTTAATAGGTTTTCAGGGAGGAGGCACAGCCTTGTTAGCAGCGCACTAACGGGAGCGGGCCTGCATCCCCCCGCTTTTGGATGCTCGCAGAGGTCTCCTCCTGGGTCCCAACTGCATCCCAGAGCTGTGTGAGCAGCAACACGTGGGCTTTGGCAGGGTGTCTGCATCGAGCTGCTGTAGAAGATTTTAAATTCCTGACTAATTTCTTTTCTGCCAAACAAATGAATCTTCAGAAGGGCCTTTCCTCCCAGCTGCTAAGCCATTTAATTTACCTGAGTCATTTCCAATTTGTGATGCGACTGTTAATAGCCTGATGTGGGGCTCAGCATCACTTAGATGTGATGATCTGGGGTTTGTTTTTTAATTTTATTTTTATATTTTGGCCTTTCAGGTTGTAATTTCTTTCTGGATTTGCCCCCAGAGGCACAAAGCCGTGTTTGGCAAACGTCAGCTCTGTCTCCCCAGCCCCTTTGTCATGCCGGGGCAGCTCGGGCTGAAAGCACAAACCACAGCCCACCCATGGGGACGTGCTGCCCTGCTACTACTTAACTGCTTCAAAGTACCTGTCTGTGATATGAAACATGCCATAAAACGAATATATTCCAGATGTCCCTGCAAATTCCCCTTGCCTTGGCCATACACCTGAAGGCAGCTGATGTGGGGAGGCTCCTCAGTCCCCGCTGCCTTATTTGCTGCCTGAAGGAGCAGGATTATAGCTCATTTTGGGGTTGTGATTTAGGGGGGGGGGAAGGCCACCCCAGCTCCGGGGTGATGCCTCCCAGGTCCTGCCCCATTCAGTGTGGAGTGAGGAATCCAGCCAGTGAGGTCCCAAGAGACGATTCCTTAGGACTGGGGAAGCTGGAGGGTCTCCATTCTTTGGGGTTTGGGTGGATCTTCATTCTTGTGGCTCTCCTTGGAAGGTCTCCATTTGGCTGGGGGATCTCCATCCTTGGAATTTGGAGAATCTTCATTCTAAGGGTTGTGAGGGTCCTTGGGTTTTGGGGATCTACATCCTCAGGGTTGGGGAAATACCTGTACTTGGGACTAAGAGGATCTCCATCCTCAAGGTTCAGGAGGACTCATTCCTTGGGTTTTGGAGATCACCTTTGGGTTTGGGGGATCCCCATCCTCGACGTTGAGGGGATTAGCATCCATGGACTTAGGAAGATCTCCATCCTTGTGTTTTGTGGAGCTCCATCCTTGATGCTTGAGCATCTCCACCTACAGAATTTGGGGTGTGTGTGCCTCTTTGGGTTATGGGCATCTTATTCCTCTGGTTTGGGGCTTGGGGGAGAATCTTCATCCTTGGGGTTAGCAGCTCTCCATCCTTGGGGATGGAGGCTCTCCATCCTTGAAGGTTCTTCATCTTCAGGGTTGGGGCCTCTCTATCAATAAAGGATCAGTGTCCATGGAAGGAGGACCTCTGTCCTCCATCCTGAGTTAAGTCAGGACCCACAACCTGCTCCATAACACAATATCCACCTTGTGTAGGAGCCATGGAGGGGGTTCTAGATAGGCTCAGACCCTTGGACAGCTGCAGTTTTGTGATGATGGGAACCCACTCAATGAGCAGAGCAGGTTCCTGCCTTCCAGCCAGTTCAGCAAACATGACCTTAATTTATTTAAAAGTTCCATGGAAAATGGGGCTGTGTTTGCTGTTGACTGGGATATTTCCAGTCGACATGGGCAACAATTTCTTAGATACCTTCCATAGTAGGTCCTGCTTGGCTGGGAGGACCATAAAAAAGCTGGAATAACAGTGATGTAGAAGGCGATAAAGGAGGTACAAAAGCTAAAATTACTATTCATCGCTAATATGTTGCATGGCACTAATTAATTTTTAAACAGCCTCACCGGGGATCTCATTGCTAAAACATGATGTTTTCTCCTCCGGCACCATAACTGTTAACTCATAACAAAGCAGAAGAAAGCCAGAAAGGACGAGGAACTGCAACATCTATGAGATGACATCCCAGCCACCTGCTTGGAGGGGATTTCTCTGATGGCCAAATCCTGCCACTGTGCTTGGGGGGGGG
>VZTM01018600.1:51145-61499 GCA_013400555.1 Jacana jacana
CCTATTAAAATTGATGTGTTATTAATCCCACTGTTCCTCTGACTCGCCCGGGGCCGAACAGTGTGGTGCCGCTTCTGTGGGGCACTTTGGCTTTCGATTATTTATCGGCGTGGTGTAGCGAGGCCACTTTTCTTCCCCAGGCCCAGATGTGTGCAGATGTGTGCATCCAGGGGTGGGGGTGTCCGACATTTCCATACATGCCCCCTTTGGATAATGCAAATCGCCTATAGCGGGGCTCCACTGATGGACTTGTCTCGCCGGGACTGTGCTTTGAGGCGAAGCTGCTTGGCTTTTGGAAAAACACAGAAATACTGTGTGTGTCTGAGCATGTCTTAAGTCTTGATGATCCCAAGGGTCTCTTCCAACCTATAGCATTCTATGATTCTATGATTCTTTTCCCTTCACATGAACAAGAATGGGGTTAGTGCATCACCAGGTTTAACTTGCGGGACTGGAGAGGTGGAAGGATGAAAATACCATATTGCTCTTTGCATCATTGAGTGTTCCCAACATCCAGCCCCAGCCCTTGCTCAGAGGCTGGAGATGCTGCAGAAGTTGCACCACAGAGGGGAAACCTCCCAACAGATCAAAGGTTTTTATTGCCGTGGTCCTCATTGCAGATGCAGTGGGTGTTGCCAAAGCACTTGGAGAGTTGTGATCGCATCTTGGAGATCCTCAAAGAGCTAAACTCGAATTTGAGCTTTGATTTCTCCATTTATACTATTTTTTCACATGTTCAGGGTTTCTTTGTTTTCCCCGATGTGTGTAGAGTTTGGGGCTGTTACTGCTTGTGACAGACACCTGGGCATAATGTGGGGTGTAAAAATAATTCAGCCAAATCCAACAGTCTTACTTAGGGATTTCACCATTCATTGTGTCCATTTAAGCGAGAGGAGTTGGCATTAAATTTATAAAAAAAGTCATCGTCAGTGTTGATACGATGAGGTTAGATGCAAGAACTTGTAGAGTAGGGCAGATGGTTGGACTCCATGATCCCAAGGGTCTCTTCCAACCGAAATGATTCTATGATCATGATCTGCTCACTTTGGAAACGGGGCGGCACAATGGGAAAAGCCTTCTTGCTTTGAAATCCTAGACTTCTTGCAAAAATCCTGGGTTTTTTGGTTTTGTTTTTTTTTTTTTGGTAAATGTCAGCTTTATTAGCATTTCCTTACACTTAATTAAATCTTTATTTTCATGGATGCCCT
The DNA here is from genome assembly GCA_013400555.1 of Jacana jacana. Lineage (NCBI taxonomy): Eukaryota > Metazoa > Chordata > Aves > Charadriiformes > Jacanidae > Jacana > Jacana jacana. The sequence continues at coordinate 52,354 of VZTM01018600.1, forward strand.
TGGCTTTTTGCAGTCGGTACGGGCTGAGTTCCCAGGATGCTCGGTTCCCATCTCTGCCATTGGTTTTTATTCAGGTCAAGTAGGTCAGGATTTAGGGCATTTTGGGGATTGATGGCTTGTCATAAATGGCGTCTCATTTATGACCCTTGGGCAACTGCTCCATGCCCAGGACACCATGTATCTTGGTGGCTTGCGTTGCCTGCAGTGGAGCTTTTTGAAGGAGGCATCTCCTCCATTCCCTTTTGCATTGGGAGGACTTCAAAGGCCTCTGCTAAACTTCAAAGGATGCCTTTTGAAGTCACTGAAAGTGTGCTTTGGCTCAAAAAGACTTATCTCCCTCTGCAAGGGTGTTCAAGGAGATGTTCCCAATGGGGTTGGCTCTTGGTGTTCTTCATGACAGGGATGAAAATGGCATCTTTTGTGTAGAAGCTGCACAAGTCCATATTTTTGTCCTACCTGCATATAGCATCCAAGACCTCGGCCCTGATCATCCCCATGTTGTTATTGCAAGGATGAGGCCTTCTACAAGCAGCTGATAGCAGCCTCGCAATTACAGGCCCTGGTTATTGTGGGGGATTTTAACTACCCTGCTATTTGCTGGAAGGCCTACTCAGCTGGACATCCATAGTTCAGAAGGTTCCTCCAGTGCATTGATGATAACTTCCTGATGCAAATGGTGGAGGAGCCAACTAGGAGAGGAGCGCTGCTGGATCTTATTCTCACTAATAAGGAGGGTCTAATTGAAGCAGTGAAGGTTGAGGGCAGCCTTGGTTTTAGAGACCATGAGGTGATGGAGTTCAGGATCTCATGTGGCTGGAACAGAATACTGAGCAGAATCTCAACCCTGGACTTCAGTAGGGCCAACTTTGGCCTTTTCTAGCAATTGCTAGGGGAAATCCCATGGGATAGGGTACTTGAAGGCAAAGGGGCCCAAGGGAGTTGGTTAGCATTCAAGGACTGCTTCTTCCTAGCTCAAGATCAGAGCATCCCAACAGGTAAAAAGTCGAGAAAGGGAGCCAGGAGTCCTGCATGGTTGAACAGAGAACTGCTGGGCAAACTCAAGTGGAAGAGGAGAGTCTACAGATCAGGGAAGGAGGGGCTGGCCACTTGGGAGGAATAGAAGACTGTTGTCAGAGGATGTAGGGATGCAACTAGGAAGGCTAAGGCCTCCTTAGAATTAAACCTTGCATGAGGGGTCAAGGACAACAGAAAGGGCTTCTTCAAATCCATTGCAGGTAAAACTAAGACTAGAGGCAATGTAGGCCCACTGATGAATGAGGTGGGTGCCCTGGTGACAGAAGATGTGGAGAAGGCTGAGTCACTGAGTGCCTTCTTTGTCTGTCTATACTGCCAGAGGCTGGCTGGAGGAGCCCCATAGCCCTGAGGCCCCAGAGGAAGTCAGGATAAAGGAGGAGAATGCCTCAGTTGATGAGGACTGAGTTAAGGACCAGTTAAGCAATCTAAACATCCATAAATCCACAGGTCCTGATGGGATGCACCCACAGGTGCTGAGGGAGCTGGCGGAAGTAATTGCTAGGCCACTCTCCATCATCTTTCACAAGTTGTGGGGAACGAGGGAGGTGCCTGAGGACTGGAGGAAAGCAAATGTCAATCCAGTCTTCAAAAAGGGCAACCAGGAGGACCCAGGTAACTCTAGATCCCTGGAAAAGTGATGGAACAACTTATCCTTGGTGCTGTCTCTAGGCCTATCAAGGATAAGAAGGTGGTTAGAGTTTCTCTTCCCCCTCTACTCTGCCCTGGTGAGATCCCATCTGGAATATTGTGTCCAGTTCTGGGCCCCTCAATTCAAGAAGGACAACAAACTGCTTGAGAGAGTCCAGCGGAGAGCTACAAAGATGATGGAGTGGAGCATACCCCGTACAAGGAAAAGCTGAGGGAGCTGGGTCTCTTTAGCTAGGAGACGAGGAGACTGAGACATGACCTCATTAATGCTTATAAATATGGAAAGGGTGAGTGTCAGGAGGATGGAGCCAGGCTCTTCTCAGTGACATCCAATGATAAGACAAGGGGCAATGGGTGCAAGCTGGAACAGCGGAGGTTCCATTTAAATATGAGGAAAAACTTCTTCACTACAAGGGTAACAGAACACTGGAAGAGACTGCCCAGAGAGGGCTCCTTCTCTGGAGACATTCCAAACCCACCTGGACACATTGCTGTGTGACCTGCTCTAGGTGTTCCTGCTCCAGCAGGGGGATTGGACTAGGTGAGCTTTCAAGGTCCCTTCCAATCCCTGTGATTCTCTGATTAAAGTCAGGGGAAATGGTCCTCAGGGATCTCCCATATACCTCACTGTGTGAGGCATAGCTCTCTGCAGCTGACATATAGCAGTGATAATCCCTCAGGTGTGCCTTGGTGATCTGAGGAGCTCTCTGGAGGTGGTGTGTGTCATGGTGGATATATCAGTTGTATATTGAGGGTCTGAGGAGCTCCCTGGAGGTGGTGTACCTCATGATAGATACATCAGATGTTTACTGGAGATGTGAAGAGTTCTCTAGAGATGTATATCTAGAGGTGCATGTATCAGATGCACTTTTAAATCTGAGCAGCTCAGCAGATCAAGGTTGGTATGTTTATATATATTTACTAGACACAAATCAGCAATCTGGGGAGCTCTGTACCAGGTTATATATATCGAGGTTGATGTATATTGAAGATCTGAGGAGCTCTCTAGAGGTGATGTCTATCATGCTAGATGTATGAGATATGTAATGGAGATTTTGAGGAGCTCCAGTCAGGTGACATATATCAGCGGTATATGTCAAATGTATATTGGTGAGGAGCTGTTTAGAGGTGATTTATATCAAGGCAGATATATCAGATATATACTGAAAATCTGAGGCGCTCAACAGAGATTATGTGTATCAAGGGACATATATCAGATGTATATTGGAGATCTCAGGTGATGTTTATCACCTAACATAGAGATAATATCTGGAGATGATACATATATCGAGGGACATTTGTCAAATGTATATTGGTGATCTGAGGGGCTCGCTAGAGGTGATTTATATTCAGAGATCTGGGGATTTTTATTTCTTTTATTCCTGTTTTTTTGCAGTCAAACACAAAACACCCCCATGGCCATGCTGATCCTTGCTCAGCCCATCTTTGCTTTTTTACTGGATCTACTTAGATGGGTCTAGAAATCCCAAGCTATAGGCCAGTTCCTTGGTAGATGCAGCATCATCTCTAACATCTCTGTGGACTTCTCCTTATAAGTAATGGAGGGAGCTCCCTTATTTTTGAATTAATGGCTCTCCCCTGCTTCATGCCTTCTGAACCTGGGTGTAGAAGCACATTTACAGTCAAGTGAAGACTGTAATTAACCAGGAGGATGGTGACAGCCAGAGCAAAAGGGGTATGTGGCCAACAGCAAGGCTGTTTCATTCCTTTGTCCCTTTTTTCTCCTTTTTCAGACCCCAATAGCACTACTAGTCCTCAGCAAGAGCCTGTGCCAGGGATTCGTGACCCCCCAGGAGCTGAAAAGGACAGGACAGGACTGTGTCACTCTTCGTCCTTTGTGGACAGACTGGCAACAAGCACGCCTTCATTTTCTAGACACTTCTCGGTTCAACTTTTAAAAATCTGATTTATTTTTTGTCCTTCATTGGAGGTGTTCAAACCTCCCTGAGCAAAATCCTGGGATCTATCCCAGCCATCAACCCTGCTCTCGCCTCCAAGGGGATATTCCCACCTCAGTTTTCCTTGATTCCTTCTGTTTTCCCCACTGTCCTGCAAAAAAAAAGTGCATTAAGAGCGGACTTGCCCACATTGGCTTTGCTGACACTGAAATAAAGCTTCACCCCCCCTGCTTAATATTTCACCTTCTCATGTAATTGTTTTCTTTCTATATTCAAATACTTCATCCTTTGCTTTCACAGGTTGTGAGCCCTACCCAGAAAAATCGTGGTTTTGGGGCATCAGGAGGACGCTTGCAGGGCAGCAGCTCCCCAAGCACCCCCCCAAACGGTATGGCTGCTTCACTTTGTATTAATTAGCCAATTATATGTATTAATTGTGCAATTATATATACTAATTGAGTGGGATGTGGTGAGTTGTGACCTCAGTGGGGCTTTATTTGGGGCACTTTCTGCACTTTCCTAGTACACTCTAATTGTTACCCCTTCCCTAAAAGTAGTGAGCATTTAGGGAGAAGTGGTACCTTTTTGCTGTGTTTTCTTTTGTTTTTTAAAAAATCAGGCAGTGCAGGGATTCTTGCTTTAAAGCTCAAGTATTGAAAACATGTTGTTATGAGCCTGACAAGCCATGGCCAGCCTGGAGGAAAACACAGATATATTTATAAAAATAACCCGAAACATGGATTGTTATCACTGCAAAATTTTGGCACATCAGTAGGATGTGGAGAAATGGTCACCAGCTAAAAATAACTCCAACACGGAGCTTAAAATAAGATGTACATGAAACCAAGGGTCTTGCAGTCCTTTAGTCAACCCCAATCGCTAAAATTAGGGCTTGACAGAGTGACAAATGTGCTTGATCTGTGCCAAAACCATAGGCACCCGGCAGGTGACAAAAAATGGCTGCAACTTTCCTCCTAAAGGAGCAAGGAAAAATCTTTGGTCACTGAAAACAGAGGTGCTGCCTTCAATTTGTGCAAATATCCCGAAAAAGTACCCAATTTATTCCTAAACTGTTGATGTTTGGGGTGGGGACACCTCAGGGGAAAAGCCAAAATTCCTTCAGTCCATGGCGCAGCAGAGTATCTTTTCTTTGAGTCTTTTCTCTCAGTCTTGCCTCCTCTGAAAAGTCTCTTAATAAACAGCGGCCAATGATGGCAGGATTATTGCCCCCAGGCTGCCCTTTTAGCCCTGACACTTGCCAGTGACCTTCCCTCGACCCAAAAAACCCCAAGATTAAGGATGTGATAAAGCAGATGAATTTTTCCTTAGTATGGTTTTGCCCTGTTTCTAATAAAGGTGCAAGTTGGGCTCACCTTGAAATCACTTCTCTGGTGGGTTTGTGGGAGCTTGGGGTTAGCACAAGAACCTCTTTTTTAGGAGCTCCTCCCTGCCTTGGTGCCCTCTTTCCAATCAGTATTTTCATGGAAGCTGCCCAGACATTGTGTGGAACATCTTGGTGCTCTGCAGTGTACTTTGGGCAGACTGGGCCATCTGCTTGGGAAGAAACTGAGCCCATGGAGGACACAAGCACATGCCTGTGGAGGACACAAGCATAGCCTGGCCTGGGAAGCATCGCCAGCAACAGGTTCAAACCCAACCTATCTGGCAAATTGGGTCAACAAGATCCAGACACTTCCCACTAAAGGCACGGAAAGACATGATGATCGGTGCCCACCTGGATACCTTCTGGAACACAAGGCTGGCATTGCTCTAAGTGGTTAATGATAGAAATTATCTATCCTGAAGACATCTTCTGAGAAATAACTTCGTTCCCCTTGGCTTCTTCCACTTTGCATGTGTCCCTCTATTTTCCAGGCACAAAACCATGTCAGCTTTCCTCCTCCTGGGAAGTCCAAACATCCACAGAGATGCACTTCAGAGGCCATGTTGTACCACCTTTTATCACTGCAAAAATTGTTGCAAAACCAATTTGGCACATCTGTCTCACACGATAAACAATGCCCAGACCTTTTCTGCCTCCAGTGTTGAGGTCAGACCAGGCTGAACACATCTTAGGGTCTACCATTCCGAGGAGATGGAGAAGACAGTGGAGTTAAGCATAGTTAAAGGATTTCAAAACTCCTGGCACGCCTCAAGGAAAACCTGATTTTTGTCTTCTGGTTTGTGGCATTATTTCTCATTGGGAATTTTGCATTTTAAGGGGAAATTCAGGGGGGAAGTAAGACCGGGAAGAGCCAGAGAGCTGCAAGAGAGGGATGCGAAGTGGAAAGCCGGCGAGTTGGGAGGTCTGATTTATCTGCCATATGGGAAAGAGGAAAACAGCCGGCTCCAGAGGGGTTTGTTTCCTTCTCCCAAAGGGAAAATTTGCAAGCGTGTTAGCAGGATATAGCAAGAAACAAGGCAGATTTAAGGGAGGAGAGGGTTTTATTAGGTGTGCTGCGGCATTGCTGTGTTTTTAGGGCTTCCCATGGATGGGAAAATCGTTGCATGCCTCCATGCACGTCTTGTCCATGTTTCTGCAGTTGGGTTAGGTCTCCTGGTTTTAGCCCAATTTCTGGAAGCTCACCAAAACCCAGGTTTCTACTTGTCTTTACTGGATGCATTTACTCACGCAGGTTTGAGAGATTTGCATGAAGTTTGTGGGCTTCATTTTACCAAATAAAGACCCCAGAAAGGCATTCTTAAAGCTTGGAGTGTCTCTCACAGGGTGTTTATGGGCTTGCACAAAGTCATTGGATCTTTTGTGGTGGGATCTTTGCTGGAATTGTTTGTACATCAGTGTTGAGGTTGCAGGTGGCTTTTGCATGAGCTTTGGTCTAATTTGCACTTTGTAATACTCCAGCCTGTCGATCCAAAACTCACGATGCTTATTTACCATCATCTATGACCTTCGAGAAGCTCCTCTAAACCTGGCTGGGACATTGGGGATCAGACCTTCCCATTGCAGTCCTGGTGCGGGATTGAGAGTTGGTGTTGGCATGATAGAAATATGGACTTGCAGCAATTCCTCTCTCCTGGGATTAGCAGGTTGCAATGGAAAACAAAGAGCAAGGCAAGGTTTGAAAGTGTCAGGCAAGATTTTGATCATAAATTATTCACAGTTAATTACTCGCAGCGAAGAACTGTTGGAAAATTAATCTGCTCCGTGTTTTTTTGCAAGGACTCTCAAGGCAATCAGGAACATTTCCTGGACAATTCGTGAATGGCAAGAGGAAGTTTGTACATTTTTGGGTTCCTCCTCTACATTTGACTTCAAAGCTTTTTGATTTGCATTCCGAAAAAATTCACAATTTGCTCTTTTGGGAAGTTTTGTTGGGCTGGGGGCTGGATTGCACAAAATGCAAGTATTTTCAGGTTACTTTGAAGATGCTTCTTTGATGTTTCCCAGCACCAGTTTGTTTGGGAAGGTGCTTTAATGGCCTCCCTCTATAAAAATAACACTTTAAAATGTATGTAGGTATCTTAGCTCTCCACTTAAAAAAAGAGAACAAAGTTGTTTACTGCTGCAATTCAAGGTACATTAACCTTGTCTACTAAAGCTCTGCCTGCCTCTTGTGGGTTTTATTCTCCTGTTTATGTTGCAGAGATATCCCTGGAGCCTTTTAAGGATGGGTATTTTCAGAGAGGAGAGAAATATTTGGTGATAATTGTTGTTCTCAATGGAAATTCACTGTAACAGCTTCTCCCTTTCTATGGAGTTGGAGCTGGGGGGAGGATTTGCGAATATTCAATAAATAAATGCAAATATTAAATAAACAAATACTGTTTTCCCCTGCATCCAAGGGGTATGTCCCATCCGACGATGAACTGAAGAGCTCATCAAGAGTTTTTTGATGTCTTCCAGAACGTCGTTCCTCTCTCCCGTTTACACCAGTCCTTATGCACTGACAAAGAGCTTTCTCAGGAGAAAAATAGAAAATGGGATTGCTCTGGACCAGGGTTTATCCTGCAGAAGTATCGAATCTTCATCCGCTTTAGCTCATGGTTGTAGCAGAAGCATAGACTTGATCCGCCCTTTTTTATTGGGAAGTAACTCAATATCTGGATGCCGGAAGGGTAAAGGTCAGCATTTGGGGAACCAGCATCTTGACCAAGAGCAACAGATGCTCCCAGCGCAAAAATCTTCCTGGGTCTGGAAAGAGGAAATTTGGCAATCAAATATTTCTAAGAACCTACAAATACTTCGCGGCCCAGTGGTTTTTCTAGCACAATCACTCCTCATGGCCTCAGATGAGGCATCACTTGGAGGCAACCTTAACTGTGAGGAATAACCAAGAACGGGAAATGTATTGAAAAAACAGCATTTTTTCCCCGTTTTTGACCATTTAGTAGCATCCACTGTGTTCTCAGTGAGCTTAGGGCTGTTAAAAACAAGCCAAAGTCTGAAGATTGGTGAATGGAAATGAGAGGTTCAGGAGCGAGAGGTTGCTCTCAATTCACTTTATGGCCAATGAGTCGACATCACCTGCTGAGGGTGAACCTGTCCTCGCTGGTGGTTCAGAGCGAGATGTATTGTTCTCTGGAGATGCTTCTCTCTTCCTCCTCAGCTATATTTCTTCATTTTAACTTAGATATATGCGTATAATGAACGCATATATCATGAGCTTCCGCACGCACAAGCCCTCCATGAAGACGGTGGCCTAAAAAACTTGCAGCCCGCTGCGGAAGGAGCGTGACTAACGCAGCGCCACCCCAAATCTTAACAAAAAAATAAGAAAACTACACTTCAGAAAACGCAGTCTTCCCCTAATACAGAAAAATACTTTCCTGTGGCCGGCAAATCATCCTCAGGTATCTCTAGTAATTTTGAAACTTGGGCTAAGAGAAGAGGAAATCCTTGATTTCTGATTTTTATCACCGAATCCTCTGCTTACAATTGAATGTTTTGCTGTGAGAGAGAAGCTGATGAATGAGGTAGGAAAAACAATCCTGTTTTCCATTGATCTGGAAAGAAGAGTTGCACCTTGCAAAGCTAATAGTAACATTATCAGCTGAAAAGGATAATATGGAGTCCAACAATATGATATTTTTTTTGCATTGAGCTCTACATTTGGCACAGTTTTATATCTGTTTTATTAACCAAGAAGATCCTAGTCACCTGGGGAGTGGTGGATGACAGTCTGCAATACTTTAATTGTTTTTAAAATGTTTTAAGGCGTCAGTGACCACGCTGAAAAAAAAAAAATTGACTTCTCAACCTAGCCTTTAATTATTTTTATTTGGAAGAGGAGGCACTAGATTGCTGGCAAAAAAAAAAAAAGCAGCCTATAAATCTGTGACTCCTTGAGATAGACACAAGCTGTTCGGGAAATGCATTTCCAACTTAATGGCAATATTTCAGCAATAACTGAAATAATTTTATTTCATAAGGAAATTTAGAATACTTTGATCTCAGGTCGCTGCCAAAGCCTAAAGTACTGCCGCTTCCGGAAATGAAAGAGCCTTTATGGGTTTTATTGCTCACCTCTTCCCTCTCTGCAAACACTTGAGGAGTTGGCTGTGATTCCTGCCCCCCCCCCCCCC
>VZTM01018600.1:65939-85968 GCA_013400555.1 Jacana jacana
TTTTTTTGAGGGGATTGCTCAAGCGGTTTTTCTTCAGTTTAGTGTTTTTGGAGAAAAAAACCTGCAGCCAAGAGTTCCTTTTTTTGTTGTTTTGACCCAACGCTTCGAGCGCTGGGAGCTTTTCACCTGAGTATTTTGGATTTCTAAGGTTTGGAAAAGCAAATTGCACAAATTTCCTCTCCCCAAAGACAGTGAAAAGAGGGAGGATCAGTGAAAAAATGCCCAACGGTTAGAACTACAACCATCTCCTCATCATCAAAGGGATCATTTTGGGGAGAAAATCGCTAAAAAAGGGGGTTGGGGGAGCTTTGCATGAGTATTTTACTGCAGAGGCTGTGCAAGTGATGGCCCTCGCTGTCAGAAATGTGCAAAAATGAACCAGAAATGACAGGAAAAGCTGCCTTTTTGGACGAAAAAACGAAGGTTTAATATTCCCCTGGCTCTGCAATAGGGAGCGTTGTTTATAGTGAGCAGGATCGCGCTCGCTGAGCAGCTCTACCTGTTGAAAATGAAAAAATCTACGTAAGACCACGTCTTTTTTCTGTAATAAATTAAAAGAAAAAGTCAAGGGAAAGTCCAGCCATTTCATTGTCAGAGTTAGTGAGAAGAGGTTGTTCTAAAAATAGTGTTTTTGACACAGAAAGTGATGCAACCAGCTTCTTATTAGGTTCTTACATTAGGGAGGAAAATTAAAAATTAAAAAAAATTATAATTTTTAAATCTATTTATTTATTATAATAATATAATTTTAAAAATGTGAAAAATTAGTTGGAGAAGTTAATTCTTCAGCATTTTCAGAAGAGGAAGCAATAAAAGCAGCTTTGTCCTCCACCCTCCCCCGGGTGCTTTTTAGGTGGTTAAACGAGGGACAAAAAATGGAAAATTCTAAAAATAAATTTTTTTAAAAATTCTAAACTTTTTTTTTTTTTTTTTAACATCACAGATTAAAAATGGGGTGGAGATGTTGATTTTTCAGTAGGATCGATGAAAACCCCTAATTCCTGCTCTCCTGGCCATGCTTTAGGGCTCAGAACTATTGTTTTCAGTGTGTGTGATGGTGATGGAGAAATTTCCCCGTGAAATGCTAAGGAATGGGGTCAAAATAGGAGCAGGGACCTTCATCATGTTGGCTCTCTAGAGCTGATGAACTTGGCCACAGTCTTCAAAACAAGCCCTAGAGCAGGAGGGACTGTTGTGTGGTGAGCAACCACTAAATCCAGCAATGGTTTTTCTTCATAAAGAAGTGAAACAACAAAAAAATAGAGATATCCTCTAAAACCAAATATAACTGGGAGGTGACGCTTCATCAAGCAAATGACACCTCAGAAATCTCTGTATTTCTCAGGAGTCTTGCAAAAATTTGGTGGGTCTTTAATTTTTATTTTTTTTTTAACCTTTTTTTTTTTTTTTTTTACATTTCATCTTTACCTTTTTTAAAAATAAACAAATGCGACATTTTCATGTACTTTTACATATTTTTACAAATTTCCACATCTTTATTTTACAGATGGGAAAGCATTTCAAAACTTCTTAAATGTATCTTTTTTGGTTTTTTGTTTGTTTTTTTTTTTTTTCCCCCAGACTTTTTAAAGATGATTTTCTGGAAATCTTGTCAAACTGGTTTTTTAAACAATGTCTTAGTTCCCTCCTGGACCTCTTTTTGGACATTTTCTGAAAATAAATGAATAAATGATGCTCAAGCAAAAAATCCTCACCTGCAGCTTTTTTTTCAGTGGCTGCAACTTTCATACCCAAATCCAGCCTTTTTTCCCCCATATTTTCCCTTGCCTCACGGCTGATGCTCACACTCGGGAGCATCTTTCTTCCTTCCCCATCCCTGCCTGTCCCTGTAACGCCAATTTTGGCCGTATTTTTGCCTTCTTCCCCCAACCCAGCTGCAAATACTAACAGCTGAGCATCCTCTTGCCTCTTTTTCTGCTGACTTGGGATTATTTTTATTTATTTTTTATTATTTTCTTTAGTCCAAGGTGAGGTAATGGCTTTGAAACAGCCGCAGAGGAGGCATTTTATGTTTTTTGGGGGGTAATAGCCCAATTAGTTGCAGACTTGGCTGGAAACAGCCAACTTGGCAGGATTTCGGAGCTTCGGCATCCTGGTAAAAGAGTGTGACAAGGGGGAAGAAATAAAGAAGGGGGGAAAAAAAAGGGGGAGAGAGGGGAAAAATGCCATTTTCCTACCAAAAAAGGTAAATTCTCAAGGAGATAATAGGGAGGAAAAAAAAGGGAAAAAAGCCAAAAGAGGATGGGGAGATGGTCTGTGGTGTGCCTGGAGCATCCCAAAATCTGCTCACATTTTGGTTTTAGAGAGAAAATGGGGGAGAGAGGGAGGGAGGAAGCAAAAATCCAAACTGCTGGGATAGAACCCCTGGATTTTCAATCATTTATTTAGCACCGGGGAAGGAAAGAGGAAATCAAACCCTGGGTTGGGAGAGGCAGAAATTAAACGGCGCCAAGTGAATTTACAGGTGCTGGAGCCAAACTTTGGAGTTATGAACAATAAAGGAGATTAAAAAAAAAAAAATAAAAATGGTATCAGCAGGAAAAGGTCAGGTAGGAGATATTAAAGTCAAATATTTTAAAAGCAAAAGGTGTCGTGGTTTTGGCCTGACTCAGGTTTATGCTGCTTTTTAAGGGAAGTGAGAAATCTGCTTTTTTCATGTCAAGAACCTGAGTGTGAGGGTGGGTGTAGCTGGAGAAGGCTGTGGGCTTGTAAATGTATTTAATTTTATACAGGTCTGTACGTATATTTAGATATATAAAAGCATTTTATTTCTATAAAGACAGAAATAAATCTATAAATATATTAGAGAAATAAAGCTTAAAAATTATTTTATTTCTAGATAAATAAACAGTGAAATACCTTAGTATGTTACAGAAATTATTTAATAATATATAGATATTCTATTTATATATAACTAATATTAACTAAACACAGAATATTTGACAAATAACTAATATATCTGACACTTAAAAGAGACACAGGATACCTTTTACTACCCAGCTAAGGGTAGGATTAAAGATTTAACAGTGAAAACAGGCAAATGCTAATTTTTTTACAACATTTCCACCCCAGAGGAGGTGAAACAACCACTTCACATTAATTTTCCACTGAGATTTTGAGCTAAAACCACGGGATTTGGGGGATTTGGAGGATTTGGAGGTGTTGCTGGTGCATTTGAACCCAAGGAAAATTCCCCTTTTTTTTTTGGAGCTGAATCTTGTGAAGATAAGCGATGGGTTGCGTGGTGTATGTTGGACCTATCTGCAGCCCAGTGGCAAATAATGCTGATTTCTGTAATGCAATTGTTAATTTTCAGTGGAAATGGCCCCAAAATGTGGGCAATCCTGTACATGTGGGGGCGGCAATTTTGGGGGAGACGCTGGAAGGATGAGCAGTGATTTGCTCATCTGAAATACGTGTATTTAACTGAAATTAATTGATTTAAAAAAAAAAAAAAAAATAAAAATCATGTTTTCTCACGTGGCAGATGTAATTTTCCCTGGCACATCGCAATTCTTGTCGCAAATTTGGGGCTACAGATGGGTGTTTTGGGCAAGGGCAAAAAAAAAACCCCCAATAATGATTTTCTCTTTCTTGGCTGGCACCTGGCAGTGCCAAAATGACTCAGCCCTGGGCTTGGCAAGTTGGAGGCGGCTCGTGCAATTTTGGAAGCAAGTTTAAAATGCCTGTATGTCTAGACAATAATACCTGTTTTCAAAAAAAAACCCAAAAAAGCCAAATCCTGGCAAGCAGTAGCCCCGCAGCTGATTCAATCTGGGAAAAAAGCAACCCTTGATAAATACCCCCCACCTCCACTCTGCTGCTGCTGCCAGAAAGATGTTGGGGTGGTTTCCTCCCACCACCCCCCCCCAGGGCTGTGTTTTCACTTTGGGGAACAAGGATGTCAGGGTTTGTTTTCCTGTGTTGTCCCCAGGTGAAAGTGGGAGAAGAGAGGGGAATGTGAGAGGTGGAGTGGTAGAGTCCCCAACCCTGAGTGTGTTTCAGAGTAGATTGGATGTGGTGTTGAGGGATCTGGTGTAGGGGAGAACTTGTAGAGTAGGGCTGATGGTTGGACTCCATGATCCCAAGGGTCTCTGCCAACCTGAATGATTCTATGAGAGAAACCCTAACTTTTTGTTTCTAGATGAACATGTTTTCACCCGTCCAGCCCTGCGGCGCCCAGCCCTCTCCCAGGGCTGCCTCCTCCTGAATTTAGAACATTTGAGACCGAAAAGTGCGACAAACCAACCCCATTTCTGTTTTCTCCTTCTTTTCTTTTCTAATTTTCCCCTTTCCTATATGTTTTTCCCTGTCTCCCAGATGACAGCCACAGCCCAGCAGCCCACCAAGGCGCAGCCCGTCCATCTCCCCACACCGGCAGCAGCCGCCAGCGCCCCGGTACCCACCACGGGCGGTGACCCCCAGGCACAGCTGGAGGCCGACAAGCGAGCCGTCTACAGGTGATGCAAGCGGATAGCGGTGGGCCTTAATTCGTTAATGACTGCCCTAACGACCACGTCATTTCATCTGACACCTTGTTCATGCGTTGATCCGGTGCTGCCTCCATGAATGCATTGGTTGATGCATCAGCTCCCTGACGTGTTGCCATACATCAAACCGTTGCATTATTCTAATGCATTATTAATTGCTATTATTCTAATGCATTAATTAGCATTCGGGAGTGGGAAGGTTGGCAATTAGCTCCTTTTTAGCCGTAACAGTGCGTGGTGGTGGAGCTCCTTTGTGGACCTCATCTTGCAGTCTGTCCCCTTCCTCCCCCCCTCCAAAATATTCCCACCCAAATTATCCAAAAAAAAAAGGATTTTTTTCTCTTAAAAAAGTATTTACTCCCAGAAGGAGGAAAGTCACGGATGAACCAGAAATGTGTGGTTCATGCATCTTTATGGGGTGGGGACAGCGATGGGCATGGGATGGATGAGCCCCTCTGAGCTCCTTTTGGTTTTCACTTTGGAGATAACAATAAATAATATTGTAGTGTCTGCAGTAATGTTATCTTAGAAGTGTAATAAGTAACGATATAATTATGTAAATAGTATAATTATATAAGTAATATGCAATTATATATGTGATATGTAATTATTTACAGTGCTATACTGTATACAGTAATGATATAAAAAGGATGTATAATATTATAATATGATTAGGATGGAGGTTTAAGGTTGAAGATTAACCTTAATGTTAATTAAAGTTAGCTGTTAATGGCCAGGGCCATCGGGGCTTGTGAACCAAAAACATGCTGCTTGGAAGTGAAGGGATTCGAGTATATTGACTCCAAATATTCAAATATTATGAGTCTGAAAGGTCTGGAGAGGCAGATGAAGACACGGAATGAACACACTGGATTCCCAGGAAAATCCAAAGAACTTTTCACAGCAGGTCTCAAGATTTTCTGATTTTCTGCAATGATGGAAATAATTTTTCCAACACAAAAGAGGTCCATTGAAGGGAAAAAAAAAAACCCAACCAACTTTTCTTTGCACTGCTGTGAGGATTTTTGCAGCATTCAGGGAAGGAAGAAAATCAAAAACCCCTCTGGAATTTTTACAGCCTCAGAAAAATGCCAGAAGTAGCTTTTTTTTTTTGGAGATATTTATCAACCCCAAAAAGTGGGGAAGAAACTGTTGGCTGGTCCCACGGTTGCCCAAACCTGGAGACATGATTCTGGATACCAGCCTAAACCACCCCCCGTCCCCCCAATATCTTTTCACTTCTAAAACCACAGCCAGTGGGCATTTTTGGACTGCATTGAAACACCAAATATTCACCTAGCCAGTGGTGTTTTTAGCCCTCCCTCCACCTGCCCATAACGATAGGGGTTCTTTTTGTTAGCTTTCAATAATTGTGCTAAGGCCGGCGGCCTCAGCTGTAAGCGCTGGTCAGTCAACCTGGAGGGAGAGCGCTGGGGAAATGTGATGGGAAACATAAAACCCACCAGACAGGTCCCCCCCCCTGCTGGGTTTTATGCTCTAGTGGGAGGTTTATCACCCATTAAAAAAAAAAAAGAGGAAAGAAGATTCATCCTCCCCCTCCCTGCTTGGCATGGGAGCATCTTCCCAGGACTGGTCTGGGGGCATCACATCTCTGCTGCAGGTTGGGTTTTTTTTTCCAGCTCAAGTACTTCCTTCACTTTTCTTCACTGCTGGGAATTCCTAAGGGATTTTTTTGGACCAGTGGAGATGATTCTCCCACGGGAACCAATGCTTAAACCAACCCCAGCGCCTTTTTCTACATAGAAAACAGATGGCTTTCTTTGCATTGAGTTTATTTTCTATCTTTTTTTTGTTTGCTTGGTTTGGGTTTTTTTTTTGGAGAAGGGGAAAAAGCAGGAAAAAGGCTTGCTGTGATGTGCCCACGGTGCTGCCGACCGCTGGCTCACAGGCTGGAGGTGCAAAACGAGGCCATTAGAGGAATTCATTTCTCTTTATTAGCCCGTGTCAAATCCTTTTTATTGGTGGCTCTGAATGACCTCCCTCCTGCAGGAAAATGTCAGGGCTGGTTCAGCCCTTTTATTTGGAGAATTCCCTGAAAACTGCATTCAGCAAAAGCGGATTTTTCCACTTTGTGCCATAAGGGTGGCTTCCCGCTTCCACAATACTCGTCGTGGGGGAGATCCTCCAGTTTCCCTCTGCATTAGCCTATTTCCTCCCCTAAATTTCGTAGCAAGGATGAGCTCTAGCTCTCAGTTTTCATGCCAGGGGAAGGATGGAAACGAAGAGTATGGAATTTAATTTTGGCCTGCAAAAAGAAAAGAAACTGCAATAATTCAGCATGCAGCTTGTGGCAGGAACCCACAACCCACCCCTCTCCCTCAACCCATCCCTGTGGGGTTTGCACTGCTCCCTTGTTTATTTTATTATTATTTATTTTAGGGGTGGGTGTGTGTGTTTATATGTTTGTTTTATTTTGTTTTGTTTGTAATTTTTGTTTATTTTAATTATTTTATTTTGTAAACTATTTTATGTCTTTATTCTATTATTTTCTCCTTTTCTTTTCTTTTCTTTTCTTTTCTTTTCTTTTCTTTTCTTTTCTTTTCTTTTCTTTTCTTTTCTTTTCNTCCCTTCCCTTCCCTTCCCTTCCCTTCTCTGATTATTTTTTTTATAAATTTTATTTTATCTTCCTTATTTTCTCTGTTTCCAAGTGAAAGCAAACCCTCCTCCCTTCACTCATGTCCATCCCTCTCCTCCTCCCTGCCAGCTCTCAAGACATTCAGGGGGGTCAATGGCAGCACTGCCCCAATTATTAACACTGAGCAGCACCAGGGTGACGCCAGCACCGCTCTTAAATCCCCCTTTGGTTAATGCAGCCCCTTAAAGCAAAAGGGCTGGAATGTCCCACCCACACCCCCCAAAAAAAACCACAACCCAACCTTGGGGTAATTCCATGCCACTGCTCCTAATGGCTGGAGCAGCTCTGGAAATGGCAGCGGGCACCTGCCACGAAGCCACTACTTCCTAAGTCCCAATAATTCAGCCCACGCCTGGAATTTGCCTTTCCAACCCCTCAGCTAAGCCCTGGGGGGCTGCTGAAATTATGAAATGATTTCCTTCTGCCTGGGTTCTCTGCTCCAGCCTGGGCGAATCTTGCATTAAACCCGGATCAGGACAGATTAAACTATAATATGCTGCGGTATTAGCAGCTGCAAATGAAGACTTAGCCGAGGGGTTTAACCCCTTCACCTGACTCTGCCTCGGAAAAGACTGGTGGGAAGTGATTTGTAATCATCCTACGGACCATCTTTTGGAGATAAAATGGTGGAGCAAATCCCAATCTGCTTTGATAACTGGAGTGCTGGGGGAGACCACCCCTGGAGCAGCGTTTTGCATTTCCCCCTGAAAGACTTCATAAATACTCCTCCTTTTTTTTTTTTAACTATTATTAATTTTCACAGCTGGAGAGGCTTATTGAGGTTTGCACTAGAACAACTCATGGTCTTCACCCCCATCTTCTCCACATACTTTGGTGTTGTACATGTGGTTGCACTTGTAATGATTTGGCATCATCATTAGAACAAAATGGGGATTTGCAAGAACTGCAAGCCTGTTTTTCCCATCATTAGAGCAAGAGGTGGTTTTGCAAGAAGAATTGCAAATCTTGGTTTTCTGAATCATATTGTGGGTAAGAAAGAAGTGGGGTCTGACCCGTCTTCATGGACAGACATGGATGTTCTTGACAGAGGTACACAGAGACCTCTTGGTGGAGAAGCAGCCCATAGCAAGGTTGGTCCACAGGCACATAGAAACACCAACTCACCCCCATCCTGTGTCTAAAACCAAGAGAAACATTTTAGGGTTTCTCTTCATCAATGAGCAGGTACTGTTGTTGATCCCCAAAATGCAAAGCCACCAGGACAGCAGATGGCTCCAAGACAACAACCCCAAAGCCAAACCTTTTTTCCACAGGGCAAAACATTTTGGAAATGCTGGCTTTGGTGCAGTGTTGGAAAGCACCAAGACATGGGGAGAAGTCATTGCCTGGTGGAGAAGATGGCGACTTTTGCAATTTTTAAGCTTTTTTTTTGTTAGAAAAAGTCTAAAGGGAGCACTTCCAGCTGGCCTTGGGAGTGAGGATTGCACCACCAGGTTTTTGCAAGCTGGGAGGGAATGGATGGATGGATGGATGGATGGATGGATGGATGGATGGATGGATGGATGGATGGATGGATGGATGGATGGTGTGGGGTAAAAATAGACATAGGATGTAAAAGATGGAAAACAGTGGGCATTATAGGGGGTGTCCTTTGTCCTCTGCAGGCACCCTCTGTTTCCACTACTGACTCTCCTCTTTGAGAAGTGTGAGCAGGCGACGCAGGGCTCCGAATGCATCACCTCAGCCAGCTTTGATGTCGACATTGAGAACTTTGTCCACCAGCAGGAGCAGGAGCACAAGCCCTTCTTCAGTGATGACCCCGAGCTGGACAACCTGGTAGAGGCGGCTGGGGCTCAGCAGATGGTTTTTGGGGGATGGGGAGAAGGTAGGGGGTGAGGAACAAATTATGGAGGTCTACCACCTTGGGCAACGTCTTGGGGTTCCATTGGTAGTGTTGGCCATCTTGGTGATGTTCTCTGTGAGACCTTCTCCAGGACCTTCTCTGAAACCTTTTACATAAGATTTCCTGTGAGAACACACCCCACCCCTAGTCTTTGGCTAGTTTTTGCACGTAAACACCATGGGGTCAATGTGCTTACTGGGAACGGTCAAGATCAATGTCTGGTTTGTGCTCTGAAACTTGCAATTTCTGGCTGGATGTCCTGCTCTTCGGTGCAACATGCAGTAGTGTCTGCTTTCTTGTCTGGCACCATCTTGTTTCAACTGTGATGGCCAGCTCTTGTCTTAGAAACAAGGCTTTTTCCTAAAAGGATGTTGCAGATCAGTGTTTTGGGACACTTTGGACCATTTTTGGTGACTTCTCTGTCATAGCAACCGAAATTTCCTACTGTACACATTACTACTGGAAGGCATCTCAGAAGACTGCTTGGAATGGAGCTTTTGTCCTGCAGGGACCCCAGGAAACATTCCTAAATCCCATTACTTTATCCAGGAAGCCTCTACATGTGGTCTCCATGGCAAGCATGCGGGTGGATAGGTCCATGGCACCATCCTTGTGCAGCCTCCCAGAGCTCTGCAAGCGGTTTTTTTAAGGTCAAAAGAGGCAATTTTATGCATTTCTGATGATGTGAAGAGCGAAACACCTTTCCCGGGAGGTGGTGGGCCCCCCGGGATCTCTTGCAGGGGGATTTCCATCCCAGATAGGAAGCAAAGTCAGGGAATTCACCGGTAGCTTTCTCCAAATGTTGGAGATACCGTATAGGTGAGCTTATCCAACAACCTGCCACTAAGGGAGAGAAGAATGAGCAGTACTCGTCCAAGTGCAAAAATTACCATTTTCCCAAAAATGCGAGAAACAGTTTCAAGGTGGATGAAAACCCAGCATCTTTTGCGTCCCGTTTCAGCTCACAGAAGAGAGTTTTGCACCATCCCTTAATCAAGAGTGTAATTTAGCAGCCTGTGAAAAGCTTTCAAAAAAAAAAAAAAAAAGGCAGGTTATGCAAAGCCTGTTTTGCAGATGATTGAGCCCGTTTTGCAACGTCTTAGAGCCAGAACCAGAAATGGCTTTGGGACGTTTGGCTAAAAAAAAGCAACACTTTGGATTATTTCAGTTTCGAGATGGAACATGCATCGAATGTTGAGGTGCACCAAAAAAAAATCCACGTTGCATTAAATCAGGTAAAAATGGGGGCAGAGACTTAGCAAGAGGCGACAGATGAAGCCGGCTGAACCTGAAAAAAAAAAACAACATCTAAAATTTTGGGGGAGGGAAATAAATTCCTACTTATATCAAAGTAAAACAACTCCAGCAAATGGTAAGTGCAGGAGATGCGTCCACAGAAGTTACTTTCACTTTTTTTTTTTTGGGGGGGTTCTGCCAATGTCCTGTTTGGGAGTGACTCTTGCTGCTGAGGTGGAATTTGACTGCATCAGTCTCACATGCAGCCTTGCAGCACTGCATAAGTTATATTCATATATTTTTTTCCCCCTATTTTTAGGACATAGTTGTATGTATATATTCTAATTTAAGACCCAAAACTTCATCCAGAACCAGTCAGTGTGGTTGCCTTCATCAAGACACAGGAGCTGGTTGATGTGATGCTGAAGAAAAACCATTCCCGTATGTGGGAAGCACCGATTTGGGATTAAAGTGCCTTGCAGTATTCAAAACTCAACATTTCCACCTGTTCCTGACCTGGCATTTTTTTCCCTATTTGCATTGTCCTTTTTTTGGGTGTGGGTTTCTTTTTCCTAAACGCCCCCGACTCCTCAGAAATCGCCGATGGCAAGGCAGGAATGAAAAGGCCGGCAGCATTAGCTACCATTAGAATAAGAGTCATGTATTCCTCACCGCCGAGATGCACATAATTAGAAATTAGAAAAAGGTCAGATCTCACCATTATCAACTCAATCAGCTGCCGAGTGCCACACAGTCAATTAATTCAGCATCTGTATTTTTTACAACCCCGCGCACGTACGCCGTCGGACTGTAACTCTTTATCCGGACAGATATACGGCGCAGCGGAGCAGGGACATAAAATGAGACCCTAAGCAAATGAGCTGAGATAATTGAGAGATTTATTTTTTATACATATATGTGTCAGGTCTTCTTGCCTTTGCCCTTGAATATTGACTTTCATGGCCGTTGAGCTCTGGGAGGATGCGAAGAGTCAGGGCACGATGCCTCCACCTCGCTCTTAGCCCGCGCCAGCTGTGGAGGAGGTTAAAAAGAAGCGGGGAGGGAAGCAAAAAAAGGGAGAAAAAAAAGCCATAAAACCCATCATCCCTGTTGTTTGCCAACCAGAAATTCACTTTCTCCGCTGTGGAGCCACCACCCGAGTTTGGCCCTGGATTTTTTCGGGATGTTTCCCAACCGTGGCAACTCACAGTTTGTAAAGATGACCACTAAAATTTGCAAGTTAAAAACACCCTTTGAAATGCAAAGACGCTTTGTTACATAAAACTGGATTTACTGCCCCGGAGTGAATAGCTGAAATTTTATATATTATGCAAGATTTCAAACAGTGGTTGTAAAGCTTAAGGTTTCAGCTCGGTGAGAGGAATGTTTTATGTGTAAATTTTTTAACATTTATGGTGTATGTTTTAATGAGGCCCAGGCTTTGCACCAGCACCAGCGTACGGTGGAGTTGCAGCCCCATAATCTTGTTAGGAGAAGTGGCCTCTGGAGAATAACCAAACACTTTTCAACATCCAGGACTTCGGCTTGGACTTTTCTGGGGCACAGGGAGCAACTCCCATGAAGGCAATGCCAATTCTAGGGGAATTTTTGCCTCTTGGGATTTTAGAGGTACGGTTGATGGGGAGGGAAAAGAAATGAGGAAGCGCAAAGGGATGGGCTTCTTGGGTGAGGATATCAATTTCCATGGTATTTTTGATGTGCCAAGAAAGGAAATGTTTGGGGGTTATTTTGCAAATTTTTTTTTGCAAGTAAAATTGCAGTTTAACTGTAGGGATAGGTTCCAGGTTAGATTTGGAGTGAGAATCTTTTTTTTCCATTGGGTGTCCAGAAAACAGTGATTTTAACTTTGCCATTGCCTGTCCTTGTATAGATGGTGAAGGCGATCCAGGTGCTGCGCATCCACCTCCTGGAACTGGAGAAGGTCAATGAGTTGTGCAAGGACTTTTGCAACCGCTATATCACCTGCCTCAAAACCAAGATGCACAGCGACAACCTACTCAGGAATGACCTGGGGGGGCCCTACTCCCCCAACCCCTCCTCCATGAGTCTCCACCCCCAGGTAATGGCTTAAAAATCACCCGTAATCACCATTGACTGGCCAATGGGTGAGTTGGGCCAACCAAGTCTGAGGGTTGCTCTACAGCTCTTTAGGCCTCCTGGATCAAAACCCATCCCCAGTTGAGTAAAACAATTAAAAAAAAAACCAAAACACCCATATCTTGCTCATATGGCACAATAAATGCTGCTGCAGTGATTTTTTTCCTTCTTTTAATTTTTTTCATGGCTTTGGCAGAGCTGCAACCCCAATGTTTGTTTTCCTGTAAAGGAATAGATAAGGACTTCTGAAGTCTTACAGGGCAGCAAAAGTGTGGGGGAGGAGTTGCAGAAGCCATGCAAGCACATGGGAAAAGAGACAAGAATTTTGCATTTTTTTAATTAAAAAATACTATTTGTTGGTGGAAGGGACCATGATTTTCTCCGCTACTTCTTCTCTCCCTCCTATCTTTCTTTCAAAGTAGTTTTTTGGATCTCAGAGAACCTTTTTTGCCTTTGCTGCTCCTTTTTTTGCCTAGGCAGAAAAAATCATAAAATCATTTTTGTTGGAAGAGACCCCTGGGATCATGGAGCCCAACCATCAGCCCCACTCTACAAAGTTCTCCCCTACACCAGATCCCTCAACACCACATCCCATCTACTCTGAAACACAGTCAGGGATGGGGACTCCACCCCCTCCCTGGGCAGCCCAGTCCAGGCTCTGACCACTCTTGCTGGGAAGAATTCTTTCCTAACGTCCAGCAGTTCTCCCCCAGCATGATCAATAGTCCCATCTTGCCTTTTTTTAGGGGCACAATATGAAGTTTAGCTGTGAGAAGGGAAGATTTGGTGCCTTCAGCGCAGTGTGAAAGTACAAGGAGATGCCCAAGAATTGCAGAAATATCAGCTGAAATGGCCAAACTAAACTCATCTTGGTGGCTTCTGAGGCAAAATATGGGATTGCAATTTAGTATTTGGAAAAAAAAGCTGCTTATAGGTTAGCATTTGCAGCATAGGGAATGAAAGTTGGCTGGTTGCATCCCCAAAAAACTTCCTTGATGCAATATTGTGTGTCTGTTGTGCTTTAGGCCGAATTGGCAAATTACAGGTGACAGATGCTCTCCCCCTACTGAGAAGAGGAGAAAAGATAAAGAGATTTATGAGTTTAGAATGAACTTTAATGAAATATTAATAATAAAATAAAAAGAAAATAATTAAATAGATACAATATATACAAAACATATCAAGCTCCCAGGATGATGTCGCCAGCAGGCAACAGTCCCAGCCTGGACTCAGTGATGGATTCCAACTCTGGTGTCAGGAATGCATGGAGTGGGATCAAAGTCAGGCAAATGGACAGAGTCCTCCTTGGACGTTGGCCATTGAAAAAAGAGGCTGCACCTTTGATCCTTCAGCTTTTACATGGGGCAGATGAGATAGAAGACCCTGCTAGTCAGTTTTGGGTCACCTCTCCTGTCCTTTTCTCCTGTGCTTTTCCATTTCCAACTCTCCAACAGGGCAAAGAACAAAGTGAGCTGGCGTTGGTTGTTGTAGCAATAAGTATAAGCAAGAGCCTCTCTGCACACCCTTCCTTGGTGTGAGGTCTTACCACAAAACGGGCGGTTTCCTGCACAATATGATGTTAATTTCAGAGAGTTAGAAGAGGCCTAGCTGAAAAGTAAAATTACTGACCAGAAAGTTCATTCTCTTTTCCCTCAAACCAGGACAGTGTCCCTGGGGTTTTGTCTGTCTCGTTGAGATTGCACAATCCCACCATAAATAACTGCAGCCAACCCAAAATCACCCAGGCAGCTCTTGAGGTTCTCCTCAGAAAAGGAGGCAGGTGGAGGTGGCTTTTTAGGGCTGTATAGTGCATTTGTAGGGTGGTGGAAAGGTAAAAAAAAAAGATATTTTTAGCCTCTCATCAGCAAGTGCTGCAGAGTTTGAAGCTCCAAACACGCTGCTTGTGGCCCAGCATGGGGAGGGAAAAGCTCCCCCAAAAGTTTTATTGCTTATTTGGGTTTCCTGAAGGCACCAAACCACTTAATCATTGATCTAAAAAACCCCATCCTCTCTCTATTTTCTAATAATCTCTAGAAATGGACTTATTATCCCTTCACTGCTTTATGGTAGCATTCCTTATGATCAAAATTAGCAAGACACTTGCATAAAAGAGAACAATAATTGCTCAACGAGCATCTCGTTTGTAATTTATTAGTTTCTATTATTGTGCGTCGCCATGGCAACCGCTCGCATCCCAGTTGATGAGAGAGATGTTAGATATGAGCCGATGAAGCTCCCGGTCCCAGCAAATGGAGATGCACGTTTTTTATCAGTAATTTTCATGAAAATAATAAGTGAGGGAGTTAATGAGATGGAAAGCCGTCCTGTGGCTATTGTGCTTTTTTTTTTTTCCCTCTTTTCCTTTTTTTTTTTTTTTTTTTTAAAGTGTTGATCTAATTAGAATGCATTGGTCAGGAAAAGTAATGAGGATTTAGTGCCTCACAAAGAGGTGGGGATCGTATCAGAAAATTAGCACAAGTCTTTGGAAAATAATCAGGCCCGTGGAGAGGTTACTGAGCGCCTCTGATTCCTGCATACCTGGAGCTGCCAGCGTTTACCTTCTGGGTAAGGCTTGAAAGTTGAGAAATTCAAGTGAGGATTTGGAGAGAGTTGCCAAATAAATGGGAATGCACCCAGGAAAAACCCAGCTGGAGAGGAAAAGCACTGGCCCAGCAATTAAGGCATTTTCAGCTGGAGCCGAAATATTCACGGTGATAGACCAGAAGGAGCGACCACCACATCTCATGTGGTTACTGGAAGAGGAGGACGATACAGTGGCATTTTGTTTTCTAATTGACCACCTAAACAGTGGCAAGTGCTTCGATTCATTGAGTATTCTTGAGTTTGCATGGCTAAAGCTTAAAAAATGGGTGGAAATACTATATATCCGTCAGTTGAGTTTGAAAGGTTGGGGATATTCCAGAGTTCTGAAGAATCATGGGACCCGTGTCAATAAAAGAGCAAGTAGGATGATTTCATTTACTATCATCCTATTAATCTCACAGTGAGGGCAGGTAAAACAGCTAAGGGGCCACTAATTTAGGAATTAAAAAAAACCCAAACATCTAAATAATGGAAATGTGATTAATATCAATGAATGAGGTTTCTCAGAAAATAGGTTTTCTCAGAGTATGGGAGGGGCACTGATCATTTTATGAGCAGATACTCCAGGTTGGTCATGAAAGCAAAATATTTCTGGTTTTTGCAAAGTTTTTTTACCATGGGACAGCCTGCTTCAAAAACTGTGGATATACAATACCAAGGATGTCAACCAAAACTGAGAAAAACAGTGTTCAAAGCTGTAAAAGTGTCATCGCAGGTGAATCATGTTTGGGTTTCCCTGCCTATTCAAAAAGGATGGCCCTTGGCTTGGTGCTACTTTTGTTTTCTAAGATGAAAAATGCAAGATTCTGGGAACGAAGAAATGCCTGGAGGTGATGGGAGAGTACCCAAACAGGTGTTTTGAGTGTTGGTGAAATCTAGAGATGACCCCTGGCATTGGCCACATTTGGGTGAAAAGTTCGGGTTTTGTCCTAGGTGATGAGCGTTCCTTGAACTGTTGTTACCTTACAATTTTCTACAGTTTCCTCCGTCACTTTCTCATTTTGTGCTTCATTTTGTTTTGTGGAGGAGTTTTGGCCTCTTCACCTTCTTTGGCCTGTGAGTTCACCAAACTATTCCCCTTCTCCCATTTTTCTTGGGTGTTTTTTGCTTGGCTTCATTCCTCTCCCTTCGGTCCTTACTGGACCCTTTTTACCTCCTTCCCTTTGTTTAATGCATATTTTTGGGAGAGGGGATGTGCTTGTTGCATGGGGGGGAGAAAAAGTCAGTTTAACCCAACACTTAATCAGTTCAACTTTACTTCAACATCAAACTAGTCCTTACTGCTCTCCAGTCAACTTTACTTGCCAAAATACCCTCACCACAAAGCCAATCACATTGGGAATCACAGAACTGCCAGGGACATTTAAATTAGATCAAATTACTTCAAATATTGATTTTTTCGCTCTCGTTTTGAGTGAGAATTGCAGCAGAAGGGCAGTGTTTAAATGGGCATTTTTAGGACAGCATTTCTTCTTGAATTCCTTCTCCATCGTGTCGGTGATTGGAGGGTAGCAGTTGGGTGGGCCTGACAGTACCTCTCCATATAGAGCTTAGTTTATGCAAGCTTGCCATGTGGACAAGCCTGAATTTTTCTGTTATTTAAAGCCAGCTTTTTGCTCATCTCCATCCATCCATCCACTCATCCACTCATCCATCCACGGAGGAGCTTTATGCATATTCTTACTTGAGTTTGAGTTTGAGTTTGGCCAACTCTTTCTTCACAATCTCACGGGTTTCCACGTTGTCCAACTAAACCAATTTTTCCCCAGCTTTATTTAAGACACAAATGCCACAAATTTAGTACGAGACAGAAACTTTTATGCATGTCTGCCACGCAAAAATAAATTGCTGTATCATGAAGCAGAAGGGGAAGGACATTAGTTCAAGTAGTGCTGAATTTTAGCACTTATTTACATTTGGGCACTTGGTCTTTGACACTTGCCTTATTGTTAGAAGGGGGTTTTGGGCAATGCAACATGTACCAGGTATTTTTTCTTTGGTTAAAGTGACTCTTAATTCAGGGAAATTGTGCTTTGCTATGGAGCCACAGAAGGTCAGTGAGGAGATGTGGGCCTGCAGAGACACCTAGTGATGCATTTTCTTTACACTCGAGTTTCAAAATTGCTGGGAGCATTTAAACTTCTGCGAGTCCTAAAAATATAAAACATTTTCCACTGAAACAAAAATGCCAGCGTAATACAATTTGGCTGGCATTTCTGATCCAAGGCAATTAGTATGCAAAATGCATTTATAAAATCTTCTTGGAGATATCTATATTTATTTTAAGGCAGAGCCTCCACTTCCATTGGGTCCCCTTGGTTTCACAGTGCAGTTGCAGAAACACCATGAATTTATTTCATATATTTTTCTAATAATTGCCAGTGTTCTGCCCTTTTGGACACTGCTGGGCTGGTCTTTCCTCCATGTGACCAAAAAAATGCATTTTTGTCATCATAAAATGCTCTTGAGAATCGCTTTGACCACTATATCTGGAAATGGAAGTTTCCTGTTCCCATTTTCCAGTATCCCCAACTATTTCTTCCCAGTGCACTTCCAAAACTGGCCTTCTGGATGTCCTTCTTTTTGCACGAATCATGGGAAAAAAAGACAGGAAAGGAAAACTGGAGGCCCCCAGGCTGGTCTGAGCCTCTGGTCATCCCCATCTGACTGCTTTTTGAGGTTCTCCAGGGACCACATTTGGTTTTATATGAATATTTCACAGAATTGCATTCCTAAGAACTACTTCACTAATTCACTGTTTCACTACTTGCATCCCTAATTTCACAGAATTGCATCCCTAGAGCAAAAAATCGGGCAAGGGAAGCAGGGTGGTTGAGAGTGGTTGAGCAGGGAGCAGGGAGCTTCTGGAAAATCTGAAGTGGAAGAAGGAGGTTTTCCATGTGTGGAAGAAGGGACTGATCACTTGGGAAGATTACAGGAATGTCATTAGAGTATGCAGGGATGAGATGAGGAAAGCCAAGGCCTCCTTGGAATTAAACCTGGCAATGTCAAGATCAACAAGAAGGGTTTCTTCAAGTATATTAGAGGCAAAAGGAAAGCTAGAGAAAATGTGGGCCCACTGTTGAATGGGACGTGCAATGGTTACAGAGGATGCAGAGAAGGGGGAGTTGCTGAATCCCACCTTTGCTTCATCTTCATTGCTTGCCCCCCCGCACCCCCCCCTCCTCAAGAGTCCCAGACTTTGGAGGAAACAAAGTCTGGGTGAAGGCAGACTTCCCCTTGGTTGAGGAAGTTCAAGCTAGAGAACAGTTAAGTAAACTGGACATCTGCAAGTCCACAGGTCCTGATGGCATGCACCCCTGAGAGCTGAGGGAGCTGGCAGAAGTCATTGCTGGGCTGCTCTCCATCATCTTTGGAAGGTCCTGGAGAACAGGCAAGGTACCCAAGGGCTGGATGAAAGCCAATGTCACCCCAGTCTTCAAAAAGGGCAAGAAGGAGAACATGGGAAACTACAGGCCAGTCAGCCTCACCTCCATCCTTGGAAAGATGATGGAATGGCTCCTTCTGGGCACCATCTCAAAGCATGTGGAGGAAAAGAAAGCTATCAGAAGTAGTCAACACAGATTCACCAAGGGGAAATCATGTCTGACACAACACAATCCACAGCAAAATTTCCAGATCATAATATTCAGATCATCAACAGAGAGGAACAAAATAACACACATCAGAGGCAGTGGTTAGAACATTTTGGGTTTGGCATCATGGGAGGGGAAAATGCAGCAAGGCATTTTAATAGCAAAAGCATGTAGGGAAATCAGAGTTTATTCAGAACCATTGCACGGGCAAATCAGTGGCAAGTGATGGGGAAAAAGCTGATCGAAGCATTACTGGGGCGGGAGGAGAGGACCAAAAATGACATTTTCCTCCCATCAATGGGAACTGCATCAACATGGACACAAGGGTACTCTAACTCCCTGCTGAACAATGTACCTGCATTATCTCTTGATGTAAAATTAATACCTTAATTCAAATGACCATGTCTATAGTTTTATTGCAAGGAAAAGAGGAGCTATCGCTTTTTCCAACCCCATCACAATGTGTGGTCACGTTTTCCAGTGTCATTGCATGTCACCAGGCAAATCCTCTTTTCTTAAGCCAAGAAATAGGTTTATTGAATAAATGCATCAAAATGAAGAGAAATTGAATAGAAAGGCAAAAAAAAAAAAAAAATCCCCTTTGTTGGCTTTTTGTTCACCAGTTGAGAACCAGCTGGACACTGCCGAAGTGAGGCAGAATGGTAGAAAAGAGGGGAAAATAGTTTCATTGCAAGAAATGTGTATAATTTTATTTCTACTGCAACTGGGCAAAGTAGAGATATAGAGTTATCTTGATCTTACAAAATGTTGTATTAAATACTCAAGTAATCATGACATTTGGACTTTTCCCAATTGCTTCTAGCATGCCAAAGACACTCCAGAACTGGGACTGATTTTAAAGTTAAAATTCCAGGCTAAAAAATCCCCTCCACTTTTGCAAGAATTTGGCTTAAAGCTGCAAGGAATGATATAAAATCATAGAATCATTCAGGTTGGAAGAGACCCTTGGGATCATTGAGTCCAACTGTTAGTCCTACTCTACAAAGTTCTCCCCTACACCAGATCCCTCAACACCACATACAAACACATTTAGGGATGACTCCACTCCCTCCCTGGGCAGCCCAGTCCAGGATTTTACCACTCTTGCTGGGAAGAATTCTTTCCTTATGTTGAGCCTAACCCTACCCTGCTGCAGCTTCCAGCCATTCCCTCTCCTTCTATCACTAATTCCCTGTGAGAAGAGACCAGCACCAACCTCTCTGCAATGTCCTTTCAAGCAGTTGCAGAGAGTGATGAAGTTTCCCCTCAGCCTCCTCTTCCTCAAACTAAACGATCCCAGCTCCCTCAATGGTTCCTCATAAGATTTATTCTCCAGGCCCTTCCCCAGCTCCGTGTCCCTCCTCTGCACTCGCTCCAGCCCCTCCAGATCTCTCTTGTGCTGAGCTGCCCAGAACTGGACACCAGACTCAAGGGGTGGCCTCAC
>VZTM01018603.1:6236-26875 GCA_013400555.1 Jacana jacana
AAAAAAAAAAAGATTACTTTCTCAATTTTGAATTTCAAATCCAAAGTTTGGTAATTTCTAAATTATAATCCTCTCACTACCTTTATTGCTTTTTTTGCAGAAATGTACTTTTATGTTAATTCTGCCTTAAAATCATGACACAATAAGCAGCTAAAAAGGAGTAATGTAAACAGGAGTAATAAAGTAATGAAAGACAATAAAGTACACCGAACCTTAGAAAATCATAAGCATGCCATAAATAGTATGCTTTAGTACAACGGAATGCATTTTACAGAAGACATTTCTTTTTCTAAAATAAGTAATACTAAATATACTGTAACTTCCTACAGATGAGTTTTCAGAACATTTAGAAAACAACCTTTGATAAAACACACAAAAGAATACACATTAAAACACTTAGGAGAAGTCTGCTGAAAGGCTAGACCTGAGAACACATTTAACATCCACAGACTGTTAAGTTATAGGTGCGCTTTTGGAAACAGATAACACATGTAGAAATAGCTTTTCACCAACTCTTTTCTTAAGTTATCACACTGTACTCTCAGATTTATTGCACCATTCCTTCCTCTAGCTTAAGAATCACTGCATTCTTTCCATTACAGCAAGACAGAGCAGACTTCCCCATGCTCACTACAAACACTATCTTTGACAAGTGCTTCCACTCCACAGACAGCCTCTAAATGGAATTGTCTCATTTGTATCAGTAAGCCTTAATGATCATTTTGCAAGCAATCGGGTAAGAGACAGTAAGGAATAAATACTCCTCCTCATCCTCTCCAGACAACATTACATTTAACTGCTCAAATTAACAACGAGCGTCTACTGCTAATTCTTACTAAGCATGCAAATCCTGTTATCTTGTTGGAAACTACAAAAGCTTAATTAATTTGTTTCTCTGTCCCAAGACTACATACTTCAGGGCATACCACCCTAAACATCCCAAAATTCCAAATCCTACAATGCCTTTTTGCCTCTCGACAGATTTTAGAGAGACAACTCCTGCAATCACCAAAAAAATGCCAACTCACTGAGCATAACCTTAACATACACCAGTTCCTCTGCATTTACTCTTGCTTCTTTTACCTTGTTGACAGACATTAACAAGTACTTTGCAAACTCCCTATCTGTGCAGAGCTCAAGCATGGATTAGACAGCTGAAGAGTCTGTCAGTGTTTGCTCCTTCCTTTATTTATTATTAATCCTAAGTACCTTTTCTCAAGTACCATAAAGGCCAGCAAGCTGAAGCTGCACTTAATCAGAACACCTCAGAAAAAAACATCTTTGGACTTTTGTGCCAAGCCATACATATGGTTCACCTACTAATCAGCCAATCCCTTCTATGATAACTGTGCACTGTAGAAAAAAACCCAAAACCCCGTTCCAAATACACACTTTTTTTTCCTCCACTCATTACTTGTCCCTTTCAAACTAAAAAGCAGAACTTATATAATGAGGCAATCAAATGTTGGTGTTATTCTTTAGCAAACTGCCTCTTCAGAAATGTTCCACTTTGGTGCAATCATACCTCAAATAATTTCATTTCTTTACCTCAGGACTTCTTTAGAAAATAACAAATAACGCTAGCACAATTAACACTAAAAAAGATGCTCAACAGATTTCTCTCTAATTGTGTCTGCTTCCACAGTAGAGAAGCTGGAGCCAATACACCTTTCATTAGAAAATTATCCTAATATAGCTCAGTTCAGCACTATGCTAAAAGGGAAAGAATACAGTATTTGTTAGTCCAAATTATCTCCCAGAATATCTCACCTTCTAAACTCTCCACCTTTTCAGCCTCATTTCCATCTTCAAAACCTTGTGAAGGTCCTAAATCTTTGTCTGTTCTTTCCTTCTCTGAGGCTGCTGAATCCCGACAAACGCCATCAAACTCCTTTTCATGATCTCTGTCCAGTTTCGTTTCACTGTGTTTTGTTGATTCTTTTTGAGAGGAGATGTCAAGAGTTCTGTCTCTCTCTCTCTCAGCAGTATCAGGTAGTTGTCTCTCTCTCTCTCTGTCCAGCTCCCGTCTTTTCTCCCTCTCCCTCTCCCTCTCTCGTTCTCTGAGTCTCTCTCGCTCCCTGCTCCTCGGCCAGTCTTTGTCAACATCTCGGTCCCACTCTCTCTGCCTCCTCTCTCTCTCTCGTTCTCGATCGTGTTCATGTCGATCTCGCTCCTGAAGCCTTTCCCTGCTATCAAAGGATCCAGATCTGGAATGGACCTGACGATCCGATTCAGGAGAACTTCTTCTTGAACTGTGGCTTCTTGAATCTTGACGATCTGAATAAAAAAATTTAAACAAGCGTGACTACAGCCATGTGTATGAAATACCATTTTACTGGACCATATCATTTTAAAGATTCAGGTATGGAAATGTACTTCTCAAAAGCACCATCTTCAAATTAATAATGCCTTCAGACTGGTTACAGGTTTAACTCCCAAAAAAGATTTTTGGGGCTACTTCCTTCTATGACAGAAGCCAAACTGAAGCCGTATCATTTTAACTCAGAAGTTTAGGGAAATCATCTCTGAATTCAAGATTTTCAAAATGCCTTCTAAAAGCTAGGAGTGCCCTGGCTAGCAAACGATAAATTCAGAAAAACAATTTGAGGAGAATAGAGAGCCAAAGTGCTTTAGGAAGAAGATATTTTCCTATTGATGTTGTTCACGTTTTAAACCATTTTATCATGCTCTGTTGGTTTTGTTTTGTTGTTTTTGTTTTTTTTTTTTTCTTCAGGACCTATATAAACAAGACAAGTAAATTAAATTGTGATTATTTTGATTTGCAACAAAGATGATTTCCACATGCATTAAAAGTATGCCTAACAGGAACCACGGCAGATTTACCTCAGTGGAAATAGCTCCTGAGATGGAGGAGAGAGGCTCACTCTCCCAGAGAGAAAAGGCATTTTCATTTTGCATAGATCCCAGGATTTCCATACCAAAATATGGAAAATATGAAAAAATGTTAATAATGAATTTAAGAACATTATTTAGATGATGAAACTACCTTGATGTTCTGTTAGCACAAAAATTTTCTCTCTCCATGAGTTTTTTTTGTCTTAGAAATTACTATATTCCCTAGACAGTATGAACTGAATCTGACTGAATCTTTTGGTGTAAACAAAACTGTAATCCTGCTTGCTGAGGGTCAGCTTTTCAAACATGGTAATATTTGCAGGAATCTCAATTTGCTCTAGTTTTATAAATGCTAGAGAGTACCTTCCCTTCCCTTTGCACTAATTACAAGGGAGAAGATTATACGCCCATGGAGGAACGCTTGGGGATTCATACCTTTGCACTCTCACACAGAATGATAGGTCAGCCTCACTAAAACCTGTCTTATTACCTGAAGATGTGCTGCGACTGGGTTCCCCTCGTTTCAACTGATCAATTCTGGACTTCCGTTCCCCAGTGATTTCCAGGCTTTTCTTCTCTCTCTCCCTGTCCCTATCCCTGTCTCTAGAGCTACTGTGCAGGATTCTCTTCCGTCCAGTCTGGTCATCTCCACTGCGATGAGCTGATTCATTGGAAGGGGATCTGAGCCTGCTTGAGGCATGGCTTCGATTGCTACCAAGGCTGCTGCTTCGCTTCTGATCCACAGGTTTACGGTGTGGTCCATCATCTATAGTAACATGAGGGGCTTCCACCTTCTCAGCCCTCGTCCTGTGACTTTTTCTATGGGAGTCCTCAGTGCTTCTTTCTGGAACAACAATTTCACCACGTTCAGGAACATCTTCATCTGACCAGTCACTAAATGTTGTATCATCTCTTTTTTGGGGAACTTCTGCCACAGCTTTCTCAGGTGGGGCTTCGACCAGTTCTTCTTTTGTTACAGGCGGGGTTCTCGGGCCTTTCTTCTTTTTATGATGTGGCACAATTTCTTCATCAGAAACTTCAGAATCACCCTTGGATCTCTTCCTCTTTTTCTCTATGTTTTTCTTTTTTTGACCCTTCTTGGGTGAAAAGACTTGGCTTTCCTCAGTTGCTGGCTCATTAGTGTACCTTTCCACCCCACTATCATCATCCTTCTTCTTCTTTGTGGCCTTTTTCTGTACCTTAGACTTCCTCTTGCTGTCATCGTGCATTCTATCAGAAGCATCTCTTTCTTCAGATGGACGGTGTCCAAGATTTTCCTGAACCCTGGACCGGGAGCTTTCTGAAGCATCTGGTTGCTCTCTCTGCTTATCTGCTGAAGAAACCCTCTCTTTAAACTCTGGTTCTTCATAACGCCGGGAACTTTCCTTTCGGTCTGATTTTCGCTCCTCTTCTTTCCAGCGGCTTTGTCGCTCTTCTGAAACGTGAGAGGGGCTCAGGGACCGGGATTCCTGCGGCCGCACAACCTGGCTCAGAAGTCTGTGCTTCTCATCTACAAAATGGCAGAAAAAGATGCATGTCTACTGTTTAGGAAGGAGAAGAGGTGAACATCTGGGATGTTGTGCATGCCAAAAAGTGCCCATCACAACAAGTAATACATTATTTCAATATACATTTCTGAAGTTTTTTCAGCATCATCAGACTATTTCCATTTTGATTAACACGCATCTTAAACAACAGATTTGGAAGCCACTGTAACCTGACAGGCATAACATATAGTGACAATACGAAGACAAAGAGACAGACACATAGATTAAGAAAAATGGTGTTTCTCATAAAAATAAGGGGAGGAGGACACTTAGAATCATAGAATCATTTAGGTTGGAAGAGACCCTTGGGAACATCAAGTCCAACCATCAGCCCTACTCTACAAAGTTCTCCCCTACACCAGATCCCTCAACACCACATCCAATCTACTCTTAAACACAGTCAGGGATGGTGACTCCACCACCTCCCTGGGCAGCCCATTCCACTGACTGACCACTCTTTCTGTGAAAAACTTTTTCCTAATGTCCAGCCTAACCCTACCCTGCTGCAGCTTGCAGTCATTCCCTCTTGTTCTGTCACTAATTGCCCGTGAGAAGAGACCAGCACCAACCTCTCTACAATGCCCTTTCAAGCAGTTGTAGAGACTGATGAGGTCTCCCCTCAGCCTCCTCTTCCTCAAACTAAACAATCCCAGATTTAAAAGCTTGCAAATTATTTTCCATAGGCAGAGAGTAAGATGGATCCTGCTGCAGAGATAGCTAACTCTCACTCACTTTTATCATCTCCACTGTTGTAGGCATCACTATCAGGAGAGCGTTCACGGCGACGCTTGGGTGACTGGCGAGGACTTGGGCTGCTTTCGTTTCTGTGACGCTTCCTGCAGAACAAACATGGACAGTCACATTTCTTCAGGGTTCTTTAAAGAAAACAATCAATCAATAAGTGAGTTTAGCATCTACACAGTCACTGAAGTCTAAGCACTTCCAAGACAAGACAGCACATCTAAGGATGTCAGGAAGTTGTTATTCCAAAACTGTTTTCTGCTCATACTGAGATAACCTAAACTAAAATACTAACACTTAACTATCTTTTTAGCAAAAAGTTATGAAAGACTATTAAAATAATTTTTCCCTGTGTCAATGATCCCTGCAGTGGGCTGACCCCAGCTAGCAGCTAAGCCCCCAGATGCTTGCTCGCTTCTTCCCCAGTGGGATGGAGGAGAGCCCATACCAGATTATTTATAGGAACCCACAATTCTCTCATACAAAAGCTATTGTTTACTTCCAAGCAAAGCAGCCACTGTTTTGCTTATTACTGATGGAACAAGGAGAATTTTATCGTACTGAATGAAGAAAAAGACAAAGAATCAGAGCTACATACTTTAAGGAAGCACCATAAAGTTTTGGAATATCATTCAGACCTTCCCTAGTAGTTTTCTGGTACGGAAAATTCAGTAGTGGAAAGGGTAATTTATATACCACAGAAATTTAATGAGCAAAGTCATGAACCCTGACCTAGTTGGTTGCTATCTGACTTGCCAGCCTTCAAAAGGAACCACAGTCCACTACTATGCTTCCAAGAAAGCCTGAATTATTAAAGACAAGCCCCCCCAAGTATAATTGAAAGGAAAAAAAATGTCATCTAACTCAGTTGTTGGTTCCTGAGTTCCATGCTAACAAAGTGTCAGATTAACTTCACTCACACAGGGCTGATTTTGAGGCTACTCATGTGTGGCACAGATGCAAGGGAGACATAGCTCAAGACCAGGCCTCTGCATAAACAGGGTACGTTCTTTCTGATGACTCTCCCTGGCTTATTAATTACTGAAATCAACAGTAAAAGAATGCCTTTTTGTTATTTTTTTTCAGTTGTGGTTTTTCTTTTAGGGTTTTTTTGTTTTTTTTTTTTACTGAAGTAACATTTGGATCCACTCACTTGGATTTTCTCTCCTCATGGGCATCTCTTGAACTTCTTTCTTCTCGGATGTCTTCTCTCTTATCCCTGCGGTCTTCCCTTCCTTTTTCTTTGTCATCCCAGTCTCTTTGGCGATCTCTCTCTTTATCCCTGTCCCGACCTCTATCCCTTTCTCGTTCCCGCTCTCGATCTCTTTCGCGCTCTCGCTCCCTTTCTCGTTCCTCCCGCTCTCGCTCTCGTTCCTTCTCTCTCTCCCTTTCTCGATCCCTTTCCCTGTCATGGTCCCTGTCTCGGTCACGCTCGCGGTCCCTGTCTTTGTCCCGCTCTCTCTCCCTCTCCCGTTCCCGAGCACGATCTCGTTCCAACTCTCGTTCCTTCTCCCTTTCTCTTTCCCGGTCCCTCTCCCTTTCCCTCTCTCGGTCTCTCTCCCTTTCCCGCTCTCTCTCCCGGGCCCTTTCATCTCTCCTGTCGTCAGACCGATCTACCCTTCGGTCTTCTCTTCTTTCATCCCGCTCGAGGTCATCACTTCGTCCTTGATGTCGTACCGGCGAGCTTGCTCTCTGATCTGGGAAGACAGGTAGGTTTGATTACCAAATGCTAAAAGGGACATACATTGCTTCCACTACGCTGCTAAAAACACAAGCTTTTGTTTTGACAATCTAGATAGCGGTTTGCATTAAACGAAAAGCAACTTGGAAATTTTCTCTGGGGAGGAAAAAAAAAAAGACAAAAAACAGTACTGATTTTGAATTATTCCAATATTTAGGAACCGACCTTTCCCTGTTTTAGCCAAAAGCTGCTAAAATATTAATTTATTTTATACCAGATTTCTTCTGAATGGCTTCAAAAGAGAATTATACACCTCACAACCTATCTATTGTTATTGCATTACTCAATGATTCAAAATTTGTTCTAAGGTTTTGAAAAGCTCTGAATGACATACATATGAAAAGGTAAAAGTTCTGTATGAAAATTTTACTTCCTAAAACTGTTAACAGGCATAGGCTTTACAAGAACTCATACTATTTAGAATGCATACTAAAAGTTACTGCAAAATAAGAAACACTAGTCTGTTTCATCACAGAAGCATTTCAATAATTTCTATGATCTCTGCACAAAAATACTCATCCAAATCCAAGAGAAAGGGAGAAGCAAGGATGCAATACAGGAAGCAGAACTGCTGGAGGTTTCCCTATGTATTTACTGCAGAGCCTTAGAGTTTTAGAAGCTGAGTTTTTCAGTGTTCAGACAGTGGATTAGAGTCAAAAAACAAACTAAATTTATACAGAAAATGACTGATCCAGAAGGACAGTGAAACTGCATTTATTTAACAGTATTTACTCTCCACAGACTTAGCTGCAGGTTGCTGGTTAAGTTTTGGATATTTAAAAAAAATATTTCTGTAAATTATGACAACTTTATAACCACTTCTATGCTGATGTTAGTAGCATTTAAATCATCCAACAATAAAAAAAAATAAAATCAATAAAACTATTTTTCCACAATATATATTGGAGGTAAGGTACAATACAAAAGTGCAAAAAAATGGCACAAACAGAGGTTGGTATTATTCAGTCCATTACTCTGGGGCAGAGAGTGCATTGCACTGTAAATTGAGACAACGTCCACCTGGGGCGAGCAGGCAGAGTTTGAACAGGACTAAATCAATAAAACATGCATTTCCATCAGTTTAATCAATTTTCATCTCCGAGTAAATTAACGATGACTTAATGCTCCCCTGTTACCCAGGTAAAATTAAAAGCCAACTTGAGTGACATTTCTGCCACGGATGTAACACTTTTTTTTAAAAAGGCAAATCACCAATCCACGCAACTGGTTCCATGAACGGAGTTTCAGAGTCTTTCAGCGGTGCCTGTAACATTACAGTTTGATTTATTGTGCGTACTAAGCATTAGATGTCACAGGTAACTGTTCTGTAACTCCTGCCTGTTATGTCACTTTCAGTGACAAAACATCTACATGAAACTCTTACATGAATCAAGATACTTCCAGTGTGTTAGACAATTAAATGTGGGTAGTCAGCCCTTCTTATGTCATTTCATTACTTGAAGTGCTGTTCCAGCAGCTGTTTGGAACACCTACATATTTGCCTTAGTTGAACAAAGACAGCCCAAAATTGGAAAGTTACATTTTAAAATCATACTAAAAGATTCCTTACTTATCATAGGACTAAGCACCAACCAAAATCTATCTTCATGTTCTCTGAACAAGAAATTTTAAAACTGTGGTCTAATTATAGAAACTATGTCTTGAATTGTAAATCTGAGGAGGATTTCCTATCACAAAAGGTGATCTACACTTTTAAGGAAGAAAACAACAAAATTCAAGCTCTTTGAATTTTTCCCCACCAAAGGGAGACACAACCCCTTCAAAACAACTTCCCTTTTAGAAATCTATTTTGTTTTGATGACATATATTTACTTCTACAGGTTATCGTGTCGTCCATCCCCCGTCCCCCCCTCTTTTTTTTAAAATGCTTTTCTTAATAAATAAAGATCTCCGTATGATATGAAGATCACAAATTACATTATAACATATGTAGGACTTATTGGAGGTGAGGAGAGGAAAGAGATGAAAGCTAGATTGCAAAAGCCAACCTCCAGGACACAGTCAATCTGAAGGATTTTTCAGCTGAAATGAAAAAGGAAGCCTGGAGATTAGGTTTGCTGAAATCTTGTCTTGAAGATGAGACAGAATCTAAAGCAGAACCTGCCACAAGATCAAGCAGTAACAGATACATGTCAAAAGACCAAAAAGCTCCTCACAAAGTAACATACAAACCATCTCTTTGAAAAACTGAAGTTAAATGACAGCTAGAACGCATATATGTCACTTCCAAATCCAAACTCACAATAGAAAAAGAAAAAAACAAACCACTGTAATTTTATATTTATTCTTCACAGCTCCTCATATCATTTCCATGCTATTTTCATTTGCCTGACAACTGCTGTTCTCTTAATTGGTGAGCAACACAAATATTTTCCAAATTGAAAGTTGGCACCAAGTTCCTTAGAGACAACACAGTACTTTCAGGTGCAGAAACGTGACATCTTGCATGCTATGTCTGAAAGAACAATCCTGCGTATTCTTTCCATCATCACTGATATCTGGGTCAACACTTATTAGCCAATTATTACTGACCAAAATAAAGCATTCCTCAATATTGAATCCCTCCCAAAAAAAATTTTTTAATTCATCATGAATTTAAAAACTGTCACTTATTTTAGTAGTAAGTAGTCAGTCAGTCTAATAGGTCTTCCCCAATATACACTCAAATAATTCACAGTGCGAAAGTATGATGCTTCTACACAGACCAACAGAGCCAGTGATGAAACGCAGTCATGACTTGGAGTTTACATCCACGTGTACATGAAGTGGAGGAGGAGGTATAAGAGAATGAAAAAAAGTGTTTTACATCGAAGTTGTAAAATGAAATCTCTTGAAGTTTAGTTTGGTTAAAAACTACTTGGATGAATAAAAACAGAAGGTGTCAAAATCTAGCCAAAGGAAGGGAGAAAGGGCATAGCATTCATGCAGACACTGCCAATGAGAGATCTTACTACAGAGCTTAACTTACACCAAGGACCGGACTGGTGTTAGCGTCCCATGCCAAATGAGCTATTTATCAATTAGTGTCATGGGGCTAGAACAAGGAGAAAAAAAAGGAAGGAGAGAGAAACATACATACATACACATCTGACCACATAACGTACGTGTGAAAATATACATTAAAATACCTCTTTCTCTGTTGTCACGCCTGTCCCGTTCACCATGTCTTCTTTCAAAGGAGGAATCCCTTGCTTGTTCTCGACTGTCATAGCGATCCCGATCAGGGTAGCTACTCCTGGATTCCCAGCTGTCGTGGTAGTTTCCACTACTGCTGTGACCATCAACCTGGGATCTAGTCCCCCGACTTCCTAATAGAGAAGCATCGATATAAAAGATTGATATCCACTGATATTTTATCCCAACTAAAGTAATGACTTTTAATAAACTTGAATTAACTGCTCAGGGAAATAGAAATTGTAGTTGTAGCTT
Source organism: Jacana jacana (assembly GCA_013400555.1). Lineage (NCBI taxonomy): Eukaryota > Metazoa > Chordata > Aves > Charadriiformes > Jacanidae > Jacana > Jacana jacana. The sequence goes on from VZTM01018603.1 coordinate 16,572, forward strand.
CAAACTCTACTTAAGTAACAACTCTCAAATTTCACATTTGAATTGTAAAGTTAGTATTTTCAAACGACAAACTCAAGACCTTCTAAATCGCCACCCCCTGGTTTTAGCATGAAGTCTCTAACAGTCCAAAAGTCAGTTCACATTTATTCTCAGTAGGATGTAAACCAACAGATTGCACAGCAGGAATAAGCAGAGAAAGTAGAAGTCATTTTTCCTGTAAAAATTGTGACATAAAAAAACATAACTATAAGCCTAAGAAAGCTAAAACATATTTACTATATGTGATTTAAAGGTGGCAAGTGAAGTTGTTCTACAAAATGCATCAGACTTTCAAACATACTGCCAAAGGTTAAAATCCCATTTTTCTTGGTCAATCACAAGGAGTGGGATGGGGAGGCAAAAGAGACTTTTCAGGTACCTAAGACACGTAGTTGCTTTTGAAAGAAAACAAAAAACCTGCTGCCCAGTACTCTGACACAACACCCCTACGAATCTTCCATTACGCATCAGCCTCTTACTTGTGTCTGTAACCCTCGGGAGAACCTATGGTTGCAGAAACATTAACTAGTGTGGTGCAAGGGTTAGGGTTTGTTTTAAAATGGTATGGCAGAATACCAATGTTACGCTACTTCAGTGAATGGAGAGCACAGAAGTGCCATCAATTCAAGTAACTGTTCTAATTTAATGACCCTAGAATTGAACATAGCTTTAAAAGCACAAACTATTTGGCAGCACTTCCGTAGCAAATATCAAGATAATATGAATGTCAATATTCAATCTCCAATGATAGGGACACTTATTATTTCTATAAATCATGCTATACCCTTGTCAGACAATTCTGGACCTCTGCCTCGACTTCTGCCAGTTCTATCACTTCTGCTCTCATTTCTGGAGTCACTTCTGGAGTCATTCCTTGTTTCACTACGAGAGCTCTCCTCTCTGCCATGGGATCTTCCATAGCTGCGTGAGTCATCCTGGTACTGGTCATCCTTCTTATGGGCATCGCGACTCTCTCTGTCCCTGTAGTCATGGGAATCCCGTGTGGAACGTGAGTCTCTCTGATCACGACTGTCTTTGGTGTCTCTGCTATAATCCCTCGTATCTCTGGAGTCTCGAGTGTCTCTGGATTCCCTCGTCTCCCTCCGATCTCTGTTGTCTCTCGTCTCCCTCCGATCTCTTCCATCACGAGATTCTCTGTCATCTCTATGATCCCTGGAGCTACTCTGCTCCTGGTCATAATCACGATCATCTCTTGTTTCTCTTTCTTTTTCTCTTTTCCCTCTGGTTTCTGTAAAATGTTTAAAAGAATGTTATATACATAGCTTAATCCGAGCAGGCAAAAATTTAGAAGACAACATTAAAATAACATAATTTAAAAAAAAAGTAAAAATATACTTGACATAGACGCAGAAAATCAACATCAGTAAGTGAGTAGAAGATCGTGTTGGGTATCTGCCTATACATTCAGTAAGCTTTAAAGATCTTTTTTGTGAATTTGAATCTGTACTTTACAAATATTTACCTGTTCAAAAAGCAGTAAGCATAATAAAAATAAATTTCCAACCTATTAGAGAGCAAGCACCCTGCAATTATTTTAGGGTAGTTTCATTCCTCCTTCGATCAGGTTCCTTTTTGTTTTCTTCACACATCTATTTGCAGGAAATGTGCGTTATATTTAGACCACATGCTTTTAAGACTTCAATGCCCTGCTAAAAATCTTTCTTCTGCTTTTTGTTTCTTCTTTTTTTAAAGGTTAAATTCACAGCCGGTCTAAAAAACAGCTGACACATGTAATCTTTCTAATCTGTCTCTTGAGAGAAACTGCATGTCTGCCTATCACAAATTGCTCAACAAGCTTTACAGCTTTCCAGAGGGGATGACTGTTTCTTCGCACACACCTATTTAATGTCAGTTAAAGAGACAATGGACAGAGCAATCAGTGAGGACTGAATTAGCATTTGGGCACTTTATAGAAAAGACTTAATAGTTACCTACACATATCCTGCTGTTACTCAGCGGATCCACTAATACATGCCGGATACCAAGAGAAGACCACTGACCTATCAACACCACCACTGTATTACACGTGAAACACCTGACAGATGCCTACAGGATCTCTACAATCAACTGAGCCCAGAGGAGCAGCCCTATTAGGAACACACCATTGCTCAGTCCCTGAAAACAACTCCACCAACACAGGAAGGACAATACAAATGTCTGCCAACATTTTCTTTACCCGATAGCCATTGGGTTAGGTGCAGACAATGACACAATTTGAAAATCAAGTTTCAAAATGCAATTTGCAAACAAATAAGATTAATCTTAAGTACTATTTTTATTCATACCATCCCGCCTCTCATGGCGTCTATCATGAGACTGTGAAGTCCGATCACGATCATGCCTTCCCTTTTCTCTTCCTGGAGATCGGTGTCTCGAAGGGCTTCGCTTCCTTTGAGGAGAAGAGGAAGAGTGGGGGGGATAGGGAGAAGAAGATCGCCTTGTGGGTGGGGAAGTTGTCCTTTGATAGGATGGAGAAGGAGTCCTTTTGCGGTGTGGGGAAGGAGAATGTCTCTGAACAGAAGAACCTGACTGTGAGGAAGAGGAGTGATGTCTGGAAGATAAGGGAGAATGATGCTGACCTGATGGGGAAGCAGACCTGCAAGGAAGAGTTAGGATAGGCCCACATGTCATAACTTCATTTGAGAGGCTGTTACCGTATCCAGAAAAAAGAGATTTAAGTAATTTGTGCATTCTTTACACTCTGTCTACTGAAAATAACTGCTGTTTCTATAAGACATCAAACTAATCTTCACTCAAGGGTACCAAGGATATCCCTTCAAAGTATCTTAAAATGGTTAGAGTTTTTTTAATATAGAACAAGTTGTCCAATCAAAATTACATTATACAGCTAATAGAATGCTTTCCTGGGGGAAGGGAGGGAGGAGGAGAAAAACCCCATGAACGTCTTCCCCACCTCCAAACCAAGAATGATTGTTTTCTTCAATATAAGATGTTTTTTGAAGTTCATGATAAAATTGGCCAGACAGCTTTTACACAGTGTCACCCAAGGGGAGTTTTTTTTCTTTTGTTTCCAACGGCATTCGTTTTTTGACAAAGCAACAGTATTTTCTCTTTCTGCACTATTAACTTCTTTCTTTTATAAGCATCCATTAGGCCTGGATCCTGATATGGCTATATACTTAAAAGTTTAGCAAACATGAATGTCTACACAAGCATAGAAAACTCATACCTAGTAGAATAAGAAAAAGGTATATAAAGGGTCTCTCATCGCTTTAGTGTTGTGTAAATGGTCTTAAGTTAACAGATTTCTTCATCATGTTATTTCATGCAGTATAACGGGGACAAACACATGCTTCAAACCTTTGAGCTCTGTAGTGGTTAGGGTTTTCCCACATTAGCTGCATCCAAGCAACCTGCAAGTATCTTTTCTCAAGAAACATGAATTGTCCTTAACTCCCACCTCCCTTCCACTTCACAAAATTCCAGAGACTCCAAAAAGAAAAGCAGGAGTTAGAAAAAAACAAGGGCAATAAATTAAAAAAAACCCAAACAAACCCACTTGATTTTAAGCATTTAGTTTCTGCTTTTAAATATCGGTTTATAGTATTGGTGACTTCAAACATCCATATCCATATCCATACAGACAAAGCTCTCAGTTTCAGGTGACTTAAATGAGGGACTACTTTACCAAAAGCAGTAGTACCTCCCCTGCAATCTTCTGCAATAGTCCAGCACTTGGGTAAAGATATATATGTAACACAGCTTTTGCTGAGTATCTTGCAATCATCACAAGAAATTCTCAGGGAGACAGCTGATGTTAGTTGGGCTCTGAAGAGAATGAGTTTTGTGGTCATTCGGGTTAGCAGACTTACAGCATGTCATTACTCTATCCACAAGCCAAATGTTGCCCAGCCAATGCTACTTGGCCGTGGATCTCCTCAGCTAAGGCCTCCTAAAGTCCCAGGCTCTACAGATAAACAGATTCTCCTTGTGTGAACATAAAGCAATGATGCAGCTTTCAAGGAGCAAGAGTTTGGGAAATGAAAACTAAGTGAAATCTCTGGCAACTCAAGGTAGGAACTCAAGTCTGTTAAGGAAGTCCTTTTTGGGTAAAGGACAACACAGTGGAAATCTTCTATTAATGCATATTTCACCCCTCCTTCTAGTCAATGTCAGTGACTCAAGAAAACTGCCTCAGGAGCCCCATGGAGCAGTATGTTGATTTACATAGGCCCACTCTCACCAAGATGGTGGTTTTGCAGACAGATTCCATTGCAGACAGACATATTCACTAAAGGAAGGATCTTGACTTGGTTGTTGAGGCACTTTAGACTTGTCAATTGAGAGAGGTCAAATATAATTTTTGCAGGACAGGTTGAAGCAATACTTGAACTGAGCCATTTCAACTCTACTAGAAAATACACCAAGAAGAGTGGCAAAAAGAACAGGGTGAGAAAAAAAAATAAACAAACCCACCCTTTGTAATATGCTTAACTAGGACACTGAAGAACAGGCTGCATCAGGGTTTTTCCATCCAATTCAAACTGTGTCTGTAAGCTTGTGCACTCAGATATTGGCAAGCCTGAAGACTATCACACCAAGATGTGTTTATGATGGTCAATGCCAGAGAATATTTGGACACCTCAGTAACAGAGTACGATTCTGTATCTCCTTGTCTGAAGACCTAAAGTGCACAGGATCCAGCTGATGCACTCCTGATGTGGCTTATGAATGCATGGAAAACCTACAGTCTGACCTCCAGGATGCTTACGCACAGCTTCTTTTGTCTGAAAAATTAAAGGCCTCAAGGTGCCCTTGTGCACGCTACCAGTAAACAATCTTCAGGAATGGCAGGAAAGAGGAAACTCAGTTTCTTTGTCTCCATGTAAATATACTCATGCTGGCTGCAGCTTTCCATAGCAAGAGGGAAGGTCTGACCAGGGAAGGTCTGAGAAGAGCATCCCGAAACAAGTAGCCTCCATGTCTCTAAGATGACAATTTGTACCCATTGTCACATACAAATGAAACAGATGGCCTGGAATTAGTAGTAAAATTGTAATTGTACTAAGAAGTGCTCAAATTAAAAATCTGTCAGGGTCAGAAATGACTGACAGAATCTAATATCATTTCGTGACTTATCTTTAAACTACATTTACTTTTCATCATTAAACCTTTATTATGAAACACAGAGTTACCAAAATTGGCTTGCATGGAAGACTATCAATGGTCTGGAGACAAACAAAACATTTCAAATATCCTTCCCTGCTTCTAGCAGAAGGGCCTGTCTATCTTCCCTGCTTAACATTCCCTTGCACAACACTCTATATGTCTGCACAGAACCCCCCAGGCAGGTAGTGATGAGCAAAATAGCAGAGCAGGTTATAAAATACGGAGAAAACGGTACTGCAAAGGTATTTTTCAATCTCCTTATTACAGCCAGCTGCAGGGGGGGCAGGCTGCTCTACTCCCTTCCTTATGAACAATCCAATTTAGAGGAAACGTCCATCAGTGATGCCTAGCTTAACATAATACAACGTTGTTCCAGCTGAACTGAGCCCTCACTGTAGCAAAAGAGCTTGCTTACGACTCTTAGGACTGTTAAATGGATGGGTTTTGCTTGTTTTATCATCATGCAGATATATATGACACCTGGTATCTTCTCCTTGCTCTATCACAGAGGTGCAGAAAACAAGTACACCTCCCTCTCCATTATACAAATCTTAGACTGCAGTAGTATGTAGCATTGCCATTCTAAACCTAAACTTACAGACTCCCAAACTAAGAAGACTCCTCCTTTCTTTTTAATAGGTGGTCAAGGATTTTTTTCCTAAGACCCCTAGAACTAGCAGGATGGTACGTTCCCCAAAGCTTGCTGCAAGAAGGGTCTCTGAAATTGTCCTGATACCATACTGTTTAGCCAGCTATGCTTGCTTTTCAGGAAAAATGTGTACAGTCAGGATCTGCATATCACTTTATCCATTTTAGAACAGAGAAACTCTGCTCCCTCCCCATCTCCAAGATGGAAGGTTTCCCACTTTTTCTACCTTTTAAGAAGGCAGATGGTGAGGAATCACAGTCTACACCTCATATAGGTATAGACTATACCTATATAGTCTGTACTTCTGAAGTTCCACCTGAAGCCAAAACATTTGGGAGGAACTGAAAAATGGAAGCCTGCACCATGGTTTGTGTTCCTGACATGACAGGTACTCTCAATGTAGTAACTTGGCAAAGACACCAAAAGTCTCAGAGCTCAGCTGTTTGAGGCACACTCATACCAGTAACAGATTCATATGAACAAGTAGTCAAACCAACAGAGGACGTTTCTAACGTAGAACTATTCATGGGAATAAAACCAAGGCAATTGACCTCCCACCTGCGAGAGGGGGAGAAGTTCCGTTTGTGAGTGGTTGACTTGGCTGGAGCTCGGGAGGTTTGTCTTCGCCTTGCAGCAGGAGGTGAGTACTCCCTGGAAGGGGAAGAGTTACTGCCAGAATGATCTGCGGGACTAGGAGAACGCTTCTGCCTGTGGGAACTTTCAGAAGTATCCCTGGGAAACAGAAACACAAACAGCAGCTTCTTTACAGGTGTTAATATGGCATCAGTACATTTCTAAGAAATTACAAACAACTCCAAGACAGAATTTGTGCTTACAACATCAAGAATCTATTCTTGATCAAGAATTCTCTCTCAAAGAATCATGTTTCATCTATAACTTTATATTAAGCTAGCTTAAGCTAGCAAAACCCAAAAATGCAAGATATGCACTCAATTTCCTGCTAATCACTGGACTGTAAAATACAAAACTAGAAAACAGTAAAACCAAAAATTCTTGTAATTTTACCTAATATTTCATGTGGTGGTGAAACAGAATTCCTGTCAATGGAGAATTATCTTGCTACCCTTTTCAAAATTATCCATAATGTCAGAACATTATCTAAGAAGCTTCCCTCAAGCTCACAGACATTTTCAAACACAGTTGCAAGTGAAAGACATTTGCCAGAACCTTCAACTATTTCACTTACTGTACCGAAGATCTGACATAGTTTTCTAATTTTTATTATTTAGGAAAAAAAAAGATAAAAATCCAACACTGAAATGAAAGGCTGTAGTCACCACAGCAATTATAGTACAATAAGCCAAGCATCTCGTTTCTTTCAGCAGGATCTAAAATGTTTTCTACTGCTTACAACCTCCTTCCACTAATGGAGTGTGCAAGCATGAGGGAAATAACATATTTTAAAGTAAGAATGGTGTAATTTGTTTAATCAACTAAAAATACACAGTGCACTGGTCTTTGACTTATTTAGTCTTTGCTATGCCAGTTACCAAGTACACACTTACAAACACATATCCTATTTTCAATCAAGGGAATACAGGACTTAAAAAAATGCAGATGTATTTCTCAACTTAAATGGACACCTGTGGTACAGAAAATAACAGTAGTCATATTACTCCACCATTTGAGAGATACATATGCAAAAGTGAAGCAATTCTAAAATTGCTGTAGTCTTTATCTGCTTCAGAAATACTTTTAACCTATTGAAGATCAATATGTTTAAATATGCCACTATCAATTTAGAAAGATATTAGTCCTCTAAGATTTCAGAGGAGTAGGCAAGTGGGCAAGTGAATGACTTTGATAAAGACTTTGGCAAATGAATTGCTCCACTGGTGAAGGTCCAACATCCTGAAAAGGAATCTTTCCACAGGGCATTTCACAAACTAAGTTCTGTAATTGAAACCTACCGATCTGTTAGTTACAGTCTATCAGTCCATCTATATAACACACTTAAAGGATTTAATGAGTACTGAAAAGGTTGTTGGCAAAGCAGGTATAAAACCCTTATTATTCAGTGTTCTATAAAATATAACTTTAAAAGCAAGGTTACATTAACGTTAAAAGCAAGTAATGCAACATAACTTACCTCTGCTTCTCTTTTTTCTCCTTGTGCCTTTCAAAGTCACGCCCTCTCTCTTTGACCTCCCTTGTCTTTTCTTCTGAACGTTCTTTTGCTTTATGTTTTTCTTTGTGTTTTTTCCCCAGGGGAGTTTCCTCTTGTACTGGAGGAGGTGGACTAGGGGTACGAGGACCTTTCTTTTTACTCTGGTTACTTTTAGAACTCCTAGAGATAAATTAACAGGAGGGAGAGAGGAAATTGAAGGACTATTAACTATTTCAAATAATGATTTCTCAGATGTTGGCAAGAAAGATACAATATAAAGGGCCTTGAAGCTTTTAGGATAGGATTCACCACTCCATTAGCAAGCAGTGTTCAATAACTGTACTTGACTGAAGGGCGAATGCAGATGGTAAAACTCACATTGAGCTCTTCGATTTATAACCCGTATTTCTGAAGCAAGTGAACAAATATAGGAATTGCTCCCACTCAGACACAGTTTTCAAAGTTAAAATGCCCTTGAATGGACTGACTGCATTTATCAGAGAACCAGACCAGAGTATTTTGTTTGTTCAGGTTCCCATTGCTGCAATGCAATGCCCCAATCACATACACAAAATGATTCAAACAACTCAGGTCTTCCCTTTGATGTTAACTACCTGACACAGGATAAAACATACTTCTCTTTTTGAATATGCATCTCACAATATGAAACAGTATTTATTTTTGCACATAAACTGCCGCTGCAATAACCCCCAAAAAGTAGATACACCTGCATACTGAATATATAGGGGTGTAGCCCATGCTCTACACTCTCGTACAACATTCTCACCACTGTACAAACAATATTGTTTTGTCCATGTTTTAAAGGGGATTTTTGCTTAGCAAATAATACATGTCTCTATTTACACTGCTGCAGTATTTTTTTCCTATCTAAAAGCTGCAAACTGATTCAAAAGGTCCTGCAGCCAGCAAGAACTTAGAAACAAGTTTTGGAGATTGACTTTTTGTGGCAAGGCACCTAATTTGAACTCCTGTGATTTTCACATACCCTGCTCCTTATTTTTGTCCCTACCTTTCCCATTCCTCACTTCTTTTCCTCCCCTGAGTTCTGAGACATTCTCTGCCTTGAAAGTCAAACATTATTTCCTGAACAGCAATATGCAACACCAACAGAATGTAGAGTGGGCCAAATTTTCAACACTTCGCTCCAGTCTATAGGAGCTACTTCACGGACTGCAGCATCTCAAATATAATTGCTTCTCACTTTTTAACTGTTTGTATTTCCTATCACCTCCCAAAGGCTCTGGACATTCAAAGAGAGAAGACCTGCTTGTTATCCACCAAATCAGTCCACTGAAAACTACATGCCTATAATAATTTTCTGCAGAAGATGATTCACAGTGCACAACTGAGAGACCTTCCCCTAAGGTTACATAATCAGAACTCCTAAAAGCAATGAAAACTTATTAATTATCAAACCCCAGCAATAAAAATCAGCTTTGTTCTCTGTTCTCACTTTCTCACAAGATGCATCTACATACTGACCTCTGCTGATCCAAAAGTGGGGAAGATACAGTAGATGCTTTCTTCTCTTTCTTACTAGCTGAAGATGATGATTTGGGACTAGATCTTCGTTTTGGAGATTTGCTAGACTTTCTTGGTGAGGGTGATAATTTAGATCTAACCACCTCTGGAGAAATCTTGAGGAAAAGAATACATTAGCCGATAAGATACTGATGCTCAAAAGCTTACCTGTATGCTGCTGCATGCATCAAATATGTAAATTCAGTAACAATATACATCTGAGATCTTAACCATGCAAACATCCACCTCAAACTAGCCATATCGTTTTCAAAGAACACCGTAGAAGGAAGAGCCCAGGAAAAGGGAGGGGGAAGAGAAGACAATGCACTCTGTAATACATTGCAAAAGCTGTTACTAAAAGTTTACAATCAGTATATTCCCAGTTAGCACTCAAGATTAACTGAAAAAGAAAGACCTCCTGTCAGGCTTTTTTTTTTTTTTTAATATTCCCCAAAATTTTTGGCTTTCTAACACTTACAACTTTGCCTCTGTCACTTTACTCTGTTATTACAAGATGTGTTGGAAAAGGAGCCTGGCAAATGCCTTGTGTTTTATTCTATGTGTCTTCTCTGTTAAAGGTCTTACCGGTTTTATATCATTAAAATGCATTAAATCCTACTTAGTTAATAGCTGACTTCATGAAGCAGAAAACTAGGTTACAGTGCTGGTTGACTGAACAGGTATATACTCATGCAAGTCACAAAAAATTATACACACATCACACATTTACCCCTACATAACACAAGAGTGCATTTGTAACCCAGGAAGCTCAAATCTTCCAGGAAGCAATTAGAG